>ML741826.1:0-213700 GCA_009193525.1 Aspergillus sergii
AAAAAAAAAAAAAAAAAGGAAAATTGGTCCACACAAATGGGGTAAGGTTCATTGTTGATGAAATTGCTGTGTCAACTTCCAGTCTTTAATTCTTTCCCCCGTCTCCCTCCTATGTCATCAAGCGTTCATTACGGGGTCAAAGATCTAACTCGGGATACTCAATCCAGAATAGTTCTGCACAAGACATCCTAAGATAACCATGGAAATGATTCCACCAAGGCAGGCTGTTCGGGAACCGCACCTTCCCGTCTAGCTCCACCCTACCGTGCCTGGGATACTCGGAATAGATACGTGCTGGGGAAGCAATTGGAAATGTCTACGAATTTTCGATGGACCCAAGGTAACGGCGGATCCTGGGTGAAGCGCATGGTGAGAAACAAGAACAAGCTGCTGGATCCGTCGTAAGGGACCGGGGGAGGTAAGCTCCTGGCCCCGGCATTGGGGAAGCGTAAATTGTTTTTCAGCCCCAAGGAGCTAACGGACGCCATGTGTAGTGTGCCCGTTTTTTTCCCTGTCTCTCTTTGGCCGGCTATTGCTTATTGAATTGGGGGCCAGGGTGGCTAGCATGGAGCCGATTCGTACTTTGGAACCAAGCGTCTAACCTAGGGCGGGTACCGGACCAGGGAGGAAACGGCGCTGGCTGGCATACGTGGAGCCAGGTTCTGGGCTTAGGATCGTCATGATAGGAGAGCGGGTGCTTGAGATCAAGGACCCAGCACCACATGGCGATAAGCAGTCATGGGTGGTTCAGGTTTTGGGGAGGGAGGGGACCCTTTCCTGAGGTAATTAACATTAACGGGTGCATGGGCTCACTCCATACCTAGTCTACGGTACAATCAACAAAAGCCCCCCCTGGAATGGAGATCCATTCCTTGACCTACCAACATTAAATTCACCCGCTTGTGTGTGCATGAGGGTGAGAATAGACGACCTTCTGAGAAAAAGAAAAAAAGGAAAAATACAAATGTCGGGTGCTTTTTCTCTCGCGTTCGTTTGGCCCCCACCGACTTAGGCGTCGCCAGCCACAATTGGGGGGATCCGCACTTTTACGATCAAGACAATTCGTATTATTATATTACTTTTTGCTATTAGGGGATTCACCCCGACAATTAACGAAACCAAAATACCAGAAAAAATACGACGATTACAAGAGAAAACCAGACGACCATGGAAGATTCAGGGAGAAAAAAAGTTAGGAAAGAAAAACACTAAAAAGCAAAAAAAGAGAAACAAAATCAACCCATTTTCTAGGTTCTGGATTGTTCTTCTACTGTTAAACTCATGGTTGATCCCCACCCCATTGTATTCAATTATCAACCAAAATATTGACTTGATCCAGACTTGTAAAAATAAAACAAAAAACAAGACCTTTTTTTTTAAAAAAAAAAAAAAAAAGAAGAGAAAAAGAAAAGCAAAAACCCAAATCCCGCCGAAGACACCTTAGATAACGAACCGGACCATGGTGGACACGCTCTCGATGCAAGCTTAAGAACCTTGTTATTGAAGGCATCCAACCAGTCCGTTGGGAGCAAATACGGTTTTTTTTCAACTATACTATCACATGGTTCGGCGCACCAACACCAACACTGAAACACTGGCGGGAAATACTCGATCGAAGCGCCTCGGCGGAGATGGTCAGGCAAACCAATATGACACGTTGTTTTCACCGTTTTACACGAATCAGAGCGGATGGTGTGGTTGGTGACGTCCACGGTAAGGATCGGCCAGGATCAAGAACCTTCATGTTCGATAACCGCTCGGCCGGAACGCGCTCGCATGGAAAGCGTATCGAATACATCATCCTCGTCCGCTTGATGTCTGGGACTGCGCGTGGCTGTTGCTATCGGCGCCATTGATCGACCACTGAGGGCAGGTTTAGTCTTGCGCTTAGACAGAAGCCAAAAAGGAAAATAGATTAATCGGCCAAGCTAACGGATGGTTAGGCCGATACTATTACGAAGTATGTGTCACTTGATCCAAAGCCCCATCTCGGAGGCATATCACTTAGTTTCCTCCGTCCTCTGCCTTTCTACGGGTTCGCTTCGGTTCCCCACAGAGGCAGTGATTGGTCCATCGCAATTCAATACTGGGGCTATTTCTCGGCGAACGACAACCGACGGCCTTTCACTTGGGAAAAACAATTCCATGATCTCTGATTTGGGAAAACTGGGCATTCTCCACGAGGTAACGCCGACATCGCACGCGATTCTGCCCCCTGATGGAGAAATTGCTGGGCGGAATTTGCAGGGCAGGTAACATCACGACTCCACCGCCTCACCAATTCCACATCTTAATATCGTCGGATATACCCTCTGGCTCATGAGTGAGATGGATATATAATTAAATTATATATCAACGACAGAGTTTGGGCCGAGTGTCTCAACCCGAGACCTCTTTCTTCAGGATCAGACGATCGACTGGTCTCCACGTGCGGTGGCACTTTTATCGATCCTGCTAGGTTTTCTCCAACGACTCCGTAGTTCGGGATACCATATGGCCAGTGGGTATTCTACATGGGCTCCTAGTAAGCTGGGGTCTTCGATGGACCGGGATTAGAGAATCTTTAATTAATCATTCACTTTCGGGTAGCGCGATAAGACAGCGCCAGTCTTCAAGACAAGCCCAACGGGTACCTGGTCCCTTGTCCAACGTAGTACAGGACCATGCAAGCCTCAAGCGATGCACCCGCACGTACCGCCCACGAACAAAAAAAGTCGGTAGTCAGACTCAACACCACCCCCAAAAAATTGTACATACATCCATACCTCAATTGGAAGGCCACTAATGATGAATCACCCCTAACCATGGTCCCGACAATATGGTCGCTAGTCTTTTTCACAGCGCGTCCCATGGTCCCATGCTTCGGGTTCGGGAAGCAACACAACATCCTTCGATTCATGAGCCCACCCAATGCCCGGTTCAACCCTCAAGAAAAGACATTCGGTCTCCGATTGAGTCGTAGAAACCCTTACCCTATTCGGTAGCGGATCTGCCAGACCGTTGAAGATCGATGGACGGGTTCCAGCAACTATACTAGAACCGGGAATAGTCCAGCCCACCGACCTAAGGTATCAAACAATGGTTTGCTACACTAAAAATGGTTCAAGTATCATAGATTATTATTTTCCCTTTTGTTTCCTGGACTGCGGGAGGTTCCGCCAAGAGCGCCCTCCTAGTACAACCTACCGATTACTCAACTGGGACTCTACTACTATGTTCAATCAGGGGAAGATGCCTCTCCATATGGGGAAAGGTCCAATCAGGTCGATTGGGTTCACGTTGAAGACCAGGTGTCACCCACGTGGGATTCCCATTTCGGTACCCCTGCGTCTTCCCGGTCCACTTCTGGTACGTCATGTGCCAGGACTTACCAGACTAGGTAAATGGTTTTACCGTCCATTCTTATTAAGTGGGCTCGAAAATTCTTAATGCTAAGTATCCCCGAGTCTTGATTGCTACTACACTACGTACCCCATGTCTGGGAACTGCGGTTTCATCTAATGTGTCAGCGGACACGGAAGATAAATTAACTGCGTTTATTATAGCCCTCGCTGACCGCCACTTGTTGCTAATTCCAGGAGAACAATGACAAATCATAGAATCAGAGATGACAATGTGAAGATCAATCAGGAATAGTTGGAAATCAAATTTAAGATTAGAAGGAACAGGGACAGAAAATCCTTCACGACGCTGCGAGTGAGAGAAACTAGTCCCGAAGGAATGGGAGGAAGTCACTAGGTAGGTACTACCTAGTAGTACCTACGACCTACTAAAACCTTGGAGCCGGGCAATCCAGTCGATCCTTGGCCTGGCATATGAGTAAAGTCGTCACTGGTAATAGTTTGATTGATTATAGGTTGCCAATTGCAATCATCTGGCCTCCTCGCAGATCTTTCCGGATACACAAGATACTCAGTATACTTCTGAATCCCGTGCCCCTGCATAATTTTCGACAACGACAGAAAGGAGAACACAACAAAGTTATTAAAACTCGTTGAACAGGGATTGTCTAAAAACATCTCCCGCTTAATTAATCCAACGGCAAATACCCGAAATTATATAAATACTAGGTAATTCAATCCCATCGCCACTCCTGCCAAAGCGCGCAGATTATGGTTACATGGTTCCATTAATTAGCAACCGACCAATATAAAATGAATACTAGATAGGGCTCAAGTATAAGAATGACTGTCGGGCTATTCTCTCGGTCCGAAACCACACTTATATGTATTAGTGTCTCATAGTGTGAATATTGAGTTTAGGAGGATTGCCTTTATCCCGTTCTATACTCGGAGACACTTGGTGAATTGAAGAAATATACTAAACGAAGACCGAGAAGCCCGTGTATATTCCCAAGATAAATCCGAAAAGTGAAGCCAGAGGAAAAAGAAGAGAGAGGGGCCTTTGGTTATGTTACATTTCCATATTCTGCACCATTCTACACCGGTGAGCCGTGTAGCCGGCCGAAGAAGCTCTTGCTATTCGTTTGAAACCTTATAGATTTGCGACTTGGTGGACCGGAAGAGATAATCTCCCATTTGGTGCATAGATTCGATCGAGCCGATATATCCGATTCCTTCTGAAAAAGTACCTATCTAGGCTAAATAAACTCGGTGCATATATTGAATATTGACTAGAGGTCACCGTTATCTACGTAAGTCACTAAAATACTGTGAAGGACCCTTGCAGGTCAGGCAGCATTTCTTTGTAATTGCAGTGCATTCGAATCCTTTATTCGTCTGGTAGATAAATAGTCCTGTAGTGTAATCTGGCCAGATACCATCTCGACACCGAGGCCCATCTCTTAAAAACCATCCCAAAGAGGTGAAATGCGCAGCGATGTGTGTTATTATACATCAACTTTAAGTCTAGCAATAAGCCGAGTGTGATCCTCAGGGATGTGAAGACACGATGCGCTACGAGATACGGCAGCAAAAAGAAAGAAGATATATTTGCCGAGTCACGCATAGGGGCTTTAACCAACAGAACGACTGAGAAGCGTGGATGTCTATATTTTCCACGCAAATAGCAGCTTCGCTCTGCGATACCAGTACGGGTTGGGCTTGATTATGATGTATCGCATCCTGGTACATCTGACTCGGTGTCTTCAGGAAGACGCCCACAGCCTTATTGAGTGTCATGTCGTCACGCTCACTTGGAACATCATTGAACATATTATTCGCGCATTGCCTCAAGTCAATATAGTCAGTTAAAAGCCTACCGACATGGAGAGAAGAACGAAGAACGAGGTTAGATACTACGACAACCTTACAGCAGTAACCGCGCAGGGGCAGGAGGCTCCAGGGAGGTATTGCTGCAGCAGACAACTTCACGAGGAACAGTTCTTGGACATGTTGCACATCCTCTTCTTCGCAACCGGCGGCTCTGAGAACCGTCTATACGGTTCAAGCTCGTTCTGATAACCAAATTCTGGCAGAATATCGTCAGCGCGGGTTTCATGACAGACGCAAACCGACTGAACGTCGCCCTAAGCCGTGTCAAGAAAGTCATGATAATTATTGGCAAGCTGAGGGACTGGAACAACAATGGCTTTGTCAAGATGCAACACTCGGTCGGAAAAAGGGCTAGGTTCCTCATAGACCTATTGAGGGATGTCACTGCAAGGGGTCATACGCTGGCATGCGGCGGATGATTATACTATCTCTTGGGATGTAAAGAGATTTTACTTCGGGAATGAGGACTGGATGAGTCTTATCTTCATGAAATGGGTCATGGTGAACACGTCCGGAAGCAGACTCTTGTTTTCGCCCATGTCGACCACCTCATCGCCGATATTAAAGGAGCCCAACGAAGTCTTGAGGCATTCTTCGATTCCTTAGAACAGCAACTGAATGTCGAGTCATTCTCGAGCCATGATGATGCTGATAGCAGTGGAGACATGGAAGATATCTCAGAGTGGCCTATGGACGAAGTGAACAGCATACCCAGGAGCGACACTGTCCGCAATGTATTCCCGGCCGCCAACACCATAGCAACTTGGACTTCACAGTTGACAAGGCACATTAATGTATACTCGGTTGGCCAATGGTAGCTTTGCGCTCATCGAAGCGGTTTACAATTTATCTACACATTCGCTAACACTAGTCTCGCCCGCCTATTTTTTGTCGGCGATATAGATTTCTAACAGCCTACCAAGCACATGGTACCGTTGCTGAACTGGCTCGGCCCTCCATCGTTGATCAAATAGTCGATGGTTCAAAGCCTAAAGCCGATTGTTTCATTACCCCAGCCCTCGTCCAGGGTGTCAACGCTGAACCAGGACGTGTCCAACATGTTTGGGATCAATGAAGGAGGAGACAGCACTTGGACGTTCACCCAGGATGAGTTGCACGCAGTCCCCGAGAAACTCAGTAAGCTTGCTTCGGTTCCTGAATTCCTTACACCGAATCGAACAAATAAAAATAGAATCTATTCTCGCGGATTACGCGGTTGCTACGGGCGGCTCCCCGAGAACGAAGCATTCATATGAGCTCAATAGCTAGCGAATCATATGACTTTACCGGACGGTGTGACTATTAATCATTTTAAGCAGTTAATCCACCAAGTCGATATTTGCAGAGAGTACTGTTCAGCCGTTGACCTACATATGGATCCATGGATCTTAAAATCCCCCGGTCGTGCGTGTCAGAGAATTGTCATTTGACAACCTTTAGCCCTATGGAAAAATGTAAACAAGGAATTAGATCCTTATATACAACAAAAACCTACACCTTCAACTGTTGTTGTCAGATGACAGAGGTCATGGTTAATTTGCTACCAGAATCTGTCAGAACTGGGTTGAAAGCTATTGCGCTAACGGAGCGCTACAATCCTCTAGGGGAGAAAGTCGCATTCAAGACTCTCTACCCTTGCGAATCTATGCATGGGTGCAGAATAAGAAGATTCTGTTCATGGTACAATACATGTTCTCCATCTTCTGCACTTGGGAGCTGGATATATCCATGCCCAAGCTTTTTATGGGAGCTATGAAGGCATGGCTTGCTCGCTCACAGAGGAAAGCCGAGACCATCTTTCACGCCCGAAAGCTGCGACAAAACTACGAGGATACTCCATGGAAGTATGATATTGTCTCCATATCGATACCGTCCTAAATCATTGGCCAAGCTCTTCACGCTTGTGCTTTTCGAAGGAAGCTGCAGCGAAGCTCTTGAGTAATAACGTGGACAAACATGGCAATGCCTTCCAATATTGTTAAAATTGGAAGTACTGCTTTTTTGGTCTTCCAGCTGCGTTGTACGTAGAATAATCAAAGCACTTCATCACAATACTTCTCGACATAACGAACGCTGCTGTTTCAAGAAAACAACCGAAAACCAATCTCATCCATTACAACCTGCACCATGAACAATACCAACTTCTTCCAAAACTATCTCCCGGCGACCTACACGCAGGATGGTACTTGGATACTTCGCCTTGGGGGTGGTTTGCCTCGCAGGGCTTCGTGACATTAGGGCTATTAACGGCTGCTTTGGGGATTGCCATATCTTCCAGATGCGGAAGCTGGACTATAATTCCAGCAATGACTGAACAGATACAATCCAAGTACTCTCTAGAAAATGCAGCAGACGAGCTTTGCCAGTACATGTCTCGCAGCACTTTCAAAATGGTCTACAAATCTCTCTACAACAGTCCATCCACTCTTACGCCTCCTAGATCTTACGATCCGCTATGATACGCATTTCGATCTGGACTTCTACGCATACGATGCAAGAGATACCGGTGATTGAGATGCAGTAGGCCAGTATGCCTCGCGGAGCACGTTTGAACTAGTACACAAATTCTTCCGCGCCCAGCTAGTGGGCCTACCGACAGACGGAAAGCAAAATATCCAGCCCCAGGTGATATAACGCGCTTGTATACATACCTGGTAGAAATGGCAACACCCAATTGGCAGGCATCTGCAACTTTGTCATCCAGCTACTGCGCCAACCACACATCTTGACCCGTGACATAGTCATACTTACGCCTGATGACTTCCAGTTTCACACGTACCTGGTGGCGATAGATATTTTGGAAACCCTCGATGTAGCTTTCATAGCACTGGTCAAATTATCGCGAAATGAAACAATGGACACCAAGACAGATCTATGCATCGGAAAGAAGTGAGCGGCGGGAAAGATTCATACCGATTATGACTAAGGAGCAAGGCGAGGTGTTCAAAGGTAAACTATCAAGATTGGTTACGGAAGGTCGATACCCTCCATACATTGTCGACAACATGATAGCTATGAACCACGCGTGAGAGAGGCAGAGGGGAGGCCGATTGCTTAAGGAGTTTCTACGCTTGATTCGGCGGCATTTATGGATCCTTGTCAGTATATGTACTGACTCCGTGACGCAGCGAAAGACATGAAGCTCGCCGTAATGCAAGGCATTTTCAGAGAATACACACTGCGTTGTGATAACTACGCCATTGGTCCCACAATTTCATACAGAGCGCATTTTTTCGCTCGAGAAGCACTAGCCCGGCGAAAGTAGCCATGCGGATGAAGTGGGTCAAGCGATTGTGTGAGTTGAATAGAAAGAGGGAAAATGAGTGTATCGAGGGGGGTGGAAAGAATTGTTCTAATGCAGATAATGAGTCCGACCTCGAGGATGCACGAAAGTTTGACTGTCAGGGAGGATACAGATAGCGAGGACAGCGCACGCAATGACAGCTGTACTTATCAATGCGGTGAATATGAAGAATCCTTTACGGGACATTGCTTCCCAAGCAAGCAGATCCACGGTTTTAACGACGATGATCCCACCTGTGATGGTTGCACCAGAAATGAGATTTGCGACACGTTCTTGCAGGTATATTTTACTCGTTGGGCTGCGACGTGAAGACGAATATTAGAAGTCACAATACGTGTGCATCTTCAACCACGACTATTCCTTTGACTAAGAAAAAAACAAAGAAGGAGAGAATGTATTAAGAAGCCTGCTAAAAGAGGCCTAAGAAGACCACTACTCAAATACGAAATCAAACCATCGAGCTGGGGCTCATCTGCTTTCTTGTCATATCAGCTGACGGAAGTAGTCCCCCTTGAGAAGGCTGTTGTGGGAGCGGAGAAATTTGACGACTTTACTAAGGATAAGGTCGATTCTAATGAGCTACCGCATTTCGTATTCCATGACATGGTTCAGACGGAGGCCTGCTATGCGTTCATGGTGGCCAGATATCGAAGCTGGTCTCCGCCAAAATCCCGCCTGGATAGACTCCGTCAGATGCTGTTCTCTAGATACTCCAACACACAAGCTTATGAGTACAGCGCCTATAACCGCACCCAAAACCACCAAAGCATCTTGATATATTGAACTGGGAAGACTTAGACGGGGTATCGTAAATGCAAGAGGTATTCTACTGCTCCAATTTCCAAATACTGCGTCATTGCCCCCGGTATCTACTCAGGTACCTACGCCGGATGTGTTCATACGCGCAGCCCCGGGGCCTGCTCTTTATATTCCCCGACGAAGGGGAATATGTCAGCGCAGCAGGGTGGCCCCCAGCCTGAGGTGCAAAACATCAGCAGTAACGAAGATATCCCGATAATGGCTGTCGCCAGAATACCCCCCGGTGACAGATTACTACATACCCTTGGGGACGAAAGCGGCCTGAGCTAGAAAGTTTCAACAAGTGGGAGCGTAAAAGAAGACATTAGCTTGTCGACTATCAAGCATATCATTCAGAGTCTGTACGAGACGCTCATATTTACCCACGTTGATCTTCATCAATATGTACTGCCTCCCATTGAAAGCGAATCCATACCCATCTGGATAATTGTTGCAGAGACGGAAGGCTTTCTCTAAAACTTCTACGTGGAAATGGCCGTTGGGGGAAGTGAAACAGCATCATCCGTTCTAATGCGATGGTCCAGGATCGACTTCCTGATCTTTTGATAGGCATAAGCCATACTACAAGCGATGCCCGCCATCCCATAGCATTTACTGGGGCATTGAGCTCCTGGGCCAACTTCCAGCATGAGGCCGAGGCGACACATAAATTTTGCGTGGAAACAGTGGGTAAGTGACCACCAGCAGAGGTCTGGTCAGCCAGTCTTCTTCGTCGAGATGGATTCACGATGGAAATCACACAGACGTGGGAGAAGCCAAATTCTAACTTCGGACTGTTTTTCTAAATGATCTCATCGACACGATGGTGAAAGCTCCAGCTAATGGCAGGGTACCATGGTTTACGGGGGCTTGGTAGAAGTGGATAGGATTCAAGTTTCGCTCTGGGGTACTTTTGATGTTGATACACTTCTCTACACAACTACGGCAACGATAAATACTGGTATAATCAACCTACCGGGTATCAGTTATCCTCAGTTACTAACATACTACATCCTCGTTCTGGACTGCCCTTATACTGGCAGATCTAGGAATGCTAGGGAAGTTGATTGTCGAAAACTTATCCAGAACCCTCATTTCCAGGGAAATGGGTTGAACATCAAATGGCCTTTAAAGAAGCTCGTGATCAGGACCTACGCCCACTTTGAGCCAATCTAACCGGCCTTTGTACACGTTGGCTGTTTCTATTGCCCTGGAACTAGTTGAATGGAATGGGCAGCAGGGCACAGCTGGCACTTTCCTAGCTGGGTGATCAAGTTTACTACTAACGTGTTGATTACTTCCGCTCTCATCACGCATCGAAGTGCATCCAACACCCTGTCTCGATTTATTGATCTATCGCTCTATCGATTCATCTAGGATGCCTAAATCCAAAGCCGTGACATCCAAACTTGCCGTACTCAAAAGAATATACATTAGGTAATAAAGTTGGCCATAGGGCCGCTTGACGAAACGAGAGAATCGTGCGCAAGGCGTACGCTGCTCCTCAGCAACAAAGATGTCAAGACAGTCGGGAAAACCACATGGAGAATGGACACAGTTGGCACCCCCGGTGCACCCCTTCTCTCTGTAAGCGAACATACCTATACTGCTCTTCCCCTATCCCGGAGAAAGAAAGAGCTGGCCTGTTTCCAAGGGAGTCACTTTATATCCAGCAAAATACTGGGCCTAATAGAAGTGAAGCTCTAGCAAACAAGGCACGAGAACGAGACAAGAAGGGTTATATTATACGAAAACTAGCAGCAGCAGTAGAAGTGGCACACATATACCCGTGATGTATCTTGTCATAGATGGTTCAACATTCAAATCTTGCATCGTTGGGGCTAAGGCTGTCAACTCCTGGACCCTCATCGTTGACATCGAAGGACAAGAAACAACGCTTATGGCAAGCTAGGCACGATTCCTTCCCTCCCTTTGCGGCCAGACCGGTGGTAACTGAGGATCTCGAAAGACAGCGACTTCGAAGGAGGTCATCCATGGATGATATACATGGATGGGAACTCGAGCCTATACCCGTAATCCGTGTGGGCATCACGTTGGACTTTGAGGATACAAATACAGGGCTCAACACGCATTCGAAGAACCAGGGTACAGAGGTCTCGCTACTATGGCGGACGACATTCACTTACATTAATAGCCTTCAATCATTCGGACATCTCTCATTGAATCGATCGTGTACCAGAAACCGGGAATCTACCAGTCAAAAGTTCAAGGATGCTAAGATTACAGAAAACCAGTGTTTATAACAGCTAAAATAGAGTACTTCACAGATACCCTGCAAGACACTCTATACGAGAAGTCTTGAATCCTTATAGAATGGTAGTATGCCTCTAGAAGAGGCCTTGAGCGATTAAAATATCTTTAAATGATATCTATACTTACTAATCACTTTTTAATACTGTATCTTAATCTGAGAATTATCTTTAATATTATAGACTTCAGCAGCTAGGTACTATTTTAATATGGTATAGTTCTGAATCGTAGATTCAGAATGCCTGGAGTCATCTATACAACTTCCCTGGTCGACGAAAATCGCAACTACTCAAGATTCGACTCATAGTCGGGCTCTTCTTTGCACTGATTTCCCCCTCATTCCCCTTGGGAGCATGTGCATTGACGCTTTGACGTTGCAACTGGCACTATATCAAACCAACCGTCAGTCCGGGCGTTTAGTGGATGGCCAGGTTGCTTATCCGCATTAGACCCGATGGGCACCAACCTTGTCATAAGCACTAAAAGGATATAAGCGTTGATGTGGGCTAGGCATACGCCAATTGAGCCACTTAGGTAGAGCTGACCTATACATCCCCTCTTTGCTCATGGACAGGCGGGAAACAAAAGGATTGTCCTTCCTTTTGGTTCATCCCCCAACACTTGTGCTCATTTTCTACTTCTCTTCATCCCCCTTTCCCTCTTCAGGCTCTGGGATATCCCAAACTGAGATCATATACGCACAAATGGCCTCGTCTACCGATTACGTTTTTACCCGAGACTACCTGGACAACAACCGGTAAGTTCAATGATTGGCAGAGGACTCAGCCCACATACTAATACTTGGCACCAAAGGATCAACCTGCAACACTATCTTGCAGTTCAACTGTTTGGATATCGCATCCATCCCTCATCCTCATCCTCCCAATCCTCAGAATCCACATACTCAGCCAACAAACAAGCCCCCATCTCCAGACCTTCTGGTTAATGACCAGCCAGTTTGACGTTGACAGATGCCTCTCTTTAAATAGCTCTTGGGTGGTTGGATTGTCGAGGTTAGACATCGACAGAAGTTAGGAGCAGCCATTTTCCTTCGCTCCAGTGGGACGTCAGCTGGCGGATCTAGCGTGGATAGATATCTAATTGGTCCATTAAGTGGCGGAAAATCTCCGGATAATCGATCTACGTACCTAGCGGGAGGCTCTAGGGTTGAAAGATACGGTGTAGGATGTAGTATGTATACTTAGTTTGATTGCAGTGGAAGTACAGGAAACTAAAATAAGATTAGAACCACATATCAATAGGCTTGGTCTTGATACTTTTTTTCTGGTTCTACCACTAAGATACTAACCCATTGATTTTAAAGATATATACCATGGAAAGTATCTGTTGAACCATGGTACTGGCAGCGTGGATTTGATTATACACCATATAATAGGACGGCCCTTGCCACAAGTGGTTCCACTACGATCTGTAAGCGAGCCGCTCCACAGTGATCAACACGATCTGTCCGCTCCCTACCAGAGTAAACCAGATCGGTTACACGGTTTCGAAATGGGCCTATCAGCTAGCTATGATAAGATATGCCGTGTCGGGGACCGTGAGGAATCAGATTGGTTGCAGTGGGCCAGCATACCGACTATCTGAACTGTATGCTGCACAATTAGCGTGACTACTCCGTACATAAACGCGTACTGTCCCCAGTAACTACACGGCTCGATCCACTTAACTAGACAGGAAAATATTTCAGCTCCCCCGAACCAGTGGCGAGCTGAAAGCTCCCGTCTGGGGTGTCGGTTACGAGCCACCTAACGGAGATGAACACAATCAAGGATTGGGAAATTAGGGTATAGGGTCAGAAGTCGGGTATTTAAAGGTGTACGTTACGCGAACTATAGTGTTTCATTCGACATCGCATCAAGAGCGCTGATAACTAGTCAGCACATCGAATTCAATATTGACTATTCCTTGTGAAGAACATTACGACCAGCAGGACCAAAGGGCAAGATGGGTGGACATTGTTATGGATGCCAGACCGAAATAACTCCCGATCTTCTCTGTGCCCATAGTAGCCTATTCCATTGTGTAAGGTCCTACCTTGATTCAACGAATAATGGCTACTAGAACAGTTCTGATACTGATGGAAATGAATAGTCAAAATGTTGTGGATGTTGTCCTATGGTTGGTGAAGATGTACCAGAATGTTGTGTGAGTGATTTCCAACCCTGAATCGAGCAATAATGGCTACACGGACAGAGTTCTAAAAGTGGTGAATATAAATAGAAAAGAAGAAGACAAGAAGCCGCCGAAGGAAGGAAGGCTCTGCGAGAAAAAATAATACAAATGGTCAAAAAAATAAAGGGCGAAGAAGAAGGCATGGAAATGATGATGAACATTGAGATGTGCAAATTGGGCGATGAAGAAAAGGAATTGATCCTCTTCATAAGTGAAGGACTCCACTTGGACCCCCACCTTATTATAGACACTATGAGAGACATTATGAGAGCGATGATTATGGGAGAAGAAGAAGAAGAAGAAGAAGAAGAAGAATAAACGTCAATATCAAGCAGGTGGGCGGTCAGTTTTTATTAGCTCCGCTCGTTTCCTTCCTTGGCAGAAGTTTTCCCTATGTCGTTTTGCAAATGCAGAGGCTTTAACGCTTCTGAATATGCTTTATACTGTTCGTGAATTCTGTTTTCCATGTCAATGTATGTATTGAGGAGAGAAGTGATTTGGCCAAGTTAGCCTCACTTAAGCTATTCGATTTACGGCGGTCACAAGTGTCGCCCGAAATGAGCCTACAGTTCGAAAATGGTATCACAGTTTATGGGCGGAGTGAAGAAAGATTAGTGAGATATATTTTCGACCATCGAAATAGACCCCGGTGATCAAAGTGTGGAAGATCATGACATGGCCGATCAAAGTTCAGTAGCCTCCGAAGACTACTTTTAAACTGAGTTGCTCAGACTGATCGAGGATGAAGAAATAAGTGTTTTTCCTACAAGCTCTTTGTCTAAGCCACCGGAATCAAGATGGTCGGGATCCGATACTAGCTATGGAGGTCACACCCTCGCTTATACATTGTGATAGGTCAATTGATTGGGTGATTGGGTGATTGATTGATGGATTAATTAGTTGACTGATTGATACTTGAGTGGATAGGTTTCTTGAGTGACAATAAAGATTTGGATATACTTAGACTTTTATATTTGTGCTTTAAGGTGAAGGCAGCAGGGCTGGTAGGGAGCATGGATCGACAGGGTCATCGCTGCTAGGGGGCAGCGTCTCTTTTGGACCCGCTTTATGGCTTCTTTTGACCCACTATTCTATGGATTGACTGTGGCTAATTATGGAGTAGAGTAATTAATCCTGTTGGTTGTAGTGAAGTCACTTTGGTTGAAAAAGGATACGGTGAGAGGTCATGGTGTCGAGATGTATAATACTAGGACTAACGTTGCAACGGTAAAAGGGTATTGTTTGGCTAGTACTAAATAGAGCAATCTTTGTTGTTGAAACAACGAGTGACAGTATATAACAAACATACACAGTATGGTCTCATTCAAACAGGCAAAAGCAACAATCGTGACACAAGGTCAGATAGACTACACGCACTGGAAAGTACACCTACCACGACCCAACAGTGGGGGTAGTGTAACTCCCAGAAACTGTACCACCCGAACATTGGCTTGGAACTGCGTTGGCCGTGGAAGAGCCCCAGCTAGCAGGGACAGTGCCGTTTCGTCTTCCAACAGCACTCAAGAAAGCTGCATATGACCAAGTCAGATCGGATGCCGAAACCGGAGTGCCCTGGTCCCGACTGTACTGCTCGGCCAGAGCACCGCCATCGGGAGTATACTCCTGGATAACGGAGATGAAGCCGTCTGCGTAGGTCTTGACAGCGCTCGTAAGCGACTCATAGGCTGAGGAAGACTTGGCATAGGATCCGGTGGTGACATTGCTGGAGAGATCCTTGAAGAAGGGAAGGGAGGTTTCAGTGACGTTCACTTGACCTTGTTTGTCCCACTGATACAAGGCGTCGTAGAGCAATTCCGCAGCGACCAATGTGGTAAGATACCTAATATTCATTAGTTTAAGCCTTGTAATCTATGAGACAGAGTACCAACCATGGATTGCCTCCTTGATAGGTGTCCTCTGCGTAGCGGCCCACTGCCGCGGCCTTTCCTGCTCCACGTCCATTGTTGATACCATAGACCGACCGGAAAGAGTCAACCACAAGCTTATGGTTCGACAGGGCGCGGGAGGAGCAGGGCTGGAATGTTGTATCATCACAAGCGGCGGCTGGGTCAAAAGTGTGAATGGAGCCCAAAAGAGAGTTGGTATCCAGTCCACTGCGTCCATTGGTTGGTAAGTTAGAAAGAACAGCAGACCCATTCCAGAAGTCCTGAAGATGGCAGAGGATTTGCGGCGCCACGGAGCATGCCTGGCATTCCTCTCCGAGTGCCTTCGCAAACGCATCGCCCTCCACCAAGGCCTTGTGCTGCACAGCAACTGTGAAGAAGGAGCTACCCTGAACCTCTTCCCAAAGATCAAACCCGGTCTGGTTCCAGTATTGACCCACATAAGACAAGTCATTCTGGACAATTGGCCAGATGTTGGCTTTGACAACAGATTGTTTGTCGCTGGAAATCAGAGAGTTGCCATATGCGATCAAGGCGGAAGCACGTAAAGCTGGCCCGTCGCGCTGGGGTCGGCCCCAAGAATCGGTGAATTGAGAGATATTGACGTAGAATTTGGGTTCAGCAAGACCCGAGCCATCCGACAGACTGCCTGATGGGTTGGAGACTGCCTGCTGCTTCGCTTGAGAGTCAACATAATTCTGGATTGTGGACTCGAGAGTCGCGTCTCCCCCGATGAATTGCTCTATCACTTCTTCCATGGTGAGGCCAGCGTCGCGCGTCCAGGTATAGAAGTCTAAATATAATCAGTTCTGTGGTCATATCAAACGGTCTAGAGGGTGGGATTGTACGAACAGTCGGGATCACTCTTGGATGGGGAGGCTACAACGATACCCGCGGCGGCCCCCTCAACAAGCTTACCGTCGGCACCGATATTATTGAGGACACCCTGTTTGGCAATGGGGGTCTGTGTCTCAATAAAGGCATTGACATCCGACTGCCTCTTGTGGACAGGGAACGACGGATGCGCGACAGCGCCAGCAATGGCATTGAGGGAAAAAAGAAAGTTGTTCCGCATGATGGAGGTGACTTCTAGAAAACAGGACCTGAATGTAGCTGTTTGTTGGCTGCCTCATTCGAAGTGAGAACTCCAGGTCCTTTTATAGTGCGACGCAGACGTGATGTAGATAATTCAGTGAACCGATCAGCAACGGGCTGCATGACATTAACCAACAGGCAGCGGGCCGATCAGTCGGAAATTACTGAGACTCACAGCGGTTTTCCGCAGGGCAAAGGACCCATCATGAAGCAGATCCGGTATTAATTTCCGGGATGCAGCGTGGCGGATCCAATTGAAATCGATATTGCGTCGGAGCGACTAAAAGTGATCATCCCGACATCTGCCCGTGCCGCCATTCTCTTGGTTGTCACTGGTGGAAACCCCATCAGGCTGAACCTCCAAGTCCTAGTTGAGTCTTAATACTCTTAGAAGGTGGACTATTATTCTTGACTGTGTTTAAGTTAAGCCAGGATCGAGGCGGAGTGGAGTGATGTACAAACCTTGAGTTGTGATCAGGGAAGCACATCGGCCATACAACTAGGAGCATGTTTCACCCATTAACAATATTTCCTATGCCAAGTAAATGTCTCGTCATTTGAGATAGATGCCCCAAGTTCGGTGAATGGCCGATTCGCCGCCATTTGGCCGGACACGATAATGTCTTGAGCTCCCAATATGCATCGGCATGTGCTGCCGTTTTGTATTTGGTTAGCTGGGGTTGAATACGGCATGCCGTAGCACTTGTACAGCTATAGTCATAGAGCTCCTTGGATTATCCTCGGGTGCCTGAAGTGAGATGTGGAGAAGTTTTAGAAGCAAAAGTTCATGACGTTATCCATCTCATCGACGTCATCACATGACCCCCACCACTTCGACGGACTGTTCGTTTCCACTGGAAACCCTCACAACTACGACGTGTTGAATTTGCTCTAAGGATGTCTCTAGGACTGAATTTAGCTAGACTAGTCAGGGACGGTCACATACCAGTTCAGTATACTTCCTCTTGACATGAGAGGTGTGGTTCTGGATGTTACCCTATGGACGGAGACATAATTTCCATGTTGAAGTCCGTTTCACAGACACTTTGTTTCTTTACTTCTATATCTTTACTATTACAGATACTATCTGCGCAGGGTGGCTTAGTGGCCAATGAGTGACCACCCACAAACTGGCTTTGGTCAGCCATTCTTCATCGTTACTTGGGTTGAGACTGGCTTGGCACTAGTTCTACTATCTGCTAGATGCTTCACATCCTGGAAGATCGTCCAATATACTGGACCTGACCTAATTCTGACAATAATCACTTTTGTATGTCCCCTTGTCTAGCAGATAGCCTGACGATTGACGAGAGTCAGACCATCGGCATTGCAAGCATGGCCATGATCACTGCGGGAGCAGCATACGGCCTCGGAACTCCTTCAGCTACCCTGACAAACAGTGATGACAAGGATGCTTTATTGTTTGGTTGGACTAATCAGTTCTTGGCTCTCATTGCTATTGGTCTTGGGAAGGTTGCCCTTGTCGCTTTCATAGACCATCTCCAGAAGCACGAAGCAAAGTCCAAGAGGGCATTCCTTTGGTTTATTGCCGGCAGCAATTTCATCGTCAATATGATTGCTGCTATTTTAGTCTTTGTTCAGTGCTCCCCTGCAAAGAAGCTATGGGATGAACGGATACCTGGACGTTGTCCTGGGCGGAAAAGAGTTCAGACCTTCGGGTATATCCAGGCACGTGAGTAGCTTACTCAAGGAGAATGGATTTGGGGTTAATCAGCTGTTGTTCTAGCGTACTCGGCATTCTGTGATTTTGCCTTAGCGGTTTACCCCGTACTCATATTCCGGAAAGTCCAGGCGTTTTCACTCCCAACCAAGATTGGCCTTTCTGTCCTTATGGGGCTGGGTGTAGTGTAAGAAACCCCCAGCGATGCGGCTGTGTTTATTGACTTGAAACAGAGCAGGAGCCTGTACGATAGTCAAGACAGTTAAACTGAAGCTCTTGACCAAATTTGAAGACACTACATGCACGTACTCACAGGAGGCTCTGACTTCGGCAGCCGAGTAACTCATACTAACTGTCACTCTAGGGGCATTGGCTGAATTGATTCTGTGGAACCAGTATGTACGATATATGGGCTGGTTAGTCACAATACGTGGATTGACACAATATAGGACCGAAATGTGGGTTGTCTTTATTGTCAGCTGCATGCCACCGACCACAGCCTTTTTCAGGTTTGCATACCGAGAAAGTGCTAGCAGGGTTAGCTCAATCCTCCACCGCATACGAACCGGTGAAGAAGTATAAAGGTGTGTGTCATGATGTACGGTCCATTCTCATCCGGCACCCTACTAAGACAGTGGACAGAATCAACACTATACCCTCGGCTCTGGGCGTGTCTACATTAAGATCTCAATTATGATCATAGACGCCATTGTATCAGTAACGATTCACCATTTCTTTCTGTTCTTCCATTTTGCAACACATGTCAGCTCGGCAATATCCAATAAGCAGAGGCGATATTGGTCCAGGGATTGGGACAATAAAACGTCGTAGATCAAGGTCACGATGCATGGACCCTTTTAGTACATCCGGGTGTTCCATCTTGGGCCGATAAATCACTCGCATTGATACATGTCACAGAACGGCGTGCTCAAAACACATACATTGCTACAGAGTAATGGTTGGTTCATCCCGATGTGGTATATGCAGCTGGATGGCCGCCACTGATATACTAATGCGTAAATGTCTGAAGCCTTCACTACCATATTGAGAAATTTAATCCTCAATTGGAGATAACCAATCACGTTCTTCAATCATTTAAGTCCTCTACAGCGGATGATTGGGCACTGACTCTATCACACTCCAATTCCAATGTAACGGATGAGAGGATAATTACGTTGAAGAAGACCCAAAATTCTATTCCAAGTTACAGATCAGCACGCCACATTCGGCAAACGCTTCGATTGCATATCCTCCACTAATCAGCAGGCACGCCTGGTGACGAGACTTTTCTAGAATGTGACGCCGAATGGGGTCGCGTGAACATTCAACTTTTCGAATGGAAACAGAAGTGGAGGGGATACGATGTGAATAGCAACAGTTACTGCCCAAAGAAAAATGATACCTCTTGGCTGTAGTTATCTGTCCCGTGGTTGCATTGACGCGGTCTCGCGTATATACACCACGAATGACAGGACGGCCTACCCCAGAGACGGACAACATATGCACGACAAGCTTCGAGATCACACTCAGGACAACTGAAAAGTGACCAATGTTTCTGGATCCTCAACGCGCTTATGCGACTGAGCTGGCAAATCGCCGATAGCTGCGCAATTCCTGGATGTATACTCCGTAATCTAGGTTTGATCCGAACCCAATTGTGCGAGGTTGTTCCCTCCTCCGAGCCATGCGCAGAACTCACCAGACCGCGTGCATCCTGTCCTTGCCCAAGTTGGCAGCACTGTGTTACCCTCGTTGAGGCTGGTTGCGGATAGTGCAGGTGATGTGCTCGAGTTGCACTGCATTTGTGTACTGGCGGGATGCGGGTTATTGGTGGTGGATGTGGTCCATGTACTCGGGTCACTTCGGCAATGAACATCTCATCAGGAATTCAGGACAAACGCTTTCGGATCCGGTTGGTATTCTGTGCTCGATGTGGATATGTAACATGAAGAGGGTTCAGCTGGTACTAGACAACAAAAGCCATGCGGAATTTTAGGGTAATGAGAAGATTGGTATGAGGACCGTGTACCGCATGCGTTTTGAGATGACAATATGATTAAAGACGTATCATACTCACAGACTGAGACCGATGATCTGCAGCGCTGTTGATCTTTTTATTATACTTCACCCACTGCGAGGTCGAGTTACTGCTTTCCCACACATGTTCATTGGCTTAAGTCTGTTGCCGATACGATGTGATATGTCAACCCTAAGCCGAAGTCCCAAACAAGCACCTCAACCTTAAGTCTTTCGACATAAAATGAAAGTCACACCTAATCTTCCCTGTGAAACGCTGCTTCTTGGATTTTTCTTTATACCCCGCAACTTTGAAACACTTTGAGCAACCCTTCATAGGGCGCCTACTATACACTAGTCACTTAGCGCCCAACATTAAATGGTTAGGCTTTCAGTGTCTATCCAACGGTCTTTCCAGTTGCAGGACAGCGGCTAATTGAAGCATATAGGATTACCCAATCTAGTTTCGACTTCGCTCCTTCACCGACCTCGTTATACCGGCTGTGGCGAGCTGATGACTCGAGTTATCTCCACCCGTTGTCATCTCGAATGTGAAGGTCGTCTTACAGGGTCTTATCGACTAGTCCTGTCGGAGATTATGCCACTCTTTGTTCAAAGCTGACCATGTGTCGGTTCCGTTGCCTTCTTAGCCCCTTCTTTCAGGAAAAACCCTTTATACCTTATTCAAGGTTACAGTCATTATGGTTGCATCTGTGGAGGCCTCCGTGACTTTCATGAAAAGCATATAAGAGAGGATGTAGGCATACGGAACTCTCATCATCGTAGACTTTCTTTCTTTACCTCATCTGGCTTGACCACTATCCAGCATGAAGATCAAGCTCTTTGTTCTAAGCATAGCCTCCGTGCTCAGCTCCCTGGTGGACGCACTACCGAGCGCAGGCAATGATACCAGCCAGCCACAAGCCTCTGACCGAATGGTCTTTGCACATTTCATGGTAAGCCGTCTCCGCATGACCAGGCACCCAACAGAAACCCCTAACGATCTGGCAGATCGGAATCGTCAGTAACCGCAAGTCGGCGGCCGATTTCGACAGTGACATGAAACGCGCGAAAGAACTAGGGATCGACGCCTTCGCTCTCAACATTGGTGTGGACCGTGTTGATCCCTTTACAGATACACAATTAGAGTTTGCGTACCAGTCTGCCGCAAACAATGACATGAAGGTTTTCATATCCTTCGACTTCAACTGGTGGAAGGAAGATTCGGAAGCCTCTCAAGTTGGGCAGAAGATCGCCAAGTTTGGGGGGAAGCCTGCGCAGCTTATGATGGACGGCAAGATCTTCGTCTCATCTTTTGCTGGTGACCGAGTGGATGTGAACGCGATCCGTTCTGCTGCTGGCCGGCCGATCTACTGGGCTCCAAACTACCATCGACCGGAGAGTGCTGATATTTCCAAAGTTGATGCTCTGCTGAACTGGATGGCCTGGCCCAACGATGGTAATAACAAGGCACCTAAGCCAGGTCGCCTCGTGACCGTTCAGGATGGTGATAAAAAGTATATGAGTGCCTTGGGAGGCAAACCCTATATCGCTCGTGAGCAACTTCCTATACCCTAAGCTATACCTTCTTTAACTTCGTTGTCAGCCGTCTCTCCTTGGTTCTCCACCCACTTTGGTCCCGAAGTCCCATATAGCAAAAACTGGGTCTTCCCATCCGATAATCTCTGGTATGAGCGATGGGTCGAGATGCTGAGCCTCAAGCCACGCTTCATTGAAATTGTCACTTGGAACGACTACGGTGAATCCCATTACATTGCCCCTCTGGCCTCTCCTCATACAGACGACGGATGCTCCAAATATGTCAACGACATGTAAGCTCCAGACCAGCGCCTCCCCAATCACCGCTCTACTACTAACCACGACAGGCCACATAACGGCTGGATGGAACTAGCCCGGCCCTTCATAGCCGCCTACAAGGCAGGCGCCTCGTCCGTCAACGAATATATCAAAGACGAACAATTGATCTACTGGTATCGACCCTCTCCCCGCGGCGCAAACTGCGACGCCACCGACACCTGCATGGTGCCCGCAGACAACAGCTCCGGCAATTACTTCATGGGCCGGCCCAACGGCTGGGAGTCCATGGACGACGTGGTCTTCGTCGTGTCCATGTTAAAATCCCCCGCCAATATCCAGATCTCCTCGGGGAACAGCCAACAAGTCTTCGAGGCCAAAGCCGGAGCCACGGCTTTCAAAGCCCCCATGGGCGTCGGGAAGCAGAGCTTCGCCGTGGTCCGCGACAACAAGATGGTCCTGGCCGGGACGAGTCCAAAGGATATCATCGAGGGATGTGTCTGCGGTATCTATAACTTCAACGCCTTCGGTAAGTCCATACATACCCTCACCAAGTATAACTTACCTCAGTCCGACTGACAAACAACCCCTAACTCAACTAGTCGGAATGCTCCCCCCAGAGCCCCTAGACCCCCTCCAACCAGACAGTCTCTCCCGCTTCGCCCAAGGCCTCAAAGTCCAATGCGAAGCCAAACCCTCCCTAAAACCACCTCCTCCTCCGCCATCAACAATCAACCCTAACCCCCCGACAAACCCACCAACAAACCCCCCTCCAACCAACAACCCTCCACCTCCAACCAGCAATCCTCCACCCCCAAATCCACCCCCTTCCACAACCCAAAACCCACCTCCCCAACCACCACCAACCAACAACCCTCCCCCAAACCAACCCCCGGGAACCGTCTGCACCGGCGGCACAGGCGAAAACAACTACAAAGGCCTCTGCGACTTCTGCTGCCACTTCGGCTACTGTCCCCCGGGACCATGCACCTGCAATGCCTACGGCGCCCCTATCCCGGCGCCGCCGAATACAGGCCAGAGAGGCGTTCCTGCTGATGGGATGGATGATTCATATAAGGGATTGTGTAGCTTTGCTTGTGATCATGGATATTGTCCGCAGGGGGCGTGTAAACTTGTTTGATATTGATAAAGGTTGGAGGTTGGTTCTGGGGATTGGATTGGATCGGATCGGGGCTTGGTTGATCTATCATTTGTCTTGGTTTCTCTATTTTCTGGGACTGACGTATGGGACTGGGTTCAAATTGTCAGCTGGTGATTACACTCATTTGTTGTTTCTTTCGGGAGCGTTGGAGACGCTCGGAATTCGTTGTGGTAGTTCTCGCTGGTCGTGTGCTGCGGAACGGAAATCGGAATCCAGGAGGTACGGACAGTATTTATCTACTGTTGGCCCTGTTTTTGTTTGTATGTAGTTTGACCTTTTTTATTTTGCTTGGTATTTGTTTATAAAGCATGGTTTCTTTCTGCTGTAGCTGTTATGTGAATTTCGTATAGCTGCTATGAGTGAATGCTCATGTTTACACGAGATCGGCAATGAAATTGATCTGTGATTTATATCCTCCTCGGTCAGGCATAACAAAGTAAGTCTCGAGCAAACTATGGTGAATCTCATTTACCAAAGGTGCATAAGCAGAGTCGTCGTCTATGGGGTATCTGTCGGTACACGCAAACAAAAATGCACGTCGAACAAATATTTATATCTGATACGGAAGTATCCTTAAGAATGCCAGGCCTGTGAGCGGCACTCGAGTACGGCAAGAGAGGCCTCCCGATTTTTATCCAAACAGAACTGATGCCTAAGAGGTGGCTTTGTCATCCACCTTTTCCCATTCACTATCCGTGCTCACATAGCCGGAGCTCTCTCCGCTCATGCTCGGCCGTTTCCGAATCCCTCCTTGCTGCTCCGGGGGCTGAAGAGTATCCGTCGTAGTGGCAGCGGTAGTGGACGGCGGAGCAGCAGCGGACACTGCAGAGATTTTACGCTCCATTAGGCTCTCGGTCTCGGTGTCACTTTCCGTGCTGTCCAGAGCTCCCGGTGTTTTCCGACTAGCTTCCGATTTCCTCTTGTCGTTGTCGTCTTCCTCTGTGAGCAGTTCCTTCGACTCCGTCTTCTCCTTCTCAGCTTCTTGTGCCTGCACCGCTGCCAATTCCTGAGCAAACCAGTTGATCGACCACCATAGTGACGCGGAGAGGACGGAGAGAACGACGAAGTGGATGCTGTAGGTCGCGAGGAGGAGCAGGAAGAGGACCAGTTGGAGTGCGGCGAAAGTGGCGTTGGCAGCGACGAGCAGGGTGGGAGTGGGACCCGGGGTAAAGACGCTAGCCCAGAGATCCTCCACAAACGAGCCCATAATTCTTGATTATGCTTCGGGCCGGGTTACTGGCGGGGAAAAGGAAAGGGAGACGGATTCCGTGTCTGAGACAGGGGTTTGCAACTTTGCACGGTGAAATGACGTTGAGCCGGAAAATGGTATCCGTGGGAGGAGTTTCGACTGCGCTACTGCACGACTGTCAGTGATGCAAACGCAAACGCGGACGGGTCGGGATGCCATCTGCCAAGCTGCACGGGTTTCACAGACCAGGTTTTCAAGTCGGACGCACTGAATCAAGGCACCGTCTGGGTTTGGTGAGAGGGACAACGGTCAGGACGCTTGTGTCTCCGAAAAGGTCGGCGGGTAACCGAAGCTGAGCGGTCGGCCTTTGAAATGCGAGATGTGGAGAAGGTCGAGTCCGGAAAACTGGAGCCAGCCCCAAGTTTGTCCAGGGGGAGCTAGGCACGAGTTAAAAATCAGTGGTCCTTCCCCGTGGGGATTAATAACTAGAGGGTGGAGGAGGGAAGACGTTGGAGTAAAATCGCGTATGGATCAATTTATTGTTGGCGATGTTGATGGTTTTGTAAGGGAAAAGAAAAAAAGGAAAAGAAGAAAAAGGCACGTCATACAACAGAGGGGCAGAACAACATATCAACCTCAGGCAGTCAGGCCGTTAGGTAGGATGATCGGACGCTATTCCATGTCTGGTCACCTTCAGGCATCACCCGTGATCGATTTGATACTAAACATCAACAAATCTCATGATAAGGCCAAATGATTCGATTCTCCTCGTTCGGGCACCCAAGCTATTGATCCGTGTTTCTAGCTCGTTGGCGGTAGTTTCAATTTTCGGCTACCTTGAAGAGTAGTTCGGGAATTCTCGGTTCTCTATTCTCCCTATACTGATTGATTCCTGTCCTGGTACCTAGCCTAGAATAAATCAACCTTTGCCCTAAGTACGCCGTGTTACCATCCATAGTCAAAGGGCGTATACGGACAACGTCCGGTCGGCTTTCGAAATGCCCTCGTTCAGTTGCCGTCTCTCGATGCAACTCTAAACACGATCACTTGCCAATCCTTTCCCCCGCAATCCCGTAGTAAGCCGCCTGCCATGATTTGATACGATCCCGAGGTCTACATTGGTGACCCCCACGACAGGGACGATCGGACCCATGGCTCTCTCCTCCTTGCTGTGAATGATGACATCTTGAACAAACTTGGCAACTCCTATACGCTGCGTGTCCTCGTCTTTGGTTTCACTAGCTAGCGGGGGGATCCATGTCGGCGCATATTCCACGTTTGCAGTGGAGGAGGGCATTCTGGACATGCTCGCGGAAGATTCCTTTCGCGGTACTCGTGATTTGCGGTTTACCTAAACCGGTTGAACGCGGTCGTCGGCACGTGCCAGCGTGGTATCACGGGACGGTCGTATCAAGGATAAGGGTTAGACAACATGTTCGAACTCGAACATGACTTTTACCCTACACGAACTGACTTAGAGCTTTCTATCACGTATCGATTTTCGAGAGTATAGATTCTAGGGCCAACAGTGGCTTTCTATCCTCTTCTACCACCATATCTGCCCATTCCCCCAACTGGGTCTGAATTTCTAGTGGCTTCCAACCATGCAGGCCCACTATCAAAGTCTCCCCAAAGCTACCCGGGAACTTTCTAAATGGAGTTTAGCCTGAGTCTGTCTAGGCTCTCCAATCGACGGCCCACTCTCGTAACTGCTTCCTATTCGGCCATTTGGCGGATCGTCCTTCAATCCAGACAGCTAAGACGGAGTAGGGTTATTTTCTTCTTTGCTTTTCTGTCTCATGGATCTGGAAGCTATCCGGCCATCCTGCGAATCAGTATTGCAGCTCGGCCTTTGGCTTTTTCTAACCTCTGGTTGGCTCTTTGATTTTCAAGTAATTAGTATGGGTGGGCAACCCTACCATGTCATCTATATAAATCGTACGGTAGCTCCTGAATTTCCCGTCCTCTCTTGTGTTACAGTAAAGTGAATTGTACACTTCACCAGGTTAAGCCCCTGCCATTGCCTACCCATACTTCTATACACACATTCTACTCTTACCTTGCTTTCCTTTAGCCGGTAGGCATGGCGTCCGAGGAACCAGTGCAGACGAAGGACATCATCGATGGGAAATCCGATATCCAGGGATTCTCTCACCATGCAGAGGACATCTTGAACGATAGGGAGCCCTATGGCCCACCGGGCCTTGCGGGTCTAGTGGCCAACCCATTCGTCTTGATGTGTGCTGCCTGTTCGACTCTCGGAGGACTGTTGTTTGGTTATGATCAAGGTGTCGTATCGGTCATCCTAGTTATGGACCAATTCCTGGAGCGGTTCCCTGAAGTGTCTCCTGACTCGTCGGGTTCGGGTTTCTGGAAGGGTTTGATGACAGCCATGATCGAGTTGGGTGCTTTGTTGGGAGCTCTGAACCAGGGTTGGATCGCCGATAAGATCTCCAGACGTTATTCTATCATCGTGGCGGTGATTATCTTTACCATTGGCTCTGCCCTCCAGACCGGTGCAGTCGACTACGCGATGTTGACGGTGGCTCGGTTGATCGGAGGTGTCGGCATCGGTATGCTGTCGATGGTTGCACCATTGTATATTTCTGAAATCAGTATGTCCAAACCTTGATGCTAAGTCAAAAGAGTGTGGTGCTAATATATACTCATTCCAGGTCCTCCCGAGTGTCGAGGTACTCTTCTGGTGCTGGAAGAATTCTGTATCGTCCTCGGAATCGTGATCGCTTACTGGATCACCTACGGTACCAGATTCATGGCTGGAGAGTGGTCCTGGAGACTTCCCTTCCTGCTGCAAATGGTTCCCGGCTTTGTTCTCATCGGAGGCGTTGCGATTCTCCCCTTCTCCCCAAGATGGCTGGCCTCTAAGGACCGATATGAGGAAGCGCTCCAAAGTCTCTCGAAACTGCGGCGGCTACCTACTACCGACAAGCGTGTCCGCCAGGAATTCCTGGATATCCAAGCAGAAGTTCGCTTCCACCAAGAAATGAACGCTGAAAAGCACCCTAATCTCCAGGGTGGCGGACTCAAGGATGCTTTCCTTCTCGAGATGGCCTCTTGGGCGGATTGTTTCAAGCCCGGATGTTGGAAGAGAACTCATATTGGTGTTGGACTCATGTTTTTCCAACAGGTCAGTACCATATTCCCACTACCATTGACCTTCATGACTAACTTTTAGCCTGTAGTTTGTCGGTATTAACGCGTTGATCTACTACTCTCCCACTCTATTCGAAACCATGGGCTTGGACTACGACATGCAGCTTTTAATGTCCGGAATCCTCAACGTCACACAACTGGTCGGAGTAATCACAACCATCTGGACGATGGACAGCCTGGGCCGACGATCCTTACTTCTCTCTGGCGCATTGTTGATGACTATCAGCCATGTAATCATCGCAGTCCTCGTCGGTCTATACTCGGACAACTGGCCCGCACACCGGCCACAAGGCTGGGCTTCCGTCGCTTTGCTGTTGGTATATATGATTGCATTCGGCGCCAGCTGGGGCCCAGTCGGCTGGGCCATGCCTTCTGGTAAGTCTACCCCATTTTCCAGGTCTGAAAGAAACCGCCGTCTAACCACATTACAGAGGTGTTCCCATCATCCCTCCGTGCAAAGGGTGTCGCGCTCTCAACATGCTCCAACTGGCTCAACAACTTCATCATCGTGAGTATTTACCACTGAGCCTTAGTATTGTAAGACGTAACTATACTAACAATAATATCCAGGGCCTCATCACCCCACCCCTAGTCCAAAACACCGGATTCGGCGCCTACACCTTCTTCGCAGTATTCTGTCTCCTAGCATTCGTCTGGACATTCTTCTTCGTTCCTGAAACCAAGGGCCGGACGCTTGAGCAAATGGACCATGTGTTCAAAGACAATTCAAGCGAAGCCGAAGAGGCTCGTCGTCATGCTATTGAGGTGGAGCTGCTTCGAGCTGAAGCGGAGAGATACGCAATGGAAGCTTGAGCATGGGATTTAGTCTTAAGGCTCGATTTTTGAGTCCTGTGTTGTTGGTATCTCTGCTCGGTGGTGGCTTTGGCTTGTTGGGTCCCAGGTGGGCCTCTACTTCGATTCGTATTATTGTATATCAGATGCTTTGTAGATAGGTTTTAACGAGATTATGATTTATGGATTTTTGGGTTTGTGGTACTGAGTATTGCTAGGGATATATCTTGTGTTCTAGTGTGGTATGTATTTGTATTGATGGCTGTAGATTCATCCTCATGATAACTCCTGGCTCTGGGGATGCGTGTATAGAATAACCTGTTTGTTATTCACAAACTAAGATAAAATTAAAAGAATAAATGACTGTTGGAACTGCACGGTCATGTCATTGTCACCGTCGAGTATAATCCCTTTCCGTTTGCAGATATTGTGGCAATGTCTGTACTGACGCTAACATAGCAACAATATATATCGAGGGTAATATGAAGCTTGACGGTAATGACCCCGCATTGGTATAGGATGGGTATTTCGCGCGGCACATACAGTATACATATAATTCATTAAAGTGAAAGAAGCTCTCTTCTCAGAATTCCACTATTATCCCCCGAAGTATAAAACCCAAAATGCTTCTATTCCACAGACAAAACTGAGCAGCATACCTCTTTCCCAACCAAGTCTAGTCCATCTCCTTATCGATAAGCCATACCCTGCTGAGTCATCAACGCGTGAGCAGGCGCGAAAAGCAGCAAATCGATGTTCACCAAACAAAGCCCATTTATCTCCAAACAACCGCAATGCCTTAACAAGTGAGGGGCGACATGGCCACTACAGAATCCGACCGGCGACGTATATTCGCGTCCGTTTTCCCACCCGTTCAGCTCGACGATCCGAAGCCCAAAACAAAGTCCCGAGACCCGGAGCAAGCGACGTGGGATCGGGCATGGCTGGCAGCGACGAAATTCTTATCGATTCCAGATCAGGGGTTTCGCGGTATCGAGAATTATGTGCCCAAGGCGCCGGGGAGGGAGGTGAATGATGCGTTGGCGTATTTGGCGGCGGATAAGGGGGTTATGGATCGAGAGGAGTGGAGTATATTTGAATGGTATGGGAGTGAGATGCGGAGGCACTTTTATAGGAATTTTAAGGTTGCGCTTGTGAAGGTGGGTATTTCCTCGAATTTGTGTGGGATGGTGATTTTGCTAAGAGGGTGTGTTGTATCTAGCTTCTGGACCAGCCGAATGGGTTACGGAAAATCGTTTATTGCCTGCAGTTGATACGGAAGATCTACTTTGCGCCATTGATGGAGTACCTCCTCCCGTTGCTGGGCGCCGTGGAACAGGAGAAGGTGTTTGTGCAGCGGCGGCGGGGCTTTCACTTGATGATTGCTTATACCCTACCTTGGCAGCGTGTCTCGCCATTGCTTACGAGGGAACTGATGACACATGCTGTTACGATACTGGGAATTGATACGCTGGAGGATGACACTGTTGAAGATGATGAGGATAGCATGGAGGTCGACCGACGGCACTCCGTTTCATACCGAGATTGGCGAGATGAGCCCTCTGCGGAGGTTCGGATGCAGATGATGACCGAAGGCGAGGATACGCGCGTCACCGCTGCCCGTGAACGATTACTATCGCTCTTCAATGACCTTGAGCTTGTTGGACTGGGTGGTGTCAGGGCTCAGAAGGTCTTTGCTAGCGTGATGAACACCATGATGACGGAGTTTATTAGAGCAGCGTATTCAGGGCAGTGGGAGGGGCCATCGAAGGTCTCACAACACCTTCGGCATTGGATAGAGAATGTTTATGCTCGACTGGCTGTGCAGGTCTTGGCCATCATCAATTCCCCCGAGTCTGAAACCAAAGAGAGTGACCGTCTGGACGTGAAACTCAGCGACGTGGAAAAGTGGCAGGAAATTGGTCTTTCTCGGCTTGGGGCACTTCGAACCGGGGAACTATTTGATATAATAGTCGAGTGGCCGGCGAGTAGTGGGGCGATTGAGGATTTGCGTCATTTCACGGCATACCCAGCAGGACGATTCCAGGTGACGCACTCTTTCTCGGCTGTGTTGGACCATCGTCTTTTGCACCCGGGCGCTTCAACTGTTGAGATATTGCAGGTCTATATATCGATCATCCGCGCTTTCAACCTGTTAGACCCAAAGGGGGTTCTTCTGGATCGAATCGCTCGGCCCATCCGCAGGTACCTTCGCGATCGGCCTGATACCGTGAAGGTTATTGTCGGGGGTCTTATGGCTGACCCAGCCGATGCTCGTGATCAGACTAGTTCTGGAGACACATTGGTTGAACTATCTGCAGAATTGACGAAGGCACACCAGAATTCTCTGAGGAGCGACAGAGGTGAACTGGATTGGGATGACATGAACTGGATGCCTGATCCAGTTGACGCAGCGCCCGACTACCGGAAGTCGAAGACCTCGGACGTCATCGGTAGCCTAATTAGCTTGTTCGATTCGAAGGAGGCCTTTGTGAAAGAAATGCAGAGAATGCTTGCAGACCGGCTGCTCCAAAAGCGAACAGACTTTGATCAGGAGATGTCGGTGCTGGAACTTCTCAAGCTTCGCTTTGGTGATAATGCTTTGCAGGCTTGCGAGGTCATGATGCGTGATATCTTCGATTCGCGGCGGGTCGATGCGGTTGTAAGAAATGACCAGGACCTGACCAGGAAACCCGCCGTTTCTACGTCTAGCTCGGACGACGAAGACATCCCAGAGCTGCATGCCAAGATCTTGTCCCACTTTTTCTGGCCCGAGATCCAAGAGCAGGAGTTCAACGTACCCGAAGAGATTTTAGAATTGCAGCAGCGTTATGCAGCAGGATTTGCGTCGCTCAAGCAGTCCCGTAAGCTCACCTGGCTGAATGGTTTGGGACAAGTCACAGTCGAGCTGGATCTGGAGGACCGTGTGTTTGTGGATGAAGTGTCTACTTGGCAGGCGACCGTCATCTATGCATTTGACTCGCCGTCCGATGATGCAGTGAGCAAAACCGCCAATGAATTGGCGGAGGAATTGGACATGTCGGTGGCTTTGGTGCGCAGCGCATGTTTGTTCTGGGTCAGCAAACGTATCCTGGCCGAGGTGCAGCGGGATACCTTCCGTGTACTGGAGGTTCTACCGAATGAGGAGGACGAGGCTGTCGGAGGTATTGGCGTATCAGGCACGGACGATAATGCAGGCGATGCATCGGCGGACACAGCAGCAGCAGCCGAAGCGGCGGCGGCGGCAGCAGCGAAGGAATCTGCAGAGGCGGCGGCGATGGAGAAGATGAACCTGTACTGGCAGTTTATCATGGGAATGTTGACCAACCAAGGCGCAATGCCGCTGCAACGCATTGTGATGATGTTGAAGATCGCCGTTCCGGGCGGATTTCCGTTCAGCAACGAAGAACTGCGGGAGTTTCTGGCGGGGATGGTGGCCAAGGGAAAGCTCGAGATCGTCAGCGGAGGCAACTACAAGATCGTCCAATAATTCGACCGCATACGACTTATGACTAATGATGCATAGATTAATGGTCGTTACTAATTAAACATGGTATTGAGCTAAACAAATCGCAAGGCTAAAGCGCACAGACATTACGTTAAAATAAGACACATCAACATCATTGGCATGTAACCCAAGGACGGAATTACTCCGCATCCAACGGGGCTACTGGAGCCTGATCGTCGACCTGAATGCCACCCCTCTTCTTCTCGTTACTATCCCAGAAGGGCAGCTTCCAGCCACCTTCGTGCTCGGGCGTCGCCAACCACAGACGCATCAGATGTCTGCGAGGGGTTGGGGGCGCATGATCAGTGTACGCGGTGCGTGCGTGCAGAACATGCGAGTTGGACAGGAATTGGATGTCGCCGACCTCTAGGATCATGTGCAGTGACAAGCGGTTGCAGGTTGCCTCGAGGACTTCCAGGGCCTCGACCTGGGCGGCGGAGAGAGGAGGAACGATGCCTGCTTCGGAGAAGCGGGAGAGGGAGCGGACGTAGTATGGATCCCACCTGCGCCCGTTAGCATCAGTTACATTGAGGAAAAGAAAAAGGGAGAGCATACTTGGTGTAAACCCGGGCGTTCTCGCCCCGCTCAAGGTACATCACGCTGGTGCGAATGTACTCCTCCTGTCCCTTGCTGGTCTCACCCTTGCGGTCGAAATACCAGATGGGCTCCGTGAGAGTTTTGAGGACGTCCGGACGCTCCTTGGCGAGGGTGTTGTACACATGGTGGGAAGAAACGATGTCGGACTCGCCTCCTTCAAGCGCACGAGCAATGCACAGCAGACCGACGATATCCGAGTCGTCAGCGTGGAAGAATTGTCTGTATCTGTCAGCAACACCATCTCTAGCAGCATACTGAAATTTAACATACCTGGCGTTGGTCCGGTAGATGCGCACGGAGTCAATCTGAGCCGGATCCTCACCCAGATCCTTCACATGTCCCAAGACATGGCCACGGCTGTTCTGACTGACAAAGTAACCCAGGTACGTGCCCAGACCCATGTATGCGACGGCAGACTTGTGGTTACCCCATTCCTGGACGGGGAAACCCTTAAAGAGAATGAAGCCCTTGCCATCGATGAGGTCTGCACGCAGTTCGCCGAGGCGCTTGGAGAGGTTCGGAAGGGGGAAGTTGCTCTATATACTATCAGCCGACGTACTATAGCATGTATGACATCTCAGACCCTACCTTAGAAATACCAGTCAAGGGAATCTTGTTCGCCAGGAATTGATCCGCGGTCGCACTCAATTCCGCGATCTCCTCAGCCGTAAACCGATGAGTCCACTTCTCCGGGGCATCGCGATACTCCTCGGCCTTCCAAACGGTCGGACCAGAGATCTCCTTAGGGAACTGCTCAAAGGACTTGATATGATCGTACAGCGGCGCATGCTGTCCAGTGGTCTTCAACCCATCAGGAAAGACATCAAGAGGAATAGCAACAGGAGCTTGCGTCAGGGCAGCCATATCCGACTTTGTATACTCAATTGAATCGTAGAAAAAAGTATATATAAAAAAAGATACTCCCAAACCTGGAATGCAATAAATAAATCCTCAATTGATAAAATAAACCCTATACCCAACGAACCACCCCCTCCTTATATACCTCCCCTCCTCACCCCTCCATTCCGGTACCTACCCCTCCTCCAAGATAATCTCGCATACAAGGTTTCCCGATAAGTAACCTTCCATGATGAATCCGACCATGCAAGAGGTGGATCACATGGCGTGCTGGACAGGTCGAAACCTCCTATAGGGCGTTGGCGCCGATGAACAAGTGCCGTGATTGGGGAGCGGATGGCGCAATCAATGGCGCCGGATGTTGTGATGCGGATCTTCTGCTTGGCTGTCGGGAAATCGGCTCAGGTCCAGGTACGTCAACTAGGAAGTATACCTGGTCTAGTTTTTAAGTTAGGATATTCTTAGGGTTTTGATTTGTTGGGTTTGAAGTTTGGGGTTACATTCGGTGTTTTGGGATTTTGTTCCTGGTTGGGGTTTTGTTTGGACCTTTCTGGGTGGTTGTTGTTCTTCTTGTGGGGTTGCGATGGATGTGCTTGCGAATGTTTTTTTCTAGTTTTATCTTTTCTTTGTCTTTGGTATTTTATTTCTGTTATTAATCATGATTTTTAATAGGACTGGGATTATATATAGATTTATTTTAAATAGGTGAAAATGTGTGGTGATTCACTGTTATACTAGTAATAATACTGACGATCAATATAGTACGAGAGAGGTACCGGCGTACCAAGGGTCTATATCTAGGCTAGAAGGAAGATAGAATGCATTTGGAAGATTTAGAGCTTCTGTCTAGCCTTGGGGATATTAATATAAATTGGCGCAACACTAGTGTTTTCATTTGGCATACCCGTACTTTCTTTGAAACCAAGATTCAATATACCTCTCTCCATGATTGCTGGAGATGTAACACTAAAGCTCTAACCTACGGTGGGCTGAATATTCCCATATATATTTATGTAATGTAACCTATTTTCGATTATTCATCCCTAAGGCAGCGAAATAGACAAGCATCCCATCTCATTTTTTTTTTTTTTTTTTTTTTGGAAACGTGTATAGAATCATTTGAGAAAGCCCTTTTGTTCAGCCCTCATTGTCCTCGCCTTCAATTGCTTTACATACGTAAGTGAACACAGCTTCATGATCAATGATGTCACCATCTTCAGGTTCTTTCTGATCTTTCAGGTAGCCCAACTGGCATCCCTAGCCTCGCTATGTGTAAATCCTGCTGTTTCTTCTTTGCAGTCTGATAAAACTCTTTTACCATCATTGTATACCCGACCACGATCCTCTTGTCAAAAGCTTCAGGATACTTCGGAGCCATTCAGCCCGCATTCCAGGCCGTATACCTGAACCGAAAATGTACTTTTCCAAAACGTGGTCAGTGTATAGTAGTGCTTCCTGTTCCTTATTCTTCACTGATCTGGATAGTCCTTCAGCAGTCAAATTGGTCTCGGTTAGATTATCGCTGTTCCAAGCTTAAGACCTTAAGCATAAACAGCTTATAACCCTTAAAGTCTGAGATACTCCTGTTGTACCATGGGGTACCGGTCGACAGTAAGTTTCCAATCATTCTTTAGCCACTGAAAGGCTATAGATTGCAATGAGGTTGTGTCTTGAATTTGTTGAGCATCGTCGAATACTGCAATCTACTTTAGACAACTCCACTAAAGACCATTGCCAGACCTGAGGCGGGGTCGTATCGTATGCTGCTTTTCTAATGGCTGCTGGCCGTGTGTGCTGTTCAATGTTTGATATGGATGGTCTTTACATAACCGGTCCTCGATTGCATATGACCCTAGTACTGACTCTTGGGCCTTGTAGTCATTTTGTGGGTTTATTTGCCCATTAAGTGAGGATCTCTTGCGCCCACATTTCTGTTCTTGTTGACTAACATCGTTATCTTTGTCTGGTACATCTTGTTCCCTTCTTCTGTGGACAGTGATTCCATATCCGTATCATTCTTAATTTGTCCTCATCCACATGACCTTCACTAAGGAGGGTGTCATTGTATATCTTCTGTCTTTTTACTGCCGTGCCCAAGCGTCTGTTTGGTTTGCTTGTGCCTATCCTATTGCCGTAGGTTTGTCAGAAAAGCCATGTGTAGTCTCTTCATTGAGTCCGCTTACCGACAGCTCATTTCTCTCCCGAGTATTGCTGTCCCCCCATTCGCCTTGTATATATAGCTCGTGGCGAGGAGTTGTCGGATATATTCCTTCAACGACCACACAATCTGGTCCACACTGAGGATGACATCTTCACGCCTAAAAGGGTCTGGGAAAAAAGCTCAGTAGAGGAATTTTAGTTATTGCAGGTGTGAATTATCGCTAAGATTACTTCACAAGACCCCAGAGATAACGATGGGAATGATAACTTTATGAGGAACTGTAAGAGATATCACCAGGCCCGATATTCCACTAGATTAAAAGGTCAAATAATTCTGAATCGATGATTCAGAATGCCCTGGTCAGGCCTGTATAGGAATGCTGGTTTTCCCCACTAGAATCACCCACAATAGTCCCGATCCCCACTGCATTTTCCCCACCTCATTTGCGTGAGCCAAGTCTCAGCAGTGTACTTCATGGATAATTAGTCTACTCTCTGATCATTATACTTCTCACTACTGGGAATCGGAGGAACCACCTGACATCTACTCTGTCGCAAAAATTCACAGTTGGACTCTCCTGTCAAGCTTCCTCACATTGTCAAAACTCAAATGGAGCATTCTTCCTCGCCGCACCGGGAGCGGGCACATTCTCGCCAATTCCGTTGTGATCGCTGCACTAAGACATACTCTAAATTAGAACACCTGACGGTCTGTCTATAGCTCCTCTGTCAAATCAAATCTTTGGGACTAACATCATTTAGAGACATCAAAGATCACGTTAGTTACCTGGGGAGTTAGGCTCTGGTCGAAAAAACTATTGACTGACTATTCTAGACACACGTGATAAACCATTTCGCTGCCCACAATGTAGTAAATGCTTCGGGAGGCAAGATGTTCTTGGTAGGCATATGAGAATTCACAGTCCCGCGCGCCGACAAACACGGCTCTCTCAGCCACAGGCTCTATCAAGTCATCTCGAAATGCCACCTGAGCCCGTGCCAGAGGGCTCGTCAACAATTTCAGCAGCTACACATACCGAGACTCACATACAGCCCAATTTTCAACCCTCTCAGCACCCAGATGATCTCCTCCTAGGGATATTTGCAGATCTGCAGAATCTACTACCGCTCCCTCTCACCGATCCGCTGGGATCGCTAGTGGGTGTAAACTCGATTCCATTGGGTTTCGATCATGGTGGGGATGGCTCAGTCGCCGACACGGGCAGAACGGCGGTAAGTGAGATCTGTGGCTTCATCGACCAGCTCTCCCGCAAATTGAATTTAGAGCTCTCAGGAGAGAGTATCACGTCTGCCTTTGTGGATGCCTGCCTGCACGAGTTCCTGCATCAATTATTGCCTCGCTTTCCGGTGATACACGGACCGACATTCTCCCCACGGAATTGCATCCCGCCGCTTTTATTAAATATCATTGCGTTGGGCTCACTTTTTGTCTGCCTACCTCGGGCGCGAGAGAAGGGAGAGATGCTCTGGCGACTCGCTCACACGGCTGTAGCAACTTCTTGGCAGACATTAATAGGTAGCAAAAGCGCAAAAAATGGGTTTGACAGCGCACAAATAGTGCTCACCGCTCTGCTGGGCCAAACATACGCCTACCTATCCAGTGACAACAGCATCCGCACCACTGCGTTTGTTTTTCATGGCTTGGGGTTTCTGTGGGCTCGAGTGCGTGGTATGCACACGGTGGATGACTGTGTATGGGAAACTCTTGCGGCTGATGCGTCCAACGCAGAGAAGCAGAGTCTTTGGGATACTTGGGCTGCTAAAGAGGTCCAACGACGGGCTGTATTGGGACATTATGTCTTGGATGGACTACTCTCGCAGGCGTCTGGCTCACCAACCAGTGCTCGGCATATGACTAACAGGCTCACTTTTGCAGCTTCCGATGCAGTATTTACGGCTACTAATGTTGAAGACTGGATCCGCGCGATGCAGGAAACAAACAGGACCGACTGCTCCTTCTCCGAGTCCTTCCACCGGATATGTTCCTCCCAATATTGTCTTACTCCGCTTCAGCTTTCTCCTTTCTCTGTGATGGTGATCTTGGAAGGCTTGCAATCCTTGATTGCAGAGCTCTCTGAAGTGGATCAGGCAGGTGTAGGGATTGTCTCTCGGCAAGAAGTCGTCCGAGGTCTCATCAATCTGTATCAAGCTAACATTGCAACCATTCCAACCACCACAGAAACCCACGTTCAGTTATTAATTCAATGGCACGCTGTCTGTATTGAGGCCTCTGTCTCCTCGGCAGGATTGTATTATGCACTGTGCAAACATTTTGACTTACCACAACAGATCGCTGGTATGCGCGCCGAGGCGGCTGGTAGTCACATTGATATTGAAGCATGGTGCGCGAGTCCTAGCGCCTTTCGGTCACTATTACATGCGGACGGGATCAATAAATTACTTAAGGATGTGACCATCAGCAACATCTGCATGATTCATTTTCCGTCTGCGATATTTTCGTCCGCGGTAGTTTACGCCACGTTGTGTCTATTTCGTCAAGATGTCATTCGATTCCCAAAATCTTGGGCTTGGCACGATATTTGGAAACCAGTCCTCGACGGAACAGCCACCCAGGAACAGCAGCTGCCGGCTAATGGAGGTTATATGGGACAGGGTTTTGCGAATGGAGATAACGTGTCTTCCCTAGAGAATACGCTGCAGCCGATCGAACTTCTACATGAGATTAACTTTCTGCAACTCACTCTGAAAATGATTGGGTCGCGCTGGGGGGTCGCGCAGCAGATGGCAAGCGTCGTGAGTCGGTTTGCGACATTGGCCCAAGAACGATACGATCTAGGAGTGTATCCAAACTTTGTCCACCTGTAAACTGTTTCGTCGGTGGCCACTGTAAGGGCCAGCATCGTGCAGGTCCATAAGGCGGATGTGCACGGAATGATATTGGAACACCTGAACATCCCTTTTCATACGTTACAATTGACCAGCATCGAGCAGGTCAAACAGATTAAACCACACAAATATCTCAGGTCGAGAGAAGTGTTGAACATACAGAGCATACCTTCGGAGTGGGGATGTCTCCAATATCGCTGTTTTCTCCACATGCCCACATTTCTCCACCTTGAATGATAAACGGGAGAGCACACAAACCGCAGGCCCATCCGATCGTCTAAATCACGAAGATCAAGAGGTTGCGGACCCGTGAATATCTTTCCCGACTCGGCGTCTTGACTAGTATTGAATATATTAGTCTACAACCTTCATATATCATATAGTATTATTGATACAGTATTTGAATATCAATGCAAGCAGAATTTCTATAACATGTGTATAACTATACAGTATAAAATACAGTGTACTTCATCCTACCCTAGTGAAAAAAGATAGTCAGAATCTCTAAATAACATATTGTACACACGGTGACAATCACCGGACGACACCTGAACCCAGAGGACCGAGCATGTCAAGTAATCCTTGAGTCGATTCCTCGCCAACGAATGTATTTACCCGGAGAGCATGACTCTCCAGAGACATAGAGGATGCATCTAGACAGTATCCTTGAATTCCTGGTAGAGAGCAGGCAAAAAGCTGCCGAGATCTGTAGCAAAGAGCAAGTCAGGTTAAGTCAGTTATCAATAAGATAGAACCCCCAGAAAGAGAGAGACCTACGAGTCATTTCAATCTGACAATGCACCGCAAGATTGTGCCCCATTTGCTGAGTTCCGTGGTTATCTTTAGCAATCCAAAAGCGGGACCGCAGCTCCCTGTAGCCGTTGGGCATGCGGCGCACCTGGTGCATCAGGTACGAGACGTCGTCGAAATCCGTGGTCGTAAAGCCTAACAGGATAAAAATGTAACCCGTTAGTGAAAAAAAAAAAAAAAAAAAAAAAGAAAAAAAAAAAAAAAAAAAAAAAAAAAAAAAAAAAGGCTGAAGTGATTCGGATACAAAAAAGGAGAATAGAACTACCTCCGGTTCTAATCTTCCCAACGACAATAGTCTCAATACCCAGCTCAAGCCAAGCTGTGGTATTGAATCCGACTGACGCAGGGTCGACAAATTGAATGCTAAGCTGCGAGGCATCATTGCCGAGATACTCATCGATGAAAGAGGTCATGCCGATGTAACGCTGCTTGAGGGTGGCATTGGTCCAGTCTTCTGTAACTGGCACTCGGTAGGCATACTGGTGAGCTATGGGGTTCCAAAGCTTGTACCGTGTCGTCTCGACCGAGTGCCAGCCGAACCACCAGTCATAAGCGTCGCCGGTAACTATGTAATTGGAGCGTGAGCTATCGCTTCTGCGGGAAAAGCAGAGAGACTGGGACGATACCTCCGGGGATCTCGCTTCGCACAGCAATCATCACCGTGCCGTTCTCGTCGATGGAATAACCGTTCTCCAGGTTCAAGTACCCCGGGCGAGTAAAATAATCGAAGGCTTCATGTGCGGGGAAAGCTGCGAGGGGCATGAGTACATGGAAATTAGACTTAAAAAGAGGGTGGTCTTACTGAGAGCATTTGCCCATGGGCTGCTCGTCAATCCGCTGATAAGCTCCTGGGTCAGAGGAGCTACTACAGGGTTCCAGTACCTGGTCACTCATCAGTACCTCGCTTGCCAAAATGGGGTAAGCAAGCAACGAACTTTGCATAAGGTTTGGCGAAGTCCTCTTCGCGGTAGCCGAGATAGTAGGACGACGTGTCGTTGTTTAACGATTCGAAATCTTTGGAAATGGAGTTGTTATCTTCCACAGTTGTCGGGGTAGCAATGCTCCCGGTGGTTGTCGCAGCCGGGGCTAGCTGTCGATGATCAAGCGTTAAGCCATGAGCCATATTGGCCGCGGCAATCACCAAGGGAATAGAAGGAACGTGCATCGTTTTGGAAACTGGGAGGAATAGGAAGGGGATCCTCTGGCTGGTAAAGAAGGAAAGGATGGTGAATGATGGATCGAGGTAGAATGCATTCGAGTTGGAGAGTATTCATTGATATTGAGGGAATGCAAAGTTACTTAAAATACCTTGTATCTCAATATTGTCTGGCATTCCAGGTTGTCATTTGCAGCAAGTGCCAATGATGATCATCTTCTGAAATCAGTGGTGGAGAAGGAATTACGGATATACAGGACTTGCTTGATATTGCCTTCTTTTCCCACATATGCCCATTTCTTCCCCACCTCATCCCCACCTCGCTTTCCGTAGTAGAAGGTTAGTATTGGGTCTGGAATTTACATCGAGGATTGCCGACAAGCGAGACATATCTCTTTGGGTTCTTCTCGTAGTCATGTCCATAAGCGCGCCTGCGGTGCTGTTTGGCAGGGAGTACGACGTCGTGCATAAGTTGCTGATCCCCTTCGTAAAGAGGCACAAATTCCATCAACCACCTTACCATTATCAGTTTGATGTACATCCAGAAGAGTGGACAAGGTGCACGACAAGATGACTTGGAAAAGAGTCTCAGTCATTGGGTTTGTATTGAGAAAAAGCCTACAACATTCCATCATCTACTGCTATACTAATTATAGGGGCATGTTCTGTACCATGAGCATTATCGTGTCAATCCGCATTTTTCTTTCCTTTACCCTCTACAGGATGGGAGTCGGTCTACTATAATTTCTACAGATATAGATTAGAACGATAGATTATAAAGTATATACTATTATCTTATAGATCATCAATTAATGAATAGAATCTTAATTCCCAATTCAGTAATTAGAAGTTAGCTATCGGCGAATTCCGCCATCTCATGAACTCCCCCACTTTAAGCAGGCCTTAAACCTCATTTAATGTATTTTTAATTTACAAGCATGACTAGAGCTGTGTGTGATTCGTCCGGAGTTACTTTAGTGACTCGTTCCTGGGTGACTCATGTCGCGTCATTTTGGATCATCACCAATCATGATTGATATTGAAGTTTAGCTTCAGATACGAGCTGCGTGGGATGAGGTTAAAAATAAAGACAACAGCCACTTTTGAACCCATGGCTATAGTGATAAAATCCATGTTTATAAGGATAAAATCAACAACAATATGGAGTCACCTATACGGCTTCTTCCCTTGTCTCATTCGCACCAGCCATGCTCTATCTCTCTCTCGATTCTGGATGCCACCGTCGTCCGGTTCGCCCCCACCGGCGCAATCTGGCTTTTCGATGATTTTCCTTCCGATGAAGAAACATTCCTCCACAACCTCCAAGCCTCTCTAATTCAAACACTGGACCACTTCCCTCAATGGGCCGGTCAATTGCAATGGGTACCATTCCAGCCAGGACGCACCCACCGGCCCATGATCACATACAACACGGCGTCTGATCCAGGCGTAGAATGGTCCGTCGTGCGACTTGCCGAGCCCATTACCAGCTATGCGCCAACAGCTTCAGAACGCGCCAGCAACGGGTATTGGGTCGGGGATGAATTTGCACAAAATACATTCCTCTCCCAAACCCGGTTAGCCCTCGCCAACCTCCGCGACTACGAGGGTCTACCTTCTATGACGATCCAAATCACTCTATTCAAGGGCGGAGGCTACGCTATCGGCATAAAACTGCCCCATTGCCTCGCAGACGCCCAAGCCCTAATGGTCTTCATGCAGCAATGGGCATCAGCCTGTCGCGTACTCCACGGTCATTCCAACTCCATCCCACCTGAGGACAAGTTCAACCCCATTTTCGACCCATCCCTCCTCGACTCCAAAGCCAGCGGCGACATCAACACCCCAACCCCAGACCAATCCCTAATCACAAAAGCCCGCAATCTCCCCCTCCACCGCTACGACTGGTGGAAAACCTCCGACCCAGCATACCCACCCGTCATGATCCCCAACACCTCGAACTCCAAACCACCCCCAGAATACCTCACCACCACCACCCTCTCCCCATCCACCCCAGCCCCCTGGGCTACATGGGACTTCACAAAACCAGTCAGCTACACCCAGATCCATTTCACAGGGCCCGAACTCGACCATCTCCGGCAACAGGCCCGCACCCAACAGGCACAAAACCAAACCCACGCCCAAATCTCCCGGTTAGACGCCCTCCTCGCCCACATCTGGACACTTATCAATCAAGCCCGAGGATACGACCGATCCAAAGACAAAGTCTATCTGAATGTAACTCTAGGGGCACGAACACGCGTTGACCCACCACTCCCCGATACATTCATCGGGTCCCCGATTTTCATCACCCATGTCTGTTCCTCCGGGGAAGAAATCTGTAACTCTAGTATTGGGGAAACTGCATCCCGGATCAGAGAGACTATTCAGCAATTCACCCCGGATAGTCTGGGTGCGATGTTATATGACGCCGGGTTGGAGGTTGCGCCGCAGCGTCTGTGGCAGGGGTTTATGGGCCAGAGGCATACGTTGATTACGTCGTGGTTACGGTTGGGGGTTTATGGGGTGGATTTTGATGGACGGGGAAGGAGACCGAGATATGTGCATGCTGTTATGCCGAAGATGGATGGGTGTGTGCAGGTTATGGATTCTGGGGTGGAGGATGGAGGGGTGGATTTGGGGGTTTATTTGGATGGGGAGGTTTTGGGGAGGGTTTTGGAGAGGAGGGTTTGTTTGAGGGATGAGCGATGAGGAGATGTAGATTAGGTAGTATATTATGTACTAAAGCTATTTCTAATGGTTCATGAGTTATGTGAATATCGATGATTGAATACGGTATAAGATATCTGGGTTAGGGTTAGACCAGCAGTTACGGTATTCAATGACTTCAAGGCTTAATTAAATCGGCGTGATCAAGTCTCAATTAAGTTATACACAGATACTATCCTCGTGATAAACCCAACCAGTGTGCGTATATAAGGAGTTTGTTGTATGTCTGGTGGGTGAATGCAAAGTAGACATGCGGAATAATTGCCAGATGATTCAACGCATACGTTAATGCTCACAAAGCGAAAATTCACCAGTCTCAAATTGCTGGTTCTGCTCGCTGGTCGTCGCACTCCTCTCTTGCATGAGCTCCTTTCTATACCCCTTCGCCTCTTCAAGACTGATGGATGGATAGAGGATATCCTCGCTCACCATATCCTGAAGCTCCACCGGTAATCTCTGAGACAGCATCCCAGTGACCAGTTCTCGCTTCTCTTTCCCCCAATTCTCCTGTTGGGGCGGAATGTTGGCAGAGGATATGATACGCATATGAGGATCTACAAGGAACAGGGCTAAGATTTTGCGGTGGCCTGGTTTGGACCGATCTGTCAATGAGAACGGAGAGACGCGGTGCTGGAGGATGTTGGGGAACGTAAGGAGTCGGCCTTCCTGGCAAACCACGCTGCCGAGGTCTTGGGTGACCTGCGTATCATCACGGGAGCTGACCTCGGGGCCAAAGCCATAGACCTCTTGTAGGAATTCATGGCGGTCCTGCTCATAGGAAATTTCTGACAGTTCGTCCTTGTCTGCGCGTTGACGGAAGGCAAGTGTACTCTGGGTGATATTCTCACTGTCATAGTAGTAGATGGCCGTTGCGCAGATGCGTTCATTCTGACGAGTGTTAGCATTGAAACGGTAACATGGAATAGGATGCCGGGCGTACTAGTTGTCCTTCAACATGCCAGGTGCCGCCTTCGTACTCCGGCTTCTCCGGGGTCAATTCAATGTTGGCCAACTTCACGATGATCTGCAGCCCTGATTCGTGGAACTGCTCCCGTAGGTTGATCTTCTCAGTTATTTCAGGAGGTGTAAACTCCCCTGGTTCGGGGAGTATTATTTGTTGTGAGCTTTGCCACTCCTGATACTTCCGGTCAAATTCTTCGTCATCACTATAATCGTCATATTGTGGCTCCGGTATAGAGCTTGGGTGATAATCGACGCTATCGTAGAGTATACGTGTATGCCGTCGTTCCTGCACGTGAGTCAAACTCCTGTTCCAGAGAGGAATTGTCCGTGCGATAATGTTCTCCACCGCCTGGTAGAGATCCCGATGTTCAGAAGGGTGGATATTATTGATGTATGAATCAATGCGACATTCACCATCCTGACCAGTGAATTTCACGTCGCAGGGAAGCCATTGGAACTTTCGGCTGAATGGCATCAGGGCCTCCCTTTCCCACCTCCGCCAACCGTACTCACTGTTTTCATACCCCTCAATCTGGGCTTCTCCTTCTGGGGGAACTGGCAGCAAGTCTCCTTGCCCCACGCTCCCAAGACAGTCATCAAGATTGATCACTCTATCCGGAAGGATCCGCGTACGGCCATAAACAACAGGAAAGAGAGAGGGGTGCACCAAATCAACCACCTTCATATCCGACCCAGGGTGATAGTCTTTCTGGTCCTCTGGAACCTGTTCGAAAGGGGCCACTGAATCTTTCAACGCCTGTTTCATATCCTCAGGAATGGCAGTGTCGGATTTCACCACACCAGCGTCATATGCGCTGAGTAAGCCCGTTTTCTGGAAATCCTCTGTTTTCCACTGCAGCTCTTTGATGATGTAATCCATCATTTTGGGAGTTACATCCTGGCCGCTTTGGGCGATCTCTTCCCGCCATTTGGAAGTAATGGCTTCATCGAAGACCTGGATCGTGTGAGTAGTAGGTGGCATTGCGGGACGAGATACATACCTTCTTATCCCATTCAGGCTTGTCGGTGATAGTGTTCATTACCCGCATCATCAATATCTCCCTGTGGACATTGATACGGCTAACGTGTGTCAGTAAAAGTTGTCCGTCGCATAGGATACAGTGAGAAGTCTTACTCAACCGAGCCATACTCAATATCACCATAATCCAATGCATTTGGAAAGAGGGTACGCCTGAGACTCTGGCCACTCTATAAACAGAATTTGGTGAGTTATACTTTAACTTGCATCTCTCGATGATACAAGGAGATGGTGATACTAACATCCGGTCTATAATTCAGGGGTAGATTATACCCCGGTAACTGGAGACGATTTGACTGCTCGGCTGACATTGTGTAGTGCCTAATTGCTCGATATAATAGTCTGGGATAAGAAGTATAAACAATCTTCCTCATGTGGTATATTACGTGGATTTATAGCGCGTGGTGGGGATCGGCGGCGGGGTCAAGTTCAGCGTGGCAAAACCGAGACTAGGTCAAAACCCCAGGCAGACGCAGGCACCAGATCGACGCTACTCCTTTTACGGGGCGGGACCCACAACACCTCTGTTTTCTGCCTGGTAGATGCCTGATTCTGTTCAGCGTAACCCTACTCATGTCCCCATAATTTATCATTTGGCCAACTTGCACGTTAATGCGACATATGGCAGCTGAAAATGGCCATATCATTTTAGGGGGAGGTCCATTGGTTCACTGTCGGACATCCTTAGCTATGTCATTGTCGGCTCGTCCGCCGTCCTTGCTATCTCTCGCGAAAGGAACTTGCTCGAATGGGCGTGAGTTCTATTATGCTGGAGTAAGAGCTCGGGCATAGTATATGTAAAAATAGTGTGGTCTAGAAAGGTTGCGTTAAAGCAATTGAGTATCGAATAGATATATCATTGCAGATCTCAATTCAAAGCATCACAAATCATCCAGTAGTGCATACACATACAGAGAAAATTCCCTACAGAAAGCCAACAAGGGTGCCACAAAATCCGAACAAAGAATTCAACACTAAAGAAGATCCCACGACCTAGGCCAGAACTCCTTTCTCGGCATCAGAAGGGAGGCACTCCCTGTCATTTGGTCGAGAGGCTTGTCGGTAGTGGCGTAGTGTCCTAAAAGACCTTGTGACACTTAGAACAGCAACACTCAAAAGAATTAATACTGCGAAAATGCCACAGTGATATCGAAGGACTCCATTGAGAGAATCTCACAGTTCAGCCGTTCGTAAACTCGGCCCAGTGACGAAGTAGCCGTGAGGCCGGTCTGCTGGGTGGTAATGTGCACTATTCGAATGGGTGGACCTATCGGGCTTCTGAAGTAAAGACTCCTGGCCACCATCAAGAGGTCGGACGTCTTCGTCGGTGTTTAGAATAGGTAAATGGTACTGTGCATTACCGGTGGGTTGGTAATACTGAGCATGGTCCTCAAGCCATCGCTCGTAGTCGGTCCTGGGCCTTGACCTTTTCCTGTGGTGATTGCGGAGCTGAGGCATGTTAATCTTAACTAGGGACGGTTGTAGGAATTGTATTATTAATTACATTGGATTTCGATACGTTCAGTATCAGGGGGCAGCACTTACTGGGCTAGGTGGTGTTATTGGATATGTTTGTTAAAATTGACAGTGTTCGCCTCCATGCAGAGCATAGGAACCAGTATATTATACAGTCTCTGGCAAGCCAAGGATTTATTTCGCTTTAAACATTAGTAAATCGACGAGAACGATCAGGTTGGGCAAAAATTACGTCCATTTAAGAAGGAAGCCGAAACATTAGGGCTGTGCAACTGAGTAGCTTGCATATCGTTGGACGGGTCATAAGTCCCCGACTAGGACAGGGATTCCTTAGACACGAACAAACGCCGCATGTGTCTATACGATGTCTTGAGCCAATAGCTGGTCTCTTCGTTATTTGAAAGGCAATTTGCCCAGGCAGAGTGATAGCACAATTGCAGAATAAAATGATGTAAGGCGCCAAGGTCAATCTGTTCAGTAGTGGTTTTCTAGGCGCACTGATTGTCTCTGTAAGAGCCGAAGGACCTTCGAAGATGACGTTACTTATAAACGAATAAAGGCCGAATAAAGAGGTTGAAGGCCGACTCAACGAGCATGAACATACATGGCGAAGCTCCATAATTACTTTAGATAGCCAGCAGTACTCTAGGTATGTGAAGAGTTAAAAAAACAAGTTTCCATCTCCTCCACCACGCGAATGTGCTCGCCCAAACGTTTGTCAGAGATGGGCTGCCACCACTTCTGATATATCCTAGGATAAATGGACCGTTTAGAGGGTATATACTGAATCATTAGCCAGACAGATAACTGGGGACTAAACGTAACGTCTCTAAGTGGCGCCATGACTATCTTTGTTATTGTTAGGGTAGGGTAAACAAAGAAAGTCAGACTGGGTCCACGAGTTTTTTCCAGATATTATTACAGTTTCAGCCTTGTCAGCCCATTTTAATGTGACTACTGAGTTCTCCGGGGAATTAGAGTCTGTTAACCACAGCGGAATGTAGCTATATTAAAGTTGTTCCCGTTCCATGGTACACGAGATCAGATAGCTACTACAACACAATAGAATTCCACTTAAACAGATTGTATGCTGTGACTAGAATATTTGACTACATTTACCGAACCTAGAACACCCCTCTGCAGTTAACTATATCGCTACGGGATAGAGAAAGCTGTCTTGACTTGCAAAATGCGTAAGAATATGCCCTATCCGACCCTATTCCCAAAATGCCCTGAGCGCACAATGAGCTCCAGCCCAGTGCATATGTATCCAAGAGATGTCACCTTACTTCATACTGCCTATTCCATGGAGGGCACATTAAGCTCTAGAATAGGAAGATACAGATTTCGACTGCGAATTGGCTACATCTGGGTGTACATCCTACCAAGCTCACCAGTTTGGTGAACAAGCCGTTTCGAATTGCCGTTGATATTGAGTCCCATCTTCTAATGTTACGCCTTTGTATTTGTTTCTAAGCCATGCAAATATAAGACCTCCTTTCTTTTACCTAATATTTAGACCTTTATGAGTCATATAAGAAATCCATCACTCGACCGAGAGAACCAAAAAGGTGGGCCGTTGGGAATCAATTACCCGATCTGGCAACCGGATCCGAAGCATAAAACGCTTCAACATCTTGTCACTTGCAGCGTCAACCACCTTTATATATCCCACCCCGACTGCAAGATGTCCTTCCACATCGCTGTCCTGGACACCGACGTCCCTGTCCCAGCCGTCTATAACGCGCGCGGCCTATACTCATCTCAATTCCGCCATCTTCTGCAATCCGCTGCGGCACGACTATCCGAAGCCGGACATAAAATCACCATCTTCACCTCATCCTACGATGTCGTAGGCGGAACCTTCCCACCACTGGAGAGTCTGCGCACCACCAAGCGCCCAGAAACCTGTAGCAATGAAACCCAACCGTCAAATCCACTAGCCCAGCCAATCGACGGCATCCTCATCACCGGCGCCGCAGCAGGAGCCTACGACACTTACCCATGGATTAAACCCCTAGAATCCTGGATCCAAAAAGTGTATACTCAATACCCGCATGTAAAATTCTTCGGCTCCTGCTTCGGTCACCAGATTATCGCACAGGCGCTGCTTTCCGCATCGGCCCCGCAATGTGCGCCGGGCCCCGCAATGAAAGTCGAGCTTTGTCCGGATGGCCGTGAAACGGGCCTCGTTCCTATTAGCTTGTCACCGGAGTTTGTGGCGGCGTTTCCGGAGGCCGTGGAGAAGCTCCCCGGTGCAGGGAAGCAGATGCGTTTGCAGATGATTCATGGGGATTGGGTTGTTCCTGTTGCTGGACCGAGGGCGGAGTTGCCCGCTGGTTGGGTCAATGTTGGGTCGACAGATTTGTGTCCGGTTCAGGGACTGTATTGTCCTGGGAGGGTTTTGACGTATCAGGGGCATTTTGAGTTTGATGTCTTTGTGAATCGGGAGACGTGTTTGGCGTTTGGGAGGAGGTTGAAGTGGTCTGAGGAGGAGACTGCGCGTTTTGTTCGATTGATTGAGGTAGAAGAGGATGATGATTCGAAGGTCGCGGCTGAGGTGGTCGCTATGTTCTTTTGTGGCTTGAATGAATGAGTTTGGAGGGATATTTTCCTTGCCTCAAGATTTGGCGTCGAGTAGGATATAGGTCGGGTTGGCAAGGGTTGCGTGCCAGGGTATAATGTGAAGATATCGGTTGGTATAGGTCGTACCGGACTGTGAACAACTGATACTAAATGTGAATATAGGTAATTGGAGTATACTCTCTTTGTCTTGTTGGTTGATTAATATCATCATATTTAGTCCGAGGCATGACTAGCTAGAATGCATTCTAGAGATGAAGCGCTGAGTCTATGATATGCCTGGTAAACAAAGGAAGCTCTCTGTTGCAGATGCCTCATGATACGTTGTAGCCCCTCCAGCTATTCGAACCCGGACATGCGTAATCATCACTAGCAACATATCACTGTAAGCCAGACTGGAAACACAGTGTTTCTTTCGGGCGACAATCCATATTCAGCCACCTTCCGCCTTCACATCAGCTGTTACAAAGCCAGTTGAGCTATTTTCATGAGTCCCACCACGAAAGATCCTTTTGATTGACTTCTTAACCATGAGCCCCATAAAGACTTTAATCTCATTATCATTGGCGATAGTCTTTGCTCGAAGTTCCAACTTCTTCCTTTCCAGCTCTTCTCCTTTCCGCTGTATGGTTTCCAGCTCACGGCGGAGGCCCCCTTCAAGCGCGTTCTTGCTAAACTCCATCGCCTCGATCTTGGCTTGAATATCGAGATGAAGATTCTCCAGTTGTGACGTGCGCAGTGTATCCCGCAAAGCTTCCGTCAGTCTCATAGCCGAAACAATGAATGTGTCAATCGCTCTAGCTGTTATTGGGGCTCGGTGGACTGCAGTATGTCGAATTCCAGAAACCTCAGCAAGGCGTGCATGAAACTCCGGGCCACTGCATTGCAATGAGCCATCCGCAAGTTGTGGTGACCACTTCTTAAACAATTTTGTCCATTTTGTGAGCTCTACCGCTGCGGCGCAATCCCATCTATTGTCTTCAAGTTCTGAAGGCAGCCATTTCTTTGTAAAGTCAAAACAGCCTTCCTCCAGGACTTGCTGGACCTGTGACAGGATAGAATGCTGAGCATGGTATGGGAAGTACGATGGGTGTAGTGACGGAATTGGCAGCTCCGTCTCTGCTGAGGGTGCGGGCAAGAGTCCTGTAGAAAAATGAATAATGAACGACAGAAGTACAAGGGGCTGTACGTACCGGAGGTATTTTCCTGGGTGGTGTGAGTCTCTTCTTCCACAGAAGTCTCTACCTTCATAGACAATGATATGGGAGGAGATTGTGTGGTTTCACTTTCCTCTCTCTCACATACCGACTCAGCCTCCTTGACAGTCTTGGCTTCCGCACAGGTTGTCTCGTCTTCAAGAACATCGTTTTCACTCTTTTCTGTCGTCGACGGCGCAAGAAGGTCAGGGAATATCAGCTGAGCTTTGATGTCTGATTCGAACACGCCAGCCTCCAGCAATTCCTTGGCGATACGACAGACTCTCCCGACCGAAAATTTGCGAAATAAAGTGCGGAGTGAGGTTTTATGTTTCACAAGGCGTTTGATAATAGCACCTGACTTTCGATATAAGGCATAAGGGCCGGAGAAGATCGCCTTACCCTTACAAGCTAAGAAGACTTGGCGTCGTTCCGCTGCAGTGGAGGGCATCTTGCGAGAGCCTTTTTGCTTAGTACGTCTTTTCATTCTGATTCCGTGCCTGGTGTGAACCTCAATGATATCTTCACATGGAGAAGTCGCGACTCAGATTGTTCAAGGAAAGAACCAGGGACAATCTCTTTATCTCATGGCGGCCTGCAACTGTGGCTGTGGCGTGTTGTTCTCTGTGACGTAGACATCTTGAATTCACTTGACATCTGTGGCTTATTTCTGAATAGACTAATTATTGTATTCGACTGACTGACTAGTATGCTTCGGTGACAAAAGTCAAACTGTTTACCGCTGGACATCCGTATGATAACTGTTTTGGGTTGTTGAACTTTAATTGGCTTTCTTTTTAAAAACCGGGTTATCGAGGTAACAGCGTTCTTTTGTTCACCATAAGTCAGATTATAAGGAATCATGCTTAGATGTGTAGGTGGTCTGTGATGTCAAGATAAGAGTATTTTACACTGAGCCAAGTACATTTGGAGGGAAAGCTAGGTAGGACACCAGGAAAAGGTCAGGTATGTGATAAAGTAGGCCCTACGACTCTTACAAACTAGGGAAAAGAAAGAGAAAATAGAGAGTGAAAAAGGAACAAAGGCGATATGTAGGGACATTCCAAAAGGAAGCACTTTGCCTTCGTCCCAATCCACAATCCCGGTGACACCGCCTCTGTCAGGATCGATAATAATATTCATTTCACATAGGTCAGTATGAGTTAGAACCAGCGGATATGTGGGGACGAAGATCAGGGGAAGTTTCTCGCGAATCTTCTTAATACTATGAGTGAAACGCGAGGGAAGTTCCTGTGATAGTATGTCAAGTTTGCCTTGAAGGTCGAACAAGGAATATTCGGAGCGATAAGGCTCCTCAAGTCGGTTTACCCATGACTTGGCAAAAACCCTAGGAAGATTAGTTGTGGCCCCCACATCATCCTGTTATTGAAAATACCTTGCAAAATCAGAGACTGTTTGTTCCTGCCATGCAGCCCAGCTAAACCTCGCCACAGACACTTAGATGTAGGTTATCCTGGAAAATTGTTCATAACATAGATTTGGAGCGAAGGGGGTTGTCCTATGACACCTAGATCGACACAAATGGGAACAACATTGTCATAGACTTTCCTTGCCAGAGCTAGAGCCTTTGGGTCTAACAGAGATTGTGGAACTCGGAATTGCACAAGAATATTACCAGCTGCTACAGTGTAAATGAATGATCCTTGAATCCGAACTGGCTTTACCGCTTCACCAGCAAGCGCTGCAGCCTTTCGGTCACATTCCTCCCGCGTGACGGCGCGGCCAGAAAAAAATTGATCAATAGTTTTGTTGAGCGGGTAAACCGACATATCGATTGGAATTATTATTTCCCAGAGAGGCACAGGGAGAAATCAGGTTGTCAGCAAAATAGGGGGCCTTAAGTACTACATGCCTTGTAATGAATTTATTATGACCATTGACAGCCTTTGAAACTCGTACGACCAACTGTCCGTTATTTGAGTTCCTCAATGCTATCTAAGCTGCGATATCTTTGTTATTGAAAATAGTGCCTATCCTTTCACCTACAAAGAAAGAACTCATCCAATATAAAGAGGTATGGTGTATCTATTTTGAAAAGAGCTTTTACCACCAGGTATGACAAGTAACCTATTAAATATATCTATCCTAATCTACTCTTCTTCCATATTCCTGAAGTATATCTCTAGGCCTAGATAAATTAGATAATCACCAATTCTATCAATCATTATGATGAGCTCAAAATTATGTGGAGCAGTGGTTGAGAATATATGACATACCTATTTAGGCTACACTGCAATTTTAGTTTACAAGAGATCTTCGGACAATATCCTTGCAGGACTGTCCATGACACGATCTTTCCCCAAGTCTCCTCAGACTCATTATGGCTGATACAGAGATCCTAATACTTTATTAGACCGCTACACACCTGTACTGCTACCACAGCAGAAATTATATAAAAAGATTGTAGACGTATTCAATAATTTAGTAGACTAGTATATCTGCAGCATACTCAAAATTTACGATAAATCAAATCTAAGAGTCCTACATAATACAGTGTCCTAAGTCTAGTACTCAAGTTAATAGAAATATCTTATGCTGTGAGCGTTACCTTTTTGAACAATCATCTTCTCTTCACTAGAGTGGTACGGGCTCCCCGGAACCACCGCCCATGTCAGAGATATCTACTATTCAGGGTAGAGGATCTTCAAAAGAAGCATTATCTCACAGAACGGTCTTCTTAATTTAGAACTCCTAAGTTAGATAGATTCATGTGGACCTGCACATAGGATAGTGTTCATATCCCATCTTACGATACTGGTGATGCGTCCATTTTCGTCCCTTGCCTTGGGATGCCCTACTCATGACCCTTACAGGCACATTCATATATGCGACCCAGGCTGAGCCACACGTCTACAGATTAATATAGCAAGCCACGCAGGCATTTGGCTGGGGCTGCTTGAGGTTCGTGCTAGAATATTCGATGCTTTCAAGACGCATAACAAGCCCGTTCGCAAATTCATCGGTGAGTTGGCGATGTACCTAAAGCCATTTCTTGTGAGCGAACCGGTATGTTCTGAATGGCCGACATCACGACAAATAGGCCTGTCGAGACGTTGTTCCTACGTGAGTTGCGCCCAAGCGAGTATTAGCGCCGCAGTTAACTCTGCCCAACATATAGACACCTAACCCGGCTGGCGAAGAAACGATGGCTGCGGTGCGATGCGGTATGGACCCACATTCCACCAACCCTTACTTCTGTTGTATTCGTGTAGATCGTCCAAAGATCCGCTGCCGCTCGCTCGGCTGCGGAGTATTTCTCTGGTTGACGACTGAATACTGCCTTATTCCCAGGAATTCGCTCTTATGCTAAATCCATTCTCATGCCGGGCCCGCGCAGGCTTCCTTACGATGTCCTCACAGGGAGGGCTAATAAATGGGAACCGGTGTTTGAGAATCTCGATAATAAATGAGGCAGGTGTACTCGTAGATCTTTGCGGAGTAGGTATGCACTAGGGACTGATTACTCCGTATAGTGAAGGACTGACCACAGGGTAAATGATCTGCTAGGATGGATTGGTGGCTCATGGGCGGCATCGGATAATATCACCTTAGCCTAGTCGGTCTATTATTTAACCGATACGAGAGGAAGCAGCAAGGCATTGTGAGGAGACGCTTGGGCATTTTCATCCAGCAGCAGTCCCGCAAGCGAAGCAACCACGGCGCGTTGGGGTACTATCAAAAACCGTGAGCTGCACAGGGCCGCTAGCAAACGCAAACAGACGACTGCCAGGGGCTCATACTGTTGAAGATTGACTCATTGATTGACCGGAGAAATCAGTGAAGTTCATCATCTTTGCTTGTTGTTAAGATGAGCCACAGTGACTCTTGTAGCAGCACGTGCAATACATGTCTCGGTATTTTCTATAATTTAATATATAGAGCACCCGGAATGTCGCCTAAAACTACCCTTTACAGGGGCGGGTTGCCTCGTACATCTGTTCCCAATCCCTGCCATAAAAACTCAGCCACCTTGAGTAAATTGTCGTAGCTCGAAAATTTTCCTTCGAGTTTATGTCTGAGAACCCAACACCAATATGCGAACCCGTCTCTTTCCTACTCCGCGTCCACCCTCTTCTTTCACAGGGCTAATATCTACCTGGTTACGTTCTTGTCATGCCATTCATCTTATTCCCCTACCGGTACCATGCATAGATATGTCTACTAAATACCCGGTCTCGGCTGATCAGCCTGATGTCCCACGTGAGGATGTAAATAGCTTAGCTCAGTTGGCTCTAATAACTTATACTCCGAGAGAGCCAATTTCAAGCTTACGGCCCCTGCGCTGCCAAGCCTGAGGCAGTGCAGACCCTGACCGGGGAAGCCACTATAAGTTTCTTGGCGGGCTCCCTTGCATGGTGACAGGCCAACTAGCGAGTGAAAAACAAACGAGAAAGGGGGGCTTATCCCCCGCCTCTTGGAAGATCGTCTAGGTTTTTTTTAGGTCCTGCCTTTTCTCATGAATGCAAAATAATCAATTTTTCTTAAGGGGTTAGATTATACATTAAATATCACTATAAATCTTGGCGGGTGGCATCGAAGGTAAGCCGCCCACGGGGAGGCGGTTACCCATGCAGCATAACACTATCGATCACTCAAGAAGTAAACAAACTATACATGGAGGTACACAAGGAATCTATATATCTATATAAATTTTTTTTTTTACAGAACGAGTGCGCAGTATGACCCATGATAAGCACCTACAATCGAGGCAAGAATAAATTACCGAAATTAGCACAGTTGACTGTTCTGCTTTATAAAAAAACTTGGGTAAACTTCGGGTACAAAGATACTTCGTAGAGCCATGCAATAATTTAGCATATACTTCTAGATCGAGCAATTGCTACGGCAGATCTCGGGGTAATTCAACATGATCGTTAGGCGTCCAGCTCGGGAGGCTGTGACGGAAGGATCTCAACCTTGAGTATGCACCCCATTACGTTTCGCAGAAGGCTACCTGATCATGATTGAGATACGCATGCGAATGCAGTCTATGTGGGCTGAAGATCATTGGCATATGTGGTTACTTCAAGGCGTCCAGTGATGTATCTCGGAAAATACCCAGGTTGGTTCTACTACTATGGGAGGCCTAAACTTCAAATACAGAGCACATTCAAAGAATATAAATACTCACCTCAACACCTCTAATCAGACTGGCATTGGAACACATCCATCTTCCACAAACAGTCAAAAAACCCCCATTCACCTTGCAAATATGAAAGTCTTCACACCAATCTTTGTGTTAATGGCATTCGCTACCTCCCAGGCAATTGCCGCCCCTGCAGGTAAGCCTCTGTCGCACTTTCAATCACGCCTCATAATGAGGCTATATTAATCAATTACAGCCGAGGCTGAAACCTTGGAGGCGCGTGCCGACTATTGCGTTGATATCAAAGTATGCCACGGCTATAACTATGAGGGTGGCTGCTATAAGGAATGCAAGAAGCCCGGTGAGGCTGTTACTATCAGGGAAGGATATAAAAAGAATGCCGGCTCGTTCAAACTTGGCACCAAGGGTTATACCTGCCAGGTTGGATCGTGAGTTACCACCCAAATTTGCTAAACATAGGAGCTAATCTATATCAAGAACCAAACATGGCACGCAAACAGTAAGATACCCTGGACTCAAGAGACTCCCGGATGGATGGATCAACGACATTAGAGCATATCAGTGCAACAAAATCTAAGGCATCCCATGGTGCCCTTCAAAAATGACAGATGTTGCCGAGGGGGCTGGGAGGTTACATCAACTGGCGAGGAAATGCTATTAGCAGATAAGTTGGCGAGGAAAGTTGGAGTTGGGTATACTGGTAGCATGTCATGATCTTCAGTTGCTAGTGTCAGGTCCACATTTGAATATGTATCTCTGATAGCGAATATCATGATTCTCTGGGGAAAGCTGGCAGGTTCATCAGGAAGTAATCGCGGGCTTAGAATCAATTCCAATATGGGCTCAAATCCTATGTAGTGATGAAAGGTAAGTCTTAGAAGCGTTAGAGAACCAGCAATCACCCTTACTAGTGTTCTTGCCTCTTGGGGGTAATGGGCTTCTCAAATATGGGTTTTTGCGAAGAATGGTGATAAATGAGCGCCAGTATCTTGGTAGAAAAGTAACATGTCTGGGGCTATCTCAAGACAATCGTCACAAGACGATATCAGGCTTGTAAAGGGCATGTTATGTCTCTGTTTCTAAGTCGCAGCTTACAGGTTCCTACACATATTCAACCGAATATATTCTCTCCAACTTATATCCTATTCTACCTTATACCCCACTGATCGTGAAGGCAAATGTCTTACTATAGCTATACTATATTTAATAAACACTGACTTAATACTGCTTCATTCCCAAGGATTGGCTCTCATGCTGAACCTGTCTAAGTCCGTGAGCGACCCAGGACCGCAGGAATATCTCTAGTATGGGCTTCCGATCATAATGATCCTGTGCCTTGCCAAGAAGAAGGGACAGCGCTTCTACTGCACCGACGATCCGCCTTGTATCCTCAGCATCACTCTAAGCTGCGATATCTTTGTTCTTCAGGATATCGCCTATCCTTTCACCTGCAAAGGAATAAGGCCAGTCGCGGGGTAAGCAGGCTAGCCTCCGCGCCTGATTAAAAGCCATCAAGGTGAGGTGGACTCTGCTTTTATAAACTGAACTGAGCCCACAAAGAACAGTGTATGACAACTAGACGAGACATTCCCAAGGAATACCTATTCCCGTCCCTTGTTATCATTTTGTATTGCTTTACTGGACCATCTTTATCGCACTCCAATAGGGAAAGTACCGTTTCACGTGACGCCCACGGCGATCGCCATATGTAAACGAGGTCTCGTATCCTCAAAAAACGAACCCAACTTCTCCAGGGAATAATCGGCAGCCGCGCCTCAACTGTGGCAGTGCCCTAAACAAGGCTAAGAAAGGCTGATGGAAGCACCTGACGTCGTGAGACATATAGCCTCCGAATCTCTCAGCAGAACAATGTAAAACCACTTAATCTCCTTGTACCTTCCAGAACGAAAATGCGCCTATTAAACGTGCACACCTTGCTATTGGAGGAGTTTAACGAGAACAAGGCTCCTCTCTATGCCATCCTTTCGCACACGTGGGCCGAAGGTGAAGTCACTTATGATGACATCCAAGATGCTTCGGACAAATACACAAAGAAAGCAGGCTATGAGAAGATTCATAGTACCTGCAAACAAGCCATCAATGACAAACTCGAGTACGTCTGGATTGACACCTGCTGTATCGACAAAAGCAGCAGCGCCGAACTCTCGGAATCGATCAATTCCATGTTTCGCTGGTATGAAAAGGCCGAGATCTGCTACGCTTTCTTAGCTGATGTACCGGAGATCCCATTCCGAATGAGTCGCTGGTTCACCAGAGGGTGGACACTGCAAGAATTGCTGGCACCGCGAAAGGTGGCCTTTTTCGGATCTGACTGGTCGCTCATTGGAACCCGGGCAGAACTGAATGAGGAGATCAGCGAAGCCACGGGAATAGACAGAATGTTTCTTTGTAACGGCGAAGCCAGAGATCCGGATGCTTTTGGTCATGGTGATGGTAAACAGCATCCATCACTTTCTATCCATAAAGCAAGTATCGCGGCAAGGATGAGTTGGGCATCGTCCAGAGAAACTACGAGGCCGGAGGACATGGCCTACTGTCTTTTTGGTCTTTTTGACGTCAACATGCCCTTAATCTACGGAGAAGGCCAGAAGGCTTTCCTCAGGCTACAAGAGGAGATTATAAAACGCTACAACGATCATTCGATTTTGGCTTGGAATATACAAAACAAACTCGGTTCTGCCAATAAACACGATGACAGTGTGTCAAGGAGTGGAATTCTAGCCCTTTCACCAGCTGCTTTCAGCGGTTGCGGATCTATTATATCCTTTCCAATCGGTAGCTCGCCGTTTAGCGTCACGAACCAAGGGGTCCAAATTAGGCTCCCAATATCTAATGGTGACGAAGGTTATGCTCTGTTAGAATGTCAACATAGAAACGACCCGACTACTCTATTAGCCATTCCAGTCAGACAATTAAGGAAAAGCTTCTATGTGAGAACAGACAAAAATCCAATATCGGTCGACCACAGGACGTGGGGAAGGTGGCCCAAGAAAGATGCTTTTCTATCGTTACGCCCACAATTTGATCTAAGAGATGCCCTTTTCCCAGCCTACGCTATTCACCTGAGAGATGTTCCGGAATTTATCTCAATTCAACATCACCCGGGTCAATATCGAGGGCAAAACGACGAAATTTCCAAAACCGAAATTATCTTTTTAAGCCTCTGGGGCGGTAAATTCAACTTGGCATTACGCTGTCGGTCGATAGCATTTCGGAGCGTGCTATCACCTATTACAATAGAGACATGTCTGATCAAGGTACCTGACGAGGTGGGTCACAGCATGTCTGAAAGAATCGAGTATATACTCGATATGAGACATACTTCGAGTTTTGCCTTTTTGAACAATCATATTCTCTTCACCAACCTTCAGCTTCAAACTGTTGGTCAAAAGCCACTATTCATTCTAGACATTGTCTTGTCATCACAGAGAAGACATATTTTATGGTTTTCACTGAAACGGATTATGCTGGAGCCGATACTCCCGATTCAGAGAGCTTTTGAAAATTTTACATTATTCATTTTAAAGCGATTTTCTTACACCTTGTTTTCTGTCTCTTATATAGGGTCCGTCGTTGTCTCTGTCCTATATTATGTTTATTGGTATCCCGATCTGGCGGCCGTGTTCTTAGTGCCGTCTAATTCTTTACTACTTATGTCTTTTCTTCTTATGTGTTTTGTTATTTTACCCATTGGTGTCGAGGGACAACACCGTCTGCCTCTGTTAACAGTTATGCGTGTAGCGAATTATCCCTACCTTTTCGCTACAGTTTGCATCTTATTTGATAAAAGATCGAGGGCTATTATTTGCGCGCTACTCTTCCTGCTTTCATTATCTTATAGGTACTGGAACTGGCGAAGCACAAACCCTTACCGAGAGAAGATATCAATCACCCCATTTCTTACGGAAGCTGCTTTCAATGGCTTCCCGATAGAAGTCATACTATGTGCTTTATTCACTCTGTGCTACAAAACGATTCTATCTTTATATATTGTTTGGTTTGGAAAATGGGAACTGCTTGATTCACCATCACTTTAAGGATATGATAGAAAATACAATGACTTAACCTGGCTAGGCCGAGGCGAGGCACAAAGTTTATCTATAAAAAGTCCATAATATATACAATCGAGATATGAGAAATAAGATAGACCTAATAGCTATATATCAATCTAATGTTTGGGAAGTGAAGGTAAATAAACCCATCCATCCATCCTATAGTAGAATGGTTCGGTGACGGAGATTACGAACATACTGGCTTTGGCGCCAGCTACAATTCTTCTCTTTAAATATGCTCGCTCTAGTCTTTATTCAAAAGCCATCATATCATATAAGCGAACTAGCCTACAATAAATCCCAAAATTGGGTCAGCAACTAGTTGAAGACGTGATCGGAGCGAGAAGCACACAATCACCACCACCGCGAATCATTCCACAGCAACCCGCTCTAATGGCGCTCAAACAATAACCTTATTGCCTTGTCCAGTCGCTTGTTGTTAGAAAATCATATGCCGAGAATTAGGCCTCGAGAGAGTAACGGAGAGTCGATCATGATCACGAATTATCGATATAATGCGCATCAGAAATGGCACCATCGGCGGGTACTTCGGACGAACGCATCTATGCATTTGAACAATGCGACCCGCGGCTATATAAACTGACATTTGGCCCTGCACAATCTACCTGTAAACCTTGTACTGCGTACATCGCTGAACCATCGCAAATCATAATCTAAGACATCATGTCACAGTCCAACCCGACAGTCCTAACTCTTCAGAACCACCCTCCACCAAATCCTGCACCCCCTGCAACAGACCCCTCTATCTACCAAGTCCACCATGACGCTTTCGCAGCGGAGGGCCAGCCAACCACAACAGCTGGATGGCTAGAGCGAGCGCGTAAAGTGTCTGACATTCTTGCTCCAGATGCCTCGGCCAGAAGCAAAGACCAAAAGACACCCAGAGCTGAGATCTCTTTGCTGAAGAGCTCCGGTCTAACCAAGGTACTGGGTGACGTCAAGTATGGTGGTGGTGGGGAGAGCTGGGAGACGGGATACAAAGTCATTCGCGAGGTCGCTGCAGGAGATGGGTAAGCTTATATTGCGACATGGAAATGAGTGAATTGAAAATTGCTAATTGGCTTGTTAGATCAATTGGTATGCTCTTGGGATACCATCTGCTTTGGTCAGTTACTGCACATATTGTGGGTACGGATGAACAAAAGGAGCGATATGAGAAATTGATCATTGAAAACAACTATTTCATCGGAGGTACCATACATCCAATTTCTAGAATAAAGACGACAGACTAACTTTGCCAAGGAGCTGTAAACCCTCGCGATAACGATAGCCGAGTTACTCGTGCTCCATCGGGCGAGGGTCTTGTATTTAACGGGTTCAAGAACTTCAACACGGGAGGAGTAGTCTCCGATCTCACCGTATTGGAAGGTGTCTATGAAGACACAGAAGGTCACATATTCGCCTTTGTACCGACCAACCAGCCGGGGATCATCTTCTCTCATAACTGGAACAATATCGGTCTACGTCTCACAGAGTCTGGCTCGGTTAAGATTGAAAATGTTCCAATCGCTTGGGATGACGCTCTGGGATGGTCAAAGGAAGCAAAAGCACCCATCCCCGAAGTCCTCCAAGTTCCCTTCACCGCGCTTCTGCTGCCTACTATCCAGCTCGTGTTCTCTAATTTCTATATCGGGATCGCACAAGGTGCTCTCCGCACGGCGAGATATTACACTCTCACCCAAACTCGTGCCTGGCCATTTGCCCATGACCCCAAGCCAAGCCCAACGGATGAGCACTACGTTTTAGCTCGCTATGGGAAGTTCTTTGCCTCCTTGCGTGCTGCTGATGCTCTAGCGGATCGTGCAGGTAAGGAGATAGCCGATGCTTTCAATGAGCATGGGTCCAAGAGGGATTTGTCCGCGCGTAAACGTGGTGAGGTGGCTGAGTGGGTTGCTAGTGTGAAGGTTGTAGCGACTCATACATCCCTAGAGGTTACTAGCGGCGTGTTCGAAGTTACCGGGGCAAGGTCAACCGCAGAGAAGTACGGGTTTGATCGGTTTTGGAAGGATGTGCGGACTCATACATTGCATGATCCTGTGGCTTACAAGGAGTCAGAACTGGGACGGTTTTGGCTGTTGGATGAAGTCCCGACTCCTACGTGGTATACTTAGATGATAGTAATCATAGGGCTTAGCTAGAGGCATAATGTCTAGAGACTAATGAAGCTGTATCTACGTTAGTCATCCAATATCAGTATTCGTGTAAGACTACTGGTACTTATGAAGTCACTGTTCATGTGTATATATAATGGCTGCCTTGCTGCCTTTCAGTCCAGGCACACGTTTGCGCTGCGGGGAAATATCCTCTTACTAAGCGGGATATACTGACCAGTCACGCTTCCGAGAAATCCTCCAGCTTTCAAACAAAATCCATTGCTTGTAGAAGTCATGCGTTGGCGAAAAATGCTGGTCTCGAAGCCTGTTTCCATTGAAGGGGACTGTCCATGATCCAAAGATGGGCTCTACTAAAAATACCCCGACCTTCTCTTGCGATGTGTGTCACGAAACTTTCCGCCGCCAGGAACACCTCGACCGCCATCTCAGGGGTCATTTAGGGGTGCGCCCGTTTAGCTGTTCCTTATGCTCGAAATCATTCTCACGACGGTATGAGCTCTTGCATATGGAGCCATTGCATCTAGCTTATCGGCACACAGAGACACTTTGCAACGGCATATCAGCACGCATGGCGAGCAGCAGAATCAGGCTCTTCTGACATCGAGGGCTAAAAGACCTCGTAGCAATCGCGCTTGTCAAAGCTGCGCACGGGAGAAACAGCGCTGTAGTGGGCATCCGCCTTGCACTCGTTGCATTAACAAGCATCGCACTTGTGTATTTGATCATCACCCCCGTGGTGGCGATGATGCTCGAAATAGATCATCCACAGTGCATGTATCGAGTCAAGATGGCACAGGGCATGCAGAAATGAGCTTCACCGGAGACATAAGCAAGTCTGGACTCTTACCGGGTGACCAACAGCTAGTGGAGAGCGCTAGCGTTCAAGCGCCGCCGGAGATAAGGCCCTTTTCCGATCCACTGGGCTATCCGAACTATATCCCCGACTTGGGCAATCTGTTCACATGGGGTCCATTTGACTGCCTGGATGACCCGCAATATTATCCTTCCCTCGGCAATGGCGTTGGGTTCGGTGGTTTGGACTCACTCTGTCAGCAAGTTTCACTCCCATCCGAGCCTCCGGTTTTACAAACACCCAGGTCAAGCACACCTATTGAACCAGCTACCCTGCGCTCACTGCCTACTCCCATGGAAGAAATTCATCAATCTTCCCAAACCGCATCGCATGTACTAGATGATCCCACAGCATATAGCTCTACATCTTCTAGGGGGGATCCAGATCCCCAGTATGACGATGATATACTGATCGCAGAAAACTTCTTCCATGTTAGGGCCGTGGGCAATGAAACGTATGAAAAGATCCACGGCTTCTATCTAGCCCAGACAGACATCTGTTTCAAGAAGTTGGCTTTCCCGGACGTCAACCACCTCAATTGCCTTGTTCAGGTGTATTTCGAGTATTTCCATGCACAGATGCCATTTATACATCCTGTTATGCTTGAAAACGACGGCTCGTGGATTCTAGTACTTGCTGTGGCAGTTATTGGAAGTCAATATACTAGAATGGCTATGGGTAAACAATACATCATAGTTCTCTCCGAACTCTTACGTCGTGCAATACCCCTTGATGTACGCACAACATTCCAATGAAACGCGATTTGGCCATACTAACCGCTGCAGGCTGTTAAAGTGCTGCAATACGATCCAATGACTCTGGCGCAGTCAACTTTACTGCTTAATGTTAATCTTGTGTTCAATGGTTTCCGAGACGATATCATTAACTTGCAGTTTCTGCGCACCTGGCTGGCTACACTGATTCGTCCATTTCTTAAATCCCACAGTAAAAGAGATCCTGCCTTGCTGCATGTCTCCCGAACTGTGAATACTTACGACCGATGGCATGCATGGCTCCAAGCCGAAGCCCATGCCCGTCTGGTATATTCGTTTTTCTGTGCGTTAATGTCTTGTTCTTGTACTCAACGACAGGATAAGTGGCTTACGTGTGGATCTAGTGCTCGACTCGTTTTGTGTCGTATTTCATGATATGCAACCAAGCTATTTAGTGGATGATTTTGAGCACAGACTCCCTTTTCCAGACGAACTCTGGAGCAGCCAGGACGCTCACTCCTGGGAGTCGCATCTTCAATCCTGCCAGGGTAAGTTAGAACCCGATACTTGACCTCTTTATTGCTAACTTTCGCTAGAGCCACCAGAAATCACTCTAAGAGAATTCCTGTCACCTAGCTGTAGCAATGACCTTTCTCTTGAACAACTGCCTTGGCTCAATAGGTTGGTACTACTACTTGGTCTCTTTGTCGGAGAGAAACAAGCTGTGAAAATATCCCAATCATCCGCTCGCTTTCTGGTGTCCAGCGGTAATTCTTGCACATTACCGTACTTGCAGGAGACGCCCAACTCATACCCAAGTCTTGATCCCAGATACCAACTTTTAGAGTCAAACTTCACACCAACAAAGTCAGCGGCCGCTTTCGCTGACTGCTTCACTATCTGCTATAATTTAACCTCCATTTTTAGATACACCTCTGTGCGGGATATACTTGCTTACACAGGGTGGCTTGTTACCAATGTGGAGAGTATCGCCGCCGGGAAGCGCATAGCTCAAATGATGGAGAAAGACACGGAACGTGCGCGTAGATGTGTAATACACGCTGGTGCAATAATTAGGGAGATTCGGGGTGTCTCAACTCCTGCATGTTACCATTGCTTCAGTCTCCTATTTGCGTTTCTGTACTTATGGGTCTATGAGCGGATCCATGCCAGCACTACTGCCGAAAGGCCCCATTCAAATCAGTCTCCGCCACAGAGATTGCTAAGGATCGACCGCGACCCTGATCCAGTGCTGGGGAAACAGTGGATTTCTGGCGATGCAGACTGTCGACCTTACCTAACCGGTGTTGGACTCCTTTTGGAATCAGGGGCTTCCACACGCCTCCTCAGGGAATGTCAACGTATTCTTAGATGCTTTGATGCGTGGCCGCATCTTCGGGCAGGATTTATATCTTCCCTCAATGAGCTTGTTGATGAGGTGAAACCGTTGACTGATCCCCCATATTCATGGGCCTCGTGATATCTCATCGCTCGGCTCCAGGTACCATTTCAGCACTTCAGACGCCCACAATGGACACGCCTATCATAGAAATCTGTACAAGGCCCAGGGCATATCTGTACATGTTGTGCAATCAGGTTATTCCTATATAATGACCATGGTGTTGACTTACACCATTCATCAAATGCTTCACTCACGAGAGGGTTTAGGCAACTTGACATTACCGACCTGCGCTGTCCTTAAATTATTACATTGCCATACGAGCAGTTTTAATGCGACAAGGATGGTTGCTTATGCATTAATCACCCGCTTAGTCCGTTGCGGAGCCGATAAACGATCCACTTCCCGGTGGAGATGCAACCAGCCGGAGCGGCGTCCGCCTGTACTACAGGGGACAGAAGTTGCTGGACATATTTCCGAGCAGGCATTCTTTCAAGATGAGGTTTCAATTCGTGCACATCCCAGCTCGGTTATCGAACGTCGGTGGAGATTCCAAGGCAAGTGCCGGGAGGATCAAAGCTATAAGTACCCCGGTGAGGTACTACACTTGAGAGGAAAGTGCTCTGTATCAATCATCCATCAGATCAGAAGCAGTGTGAAATAGTGTCTTTGCGGATCACCATGTCAAACATAGCCAATATGGCGGACAGCATGGGTGTGCCCTTCCTGAAGACACAAGGTGCCAGCATTCTGATAGCGCTCGTCATTGGAATCGGAACTCTACATTTTATCCGAAGCATTTATCGTCGTCATTTTCATCCACTGTCCCAATTCTCGGGCCCATCCGAAGCAGCTTTGTCCACGAACTGGCTCTACAAGACTAATCAGGCAGGATTTCCAGAGCATGAATTCGAAAGACTGCACGAGAAATACCGTACGGCCGTCCCCAAGGGAAATTTAGCTCATTAGCATTGTGTATTATGCTAACAATATGCCCACCTTCAGAAACCAAGGCCCTTCGCATTGCCCCTAATGAGCTTCACCTTTCTGACATCCACCAATACAAAGTCATCTACAGCCAATCCAAGCCTTTCCTCAAGGACCCCCATTTCTATAGCTCATTCAACGTTGACCACTCGCTGTTTGCTGAGACAGATCCGGCGCTGCATAAAGAGAGACGCAAACTGTTGAATCCTCTTTTCTCCCGGGCGGGTATATTCAAACTTGAAGGTGTTATCCATACCAAGGCGGGCATCATGATGAAAAAGATCGACAGACTGAGGGAGAAGCACTTGATCAACGTTTATGACGCCTTTCGGTAATACTCTCTGGTTAGAATCCGCCAAACTTGAGCGTGTGGCTAATAACGAAAAGGTGCCTAACCACGGAGGTCATTATGGAGTTTGCCTTTGCGCGCTCCGCCAATATGCTCGAAGAGGAAGAATCCACTTTTGACTCGTGGTTCTTGAGAGCATTTGATTCAGTCGCTAGCGACATCTGGACAACCCACGAATGGCCTGTATTGCGAAAGATCGGATCATGTTTGCCAAAGAGTATTGTTAAGATAATGAATAAAAAGGTTGCGTCCTTTTTTGAAGTTATCAATGTGAGACGTGCCATGCCATTAATACTGCTCGTGCTGGGATTTACTAACCCTGTCGTACTAGTTCGCCGAGAGCTGCATGAATCACTATGAGAAGCACGGCAATACCACATCGCATCCCGTTGTATTCGACCATCTTACATCATTGTCCTATCCTCAGAAAGTCACCGAAGCCATGGATATCTTGATCGCTGGGGCGGATACCACTGCATCTACCCTGACAGCAGCCCTGCTCCACATTCTCACGGATCAAAACATTCAAACCAAATTGGTCCAGGCGTTACAATCGGTGCAGCCAAACGAGCAGGGAATCCTGCCACTTATGGAACTTGAAAAGATTGATTATCTGGTATATCCTTGACCGCGACCTTTTTGCCCCGGAACAGTTCGTAGAACTGACAGAGATTTTAGACGGCTTGTGTGAAAGAATCCTTGAGGATCGGAATGCCCGTCCCTGGCCGGTTACCTCGCATTGTCCCCGACAACCTGGCTCAGCCCTTTACTGTCGATGGAAAGATCATACCTCCCGGAGTACGTATCTATCAAGTCGAGTTCAACTCAAATAGATAAACTAACTTGTCCAGACCGTCATCACAATGTCCGCCTACACGATGCACTACAGCGAAGAGCTCTGGGGTCCTGATGCGCGAACCTTCAATCCCGAGCGCTGGCTGCAGCCCGATTCCAAGAACTTGGACCAGTACCTCTGTACCTTTTCCAAGGGAGCTAGGATGTGCATTGGTCAGAAGTAAGTCCTGCTTTCGCATATACAATACCTACACCTCGAACAGAATATCTTCGCTTCCTTCTGGTTGGGACTGGATACTGATGGTATCGTCATTAATAGCGTCGCGTTCGCCGAAGTCACAATTGTGATGGCATACATCTTCCGGAACTATAAGCTCAGTCTTCCGCCGGATTTCCAGCGACCGAAGCAGAAGGACTTGTTTACGATGGAGTATGGGAAACCTGGTTTGCCGGTTAAGTTCGAAGCTGTGAATTAGAATATATGTAGCTTCTCTATGGTGACATGCTTATGCATGCCTTGTGCTAGGTTATATAGTTTGGGTCCTGCAATATGACTCTTGTTGCGTATGGATTATGTGTCTTGCATTAAGTATCACATTGCTTGTAGAACAGTCCACTATGGAGATTTCAGCTATAGAGCTAAAGAGACTTCTTTCTTGATAGTTAGCCTAGCTCATTCTATCCACACTCTAGATGATCCTACTATTAATGATCCTATTTTCTTCCTTTCCTTTCACCCTAGTTAAGACTATAAATCCATTCCCACAGTTCTCTACAAGATAATAAGACTATAACCCACCAAACACTTCACAAACCATCAAACACCAAATTTAACAATACCAGACTAATGAACAAGCATTATTTTTCAATACAGTCATCATGACTGGACCATGACTTTTCCGGTGAAACAATAAAACCCCTCTCCGAAACTAAGATCGACAGCCAGAAAGGGAAACCGGAAGTAAGCGAATCGGCCCCGTCGGCCCCGCCGGCCTACATTACCGGGATCAACATTCGGTACTAGGGAATCAAGACTTTCCGGAGGACTTTTGTAGGTTATGTGGACATGTCTTGGTAGGATTATATATGACATAGAGGCACTGTAGCCGTGATGTGCTGGTTTAGTAATTCCTAGTACCAGAAGGTGGTACTGTTTTGTAGAATCTAGTTTTGTATATATATTAATATAGTTAACGGTTCTGAGGAAGTCACGCTATGCTTGGTGAACAAATGCTGTTTTTCTAGTTTAGAAGATCCTATGTTAGTATTCAATATAGCCGTTATTCGTAGTGTCGGTTCTGATAGCTGAACTGGAAACTCTGCTATTGATCCACATCAGAGGATAAATACGCTCTCTATAGTAGATTAAACTCGATTGTGGAATGAACAGACCAACTACTATATTTAGAGTCCTAGATTTGATTTTCCTCGGTAGGGATCTCGGATATACAATCCTACTGGTCAGTAAAACGAGTTCGATATGATAATTTAGTAGATTCAGCTGAGTACATTATAGTATGTGTGATAGTATGGACGAATCGGTAGAGAAGAATCCTTCTCTACAACAGTGAATTGAGACTTCATTCGACTCTCTGGTAAGTTGTGAAGTCATTGGGGAATTATGTATGATGCTTTAAGAAATCTTCACTAGTATGCCAGGGTGCATTGTCAAGAGTGCTAAGTATATACAGGAAAAAGAGTCTGTCAAGCCATATTGATGAGTTTATATTCCGGACCTGGTTCTGCGTCCTTCCAGGCTCTAGGATGCATGATGCCTGTCGCGACACGCTCTGCGATCTCCCCATGAAACCTGATTAACATAACATGTAGGAGGCAGGAGCACTTTCGTGGATTCAACTCCTCAAAGCCGTAGTACCTGTCAACAAAATCCTTATAAGGAAGGCGTGTTGTACGGAAGACACTTATAGCTATGATAGCAAATTGCTGAGACTCGTCTACCGTCAGGGTGTGAACCGCAGGATTGAAAAAGCCACCGCACTGCCGCCTCTGACTGTCGTCGACTGGCAAAATATTCACACAATCGTATCTATTAGTCGAAGATTCATATTGACACTTTCCAAAGTAGTAGCTGTTGGCCATGACTGTGGAAGCACGGAATTGGAGGATTGATAGCTTGGTGAACTTTTCGGGAAGTTGTTGCGGGCTTGGTCCCATGAGGTGTTCCTTTGGGCTTCTCTCAGCGAAGCTAGTCGGGCGTGCATCTTGTACTGTTATGCGCGGGGTTCTGCCCGTGACCACTAGGGTGGTACAGCAATTGGGGCGTCCGCAGGTCACCTTCTCTTGCTCCATTTTTATTGTTTTGGTGTCTGAGGTCTCTATTTTCTGGAATATTGTCGTCGTGGCTGGCTTCATGAAAAGCGATGTCTGGGGTAGGAGGCCACACATACTTGTCAAATCCCGTAAATTCCCAAACCTGGATCCAGCATATGTGACCGGCCCCTTCCACCCTATCCATGACCAGCTTGGGAAGTAACGATTAGAGTCAGCACACGGGTTCGTGATGGAGGAACGCCTTTCGGGAGCTCCATCGCCAGCTGAGCACCAAAGCAGAGCGCGCACTATATTCGTATCGGGAATCGCATCATGGAATGTGGTTGAAAATAACAGCGACAATTCCTCTAGGACGGCGGTAAAGGCATGGAGGATATCATTGTCATATGTCAACTGCCGGCGTGTGTAAGCCTCCACATAATGCTCATAGCCGCTAATGAGTAGATCAGAACTAGGAGTCCCGGATGAAGTGGGCCATATTAAAGTAGAGACCGGCTGGGATGTGTGGTAATTTAGCCACGTCTCAGGCCAGAGTCTGATAGTGCAGCGGAAGTAGTACTGATACGGCGAGATAAAGAGACATCTGGGGGAAAGGAGCATTTCTTGATAGGTCCAGCCACGAGTGGAATGACGCGGTCTTTTCAATTCAGTTTCAAAAGATGGTGGCTTGGCTTGCAATTTGTACCCATCAATCACCGCAGTTGGGGTCTCAATATGAGTTCCCGGCATGACCCCTGGGAGGCCATTGTTAGCGTTCTCTCCCGCCATTGCCACAATGGTCAACTTGGCTCTTCTGTATATCAAATTCATCACTTGTATTTGATCACTTTTGTTTGGGCCGTCTTGAACAATGCATAATGTGTCCACCCATAGGAACCGATACCCATACCCAATCTCTTTAACCAGAGCCATCGCATCTCGAACGGTACGTGGCAGGGTGACGTTCTTTGTACTGAATGCCCCTGGCATACGCAGTTGTGTAAGGTTCTCGGTGGTCGTTTGAAGCATTGGGGTCTGCCCCCAAACGTAACTCAACGCGACATATGATATTTCGGGTATTTCCGACACGGAATGCTCGACTAGCCGCTCCTCGAGGACATCGACGAGCATTAGTCGCAAAATCCTTCGCTTTGTCCCGGACGCCAAATATGTGGGCAATTCTCCCATGCCGGTATGGACCTGCTTCATGGAAGGTGGACAACAATATTGTCCATGATCACGTATACAGCAATCTATCCATGAACGGATCCGGGTGGCATCAACCCGGCCTTGCCTAATCTCACAGTTGTCTTTGTCTTCTGAGTCGTCAATCAGGTCACTCAGTGTATAGCTGACATCTGGATAGCCCAACTCTGACTTCACTTTGATGGCATCTTGGGGAGAAAGACGTATTCTACCATTTGGTTCGCCACTCCTACCGGTGATGTGCAGAGCGATACAAGCACCGTTCCTCGTGGCAGGCTTGCAAAATACCTCTGCCGTATCTGACCTTTCAGCCTCCTCGTAGTCACCCAAGTACATTGCCTGGACAAACAATTGGCAAAGAGAACACTGCAAGTTCTTCTTCAGGTCACTAATCTTTCCGAGGGATATTCTTTCGAAATCAGATTTTGTGCCTGTAAGTAAACCGATAGGATCCATGTCTTTGCATTTACATGTGTTATGATTGTCCCCGGCCCATACAATCGTAAAATAGTCGCAAAAAAGTAAAATTAAAGAAAAAGACAACGGAAAGATAAAAGACAAAGCAGCCTGTACGGAGGATAAGATGATATGCCACATTTTAGGCATGGCTTGTGACATGGTAACGATATGATCTTGTTATACGGCCGCCTGAGATGTTGAACGGCTTGTTAATGCCCAAGCCATTGACGTGCGGGCTACACGGTAACCGGAGAAATGCATGAATACGGCCCCGCATAAATCTGCTCAGATACGAGCTGAAACCCCGTGATTGCCTATCAATAAGACGTGCCCCACTGGCAGCAGTGTCGGCTTTTGCTTTACGTCGTTTATGTGTGCAGATGAACACAGCCACAGGGATCAGTACAATCGCTTCATACTCTTACTAGCAGGGAAACGACGGACGTCATTGGAAAGGGTGTTAATTTGCGCCCCGATTTTTTGCGCTATATCGTACTCAACTCTTAGCTACATCGCGGCGAAGGATAGGTGTAGCGGCAGCAGTTAATGCCAGAATGAGAAGTTTGGCGATAAGGACCATCTTGTTGGTAGGAATCACTCATACAGCGCAGCTAGCTTCATTCTGAATATGCAAATTTGCCTAGTATACCACCCATCAAGTGCACCCATTTTCACTAGCTAAACCCAGAACTAGCACAAGTCGCTACCATATTGGTCAAGCCTCCACAGGCGGATGTTCGGGAGTATCCGTTAGCGAAACTAGTCTTGGATAGTCATCCTAGAGATTATCTGCTCTAGGTTTTAGATACATTTGTGATTAAGAAACATGATTAGGCAATAGAGGTCGTACCCCTGGCACCGGAGGCTACATGCAGCCTAAGGTTGCGAAAAGTCTGAGGAATGAACTAATAAATCTCTTCTCCATCTCCTAGTTGCTGCCCTGTAGAGTAGAGGGGCTTGGAAATTGGTCAAAGAGAATACTTCATGAAACGGCATTATTCGACTGCAATGGTTACATTTCGAAACTCTAGGAATGGAGCAGGCCCGGCCTTAAAAGGGTATTTCACCGTCAGCGAGTGAATTCGAGATATCGGCTATGTTGTGGGCACTTACTCCCAGGTGGCACAGATGCGTCAACGTAAAAGTAGCCGGGCCTTCAGGCATGTACTCCGGTACCTGAAGGGTGAAGTTCTGATAAGATCCACTGGAAGGATGCGCGGTCGGCGTCCAGGGCCCGGCGTATAGTACATTTCCCAACTGGTCGCTGGGCTGAGGGCAGACGCCATTATCGCAGGAGTTCACAGCCAGAGCGATTCCCACGTCGATACATGGTTGCTAAAATATATAATCGAAGCATTAATTAGCAATACATAGGTGTCAAAAATAGCAAGAAGAAAGGCATATCATACCAATGATTCAGGTTGCAAGACCTGGGCAGTAAACTTACTGCCTCTACTCAGGACCGTACCGACGGTTGGGGCCCCTATCTCAATCGTTTGCGCCGCAGTGAGAACAGCAAATGAGATAAGGGGGAGCGAATTCTTCATGCTGGGTAGATTAAGCCGAAGAGAAACCGAATAGTAGGGGACTTGGAAAGTAATACGTGGTCAGGTATAAAGCTAAGTTTTAAACGCGGTCTGGGGATCAGGTGCTATTTATCCTAACAGCAGCAGATGTCAATATTCTAATTTCGCGTCTGTATGTCTTGACTTCTGGATTAATCACATTCTTTACTAAAGAGAAAGAACTATTCCATACCCCTTGCTTTTTATAATTGCTATGCTAGCTTCCTAGGCGATGCCAAATCTAGACCTCTTAACCTATCGAATGTGGATTTTCCCATAGCACCAGGCGTTGATCGTAAGCCACTTGATCAGAAATATGCACCTTGTCATTCCGATCCTACTCTATATTCCTCGGTCGAGCTCGGAGTGGAGAAACTCATCAGGCAGCTCAAGGTCGCGCTATTCCATGTAGAGAAAGATCGTCACTTGTCATCGTGCGCTTTTTACCCCTTTGGCAAGCGAATCCTCAATTTTATACGCTTCAACTTCATATATGGCACCAAATACTCTTCTATGAGGGAAGTGGACAAACAGATATCGGGATACTCGTCCGGGCTACTTCTTTTCTCTTTATTTTCAAAGCCGGCTTTCATGGTGGATGTTCCCAATAAACAATGGTTTGAACAGTATTCGCAACGCTCAAACTTCACCTATAAAATGTAATAAGTGGTGTATCTATGACAATAACTGGTGTTGGGGAAGTTGACCATTACAGGCTGCATTTCAATCAGCAACAACAGCCAGCCAGTGTATTGGGAAGGCGACATGGGTCGCTACACATCTGATCCTAAGCATAAAAACTAAAATTTCGTGCGGTAAATGTGCTTAAAATTCCCCAATGAACTCCTGTTTATTCTTGGTGCATCAGTATATCCCCGACCCACCAGGCCAATTCTCATTGGCGCGCAACATCAACCCCTACCTTTTAGCTTTCTTGCCTCATTAGGATTCGAGTCCAACACTGACTTATCCCGTAGACAAGCTATAAATTCCACCTTGCCTGCTCTAAAATGTAGATTTTTCACCGACCCTACTCCCTGTATAGACATCTCTCTCCCGTCATCTACCCCAAGTCTCTCTGTCAAAAATGCCTCCCAAAATCGGAATAATCATCTGCAGCCAGCGCACTCCTCGCGCCGGTCTGCACATCGGAACTACCATTCTAAACGATCTCCAATCCACCGACAGCGTCCGGGCAAGCGCAGTCACACTCTCACTCATTGACCTGGCAGATTGGAATCTTCCCTTGTACAACGAACCAGGCATCCCGTCGCAGATCCATTCATCACACCAATATCTTCATTCGCATACGCAGAGATGGTCCGAAGAGATCGCTTCCTATGCGGCGTTTGTGTTCGTGACTCCACAGTACAACTGGGGGTATCCGGCTAGTATCAAGAATGCGATTGACTACCTGTACCACGAATGGAAGGGTAAGCCCGCCATGATTGTCAGTTATGGCGGACATGGGGGCGGGAAGGCGGCGGAGCAGTTGAAGCAGGTGTTGTGTGGTGTTCGGATGAGGCCTCTTGAGCGGACAGTTGGGTTGACTTTTCCCAGCAAAGAAGTGTTGATGGTTGCTGCGGAGGGGCGGGAGTTGGACTTGTCTTTCTGGGAGGGAGAGAGGAGAGAAGTGGTGGACGTTTTTGGGGAGATGGTGCAGTTGCTGGCAGAAGCTTGAGAGCTTCTGTTCTAACGTATAGAGATAACTCCGATTTTGTGTTTGAGTATTAGTGTAAATCATCCGGTTTGGTGAATACTTCGTTCAATATATGTTTTTAACCTTCTCTGAGTGATCGCAGCTGGTGTAGGCCGAATTCTAAGGGTTTGGCAGCCACTAGGGAGTATCCCCGGACATATTCTAGAGCGTTGTTGATAGTCTGCTGTCGTTTCAGAATTGTGATAGAAAAGTCAATGGGTCTATGGAAACCATCCGACTCGGATAACAGAGAAACGGAGGTGGAGATAGCATCTTCCAGGGTAATAAGCGTAGAGTTTGTCACACAATCCAATACACCCATGAGGGGTTGAGAGTACTCAGCAGATGGGCGAAGTGGTGCACTATTGTCCCCGTGTTGTTGAACATACGGAACAGCCGGCACCACTTCAGCAAGATACCAACCTTCTATCTGGTCATGTATGACCATGGCTCGTTTCACAAGTCTCTCCAGCTTCATCCCGTAGTGCCCACTATGTAGGGTACCCGAAACTTCCTTAAGAAGCACAGGAACATCCACCAGCCAGTCGCAAAGCTTCGATCGCAGCACACAAGCCCGACTTGTAGGTGTCAACGCAGTTTCCTTCGTTTCCCGCAGGAACTCCCGCCAAGGAGACTGTGCGAGAAAGCATGGCTGTCGTAGGTTCATATCCTGGACAATCTACCGCTTGTCAGCATATAAGCCCCAGTGATACATCAAAGACATACGAAAAACGCCCGTTGCGATTCCAGCATCGCCCGCTCAAACGGCTGCCGAAACCGACCAATGTCACAATTCTGAATGAGAGCCTTAGTTCCATGCGACAACTGATTCCACCGACCATTATCAGCATTTGTCAAGAGCTGTCACATATTAGTCTAGCTTGGAGCAAGAGTGTAAGTACCATACCTCACACAACTGCAATACAATCGACGCACAGATAGTCTCCGATTGAAAGCAACGCCCAGGATCATCTAGACACAAGCGTAGCGCCTCAAGACTCTGGGCATATTTCCGCCAAGCATTTTTAGAAATAGTCCTGTCAGCGGCCAAGAGATCCGCATACACAGTACAAAGACAAGCAACGGCAGAGTCGAGAACAAGATTCCGCCCCAATCGACCCGGAATATACTGATAAAAGCCCCCATGTGAGCTCAAGGGGAAAACCATCTGACTCGTAGAATCCTGCAGAATATAAACCAGATTTGCCCCATCATGGTCCTGACTCGAAATTAAGGGCCAAGAAATCCATTCATAAGAACGAATGGTGGAGTAATTGTGATTCCCCGAGGATCTCGATAAAGCCACAGTCTCATCCAGGTCAGCACCAATTTCTTCTAGGAGGTACTTCTTCTTGCGATAATGAGCTAGGAGAGATGCATTTTCATTGATAAACTTATACTTTTTTTGATAGCCTGGGCAAATGCGCCCAGAGGCGACACAGGCCGTGCATGCTGGTGCCCTGTTGTCGCACTAGGGGAAGGTTAACCACCGATTTTCTTTTTCTCGTGTGCCCTCTCAGTGGCCCTTACTTTTTTCTTGCGCTTCCGACAGGTTTCGCAGCCGATGCTATGGGGAACGCCCACCATGGCTTGAAACAGGAGGATGCCCAACCTAGTTGGTGGATGGCTGGCCTCATCTGAGTTATCAATCAATCACTTTGCAGGGCTGGGGTCCCTTTGTGCTGACTAAAATGAGCCAAGCCATGCACGTTGATTAATGCGTCAACCGAGTGTACCAAATCAGACTGCTCATATCCTTATTTTAGAATGGTTGGGGGCGGAGTCATTGTTTCTCCCACCAGATATATCCTGCCTTAGAGCTATTGTATGGATAAGGATTGAAGTGGGTGGGGAGATGTTGTACATACCTGAGGCAGCAAACGGGTGAGACCCTTCGGCGGCTAAAAGTGGATCCTGGAATCGTAGGTAAATCTTTCATGACCCTTTCAAATCCCTCCATGGATGCTCGAACAATAACTATCAAAGCATAAAGAATGAGATTAAAGGCAATGGGGCAATGACCAGTCACTCGTTCCGTACGATCCAAGACCCTTAAGGTGTTTCAAGTCCACCACCGGACAATGCAGATCCATGCCGGACAAAGCGCCAGTCGCTCCACCTCCACTTGTTCCTGTGCAACGCTGGACAAATCAAAGGGACATGCTGGACTAAACCGTGAGGGCTGAGGCTTCCTGCACTTCTGCAAGGCTGAGCAAAGTAGTATTTAATTCCCTTTACGCCCGTGCTGATCAGTCAATGTTTTCCCACAAATCCTTCGAAATTTAAAGTCGCGAGCGACGAAACACACTCTCTTACTCTTTCCATTCTACTCAGCTGAGACTGGTCTGGACTGGTCGATTAACGTTCATTTTAAAAATGTTTTTGCAGTCTGTCTTAGCGCTTTCCCTGGCGCTGCCCTCTCTTTCAACCGCTGCACGACTCTTTGCAACCCACTACGATGGCAACGTATACTCTCTCAACTTGGAGGAGAATGGCGATAAATTCTCGCTCACGAAGACCCACAATCTGACCACATGCGGCGGTGCCGGCTCGACGAGTGCGCTGACAGTAGACTCTGCCCGCGGGCTCGTATGGTGCGTTGGGGAAGGCACTCCCGGTGCATTAACCGCCTTGAAGGTCTGGAAAGACGGGAAGATGTTCGAGGAGGTCGTGACGGTAGAAACACCTCCTGGCGGTGTGGATAGTGTCACATACGGAATAGATAAACAGTTCCTCGCGATAGCGCATTAGTATGTCCCATCCTATGGTACCAGTGATGCTGCATTCGATACTAACCACGGAACATAGTGGCAACTCCTCCATCTCACTCTTCAACATCCCCTTCGCGGACAAGCAGCAAGTGAAGCCCTTCGATGTGGTGACGATGCCCCCGCCCAAAAATGTCACCGAAAAACAGCCCAAGTCGCAACCCCATCAAGTCCTTCTCGACCCCACTGAATCGTTCATCCTGTCGCCTGATCTGGGATCCGATGTGGTGCACGTGTTTGCGATTGACCAGAAGTCGGGTAAACTAAACAAATGCGGATCCAACTCGACTATCTACTATGATAAGGGAAGCGGACCGCGTCATGGAGTGTTTGTGACCTCGAGTGAAGGACACCACGCACGGCGGGCCAGAAGCCCGCATAGGGAGCGGCTGATGATGCGCGACGGAAAAAAGACGACATTGTATACGGTGGAAGAACTCCGCGGCAATGTGTGTTCTTTCGACGTGTCATATGTGAACAACGGGTGCCCCGTGTTCAAGCCGTTGACATGCTTCCGCCCTTACCCCGGCGCAAACTTTCCCTCGAATACAACGACATTAGGTGAAATTCGGGCAGCGGGACCGACCCTACATATCTCTGTTCGCAAGGATGGCAAATTTGATGGAAAGGATTCCCTGGTGACGTTGAAGCCAGGACAGAAGACGGTAACCGACGACGACCTGTTTTCGTCCGGCGGCAAGACCCCGCGCAGCTTCGTGATCAACAGGAAGGGGGATCTGGTCGCTGTGGGTAATCAAGATTCGTCCACTGTTGTCATCATCAAGAGGGATCCGAAGACTGGGAAGTTGCTTAATGAAGTCGCTTCTCTGCTGGTTGGCGAGGCGCCCGCCGAGGGAACTTGGGGTGGCTTGAGTAGCATCGTGTGGTACGAGTAGATGTCTGTAATTGGATACTGAATACATTATCTCTTGACCATTCGTACTTCAGGATAGAAAATGCGCCTGTCAGCTTCATATGTCTTGATGTATGTCTTTGAATATCATTCCAAAAGCAGATCTTGCGAGTAATTCAAGTACAGAGTGTAACAGAACACCAAAATGCCACCGTAGTGTATATAGCCCGCCCAGCGATGTTATAAACACAACCACACCATATTGCAAACCAAGCAAAAACGAGAAAAGAAAAAGAAAACGAAAAAGCCCAGCTTTCCAATCATACTATCGTGCGTGGCATGTACGGTTAGTCCAGCCCCTGGAAAGTCGATAGACGGGAGCTCGTGGACGAATGCATTGTCGCCAGCGTAGATATCATCATTGAAGCGTAATCCTTTTGAGTAACCGTGACCCTCAACATTAATCGTAACATCCGTAAAAACATGATCCTGCAGCGTAAATTTGAAATCGTCGCAAACCTCACTTAAATTCAAGTTGGAACGCCTTCCACTTGCTTCCCATGGTACGACAGCGCGGACAACCCCGGGGAGGATAGCTCGTTGGACCGTGTGACATAGCGCTACCCGGGCTTGACGTCACATTCCTAAAGGATGCAGTGGGACTGCTGATGTACATCCCTACACAGTCACGGCATACCCCACAAATGCATTCTGTGCAAGCATAACATTCGCTCAGCGCCCAGGGCCGATGACAGCTAGCACAGTAGACCTGGACATCCTTTTGCCGAAACGATGCTGGAGTTGGGTTGGAAAAGCGATGATGCTGGCGGGGGAAAAGATTCAAACCAGGGCTGGAATCGGGTTTCGCCAACGGCCCAAGATGACCCGAGAATGCAAAATTCTTCCCTGACGCAGTCGATGCCGAGTCCAACGAAGACTCAATAGACGGGAAAGGCTCTAGGTCATTGTCGCGGCTGCGGGCTGTTTCATAAGGTGGGGGTGTCAAGGACTTATGTAAAGGGGAAGCACCAAAAGAATGCGGTGGAAATGGGCGATGGGAATTGGGTGGGGGCAACCCGCCCGCTGACTGGAAAGCAGGAGGGAGTGATGACCGATTCCCTGGGGCAGAAGGAGCAGAGGTGATGTTCGAAATCAGAGGTGCAAGGGTCGGTGACCGACCGACCTGGGACGGAACAGTTAAAAGCTGTTCGCGAAGAGACAACGGGTGAAGCCGTCGCTCCTCGGCATCTGATAGCGAACTCACCTCTGACTGTCGGTCATCATCTACCTCTGTGGCCGACGTAGCCGCCTCAATCAGATCCTCCCAGCGCTTGCCCTGGGCCCACGCTGCTGTCTGCGGTTCAGCAGATAGCGCTTTGCGATCGCCCAAGCTAGGGCGCCGGCCATATTCCTTTGACTTGACCCGGTCGTGTTTAGGTTTTCGTGCCGCTGATATGGAGGACTTGCGAGGACGGGGCAATTTATCCCTTCTCTGGATGGGGGGAAGGGTTGACGAGCGACCAGGAGGCGAGTGGTTGAGAATCGATGGTAGAAGTTCTCGTGGGCGTGGTGAAAACGGTGGCAACGATTCCTGTTTGAAATGGTCGCGAAGGGAAGGCAACTCAATGGAAGACCTCATGCGATCTCGTCCAATATCGTTATCAGAGTGAGTTTCCTTAAAAAGATTATTAGCTTATTTTCCGGGGAAGACAAGATGAAGGGTGGGGGAGAAATCAAGAAACAAAAAAATTCAGCCCACATACCATATCCGTATCCCAGTCCGAGGCTAATCGGTTATGGTGCAATTGGGCTAATGCGACAGCAGCAGTTGCGGCAGCAGGATGAGCTTCATCGATGCCCCGTGGGGTTGCGGGTGAGCTGGCGTCCGCGACGTATATATCTCGATCGGCTACATTTGAGCGTGTCAGCTTCTCTAACCTGAAATGCAAAGTTATGACCTGTCAGTCACTAACCATTGCGACGGCGGGATTGAGCCTGATTTGGCGGAGATATCTGAGCTCGTTGTTCCGGAGGGGTGGTAACCATCAAGATAAAGCTCTCCTCGGTGGCCGGGAGCTTCGGGATGTAGTTATTCGGATGCGCCCGACGGATGTGCTCCTGCATGGAGCGATAACGTTTCTCCTGTAAGGGCGCATAGCAACGTTAGATGTGAAGTTCTAGATAAGTTTAAAACGGGCGGATAAGGTAATAAGCTCAGATAAACATGGAATGCTGGCCTTTTCGCACGATAAAAGCGTCGTACAGCTGCGATAGCCGGCGTTTCCAGAAGTGGGGCTCCGATCGATCGGCCGACACACAAAGAAAAGATGGGGGAAATACTCACACCGAGGCATCTTTTCCGACAATTGGAGCCGTCATTATTCTTCAAGGGACAGACGACCTCATTATTGGCGTCGGTGACAGAGAAAGAACTAGTCAAAGACGCTCGAGGCGGCATGGTCTGCATGAATCCGTCTCTGGCGGCGGGGTGAGTGGACGGGGGGGAGGCGAACAACTCAGGTGCTAATGTATGAAAGGGAGATAATCCCATAAATCGATCAAATGAGACGTTTCAATTCGAACAGCAGAGCCCAACCGACAAGCACATGCTCCATCAAAGGAAATCAAAATGATCCGCGATGGTTTAAAAAAAATCGCATGCAATCTATGGAGGGGTAGAGGGGTTATGGAGACTCGGGGGAGGAAAGTGATCAAAGTGGTGGAATGAATTGAAGTTGAAAAGGAGGAAAAGAAGGAAAAGATACAGAGTGATCTATAGGGCTTGTGGGGATAGAGGAATGAGTAATAGTGCAATGCTCCAGTGCTTTGCGACGAGACGTAAGTAGTAGTAGACTCTTACTCTGGAGTCGTCGAGTACTAAGTTAAAGGTCGCTGTAGCAGTCAAGGGAGAGGGGAAAGGGAAGCTAAGGTCAATTAGTGGCAGTCACTAACGTACTGTTAGTGGGTAACTCAATACTCTCTTCTCTGGAGCTTAGTGAGTGCCGGTACGGAGTTGTAAAGACGGAAAATGTAATTTATAGCCCAAGGTGACAGCCCGGAGGGGGGTGACAAACTAAAAAGGGACTATGAAGAAGAACAATAAAAGACAAAGCAAGGACAAACCAAGCAAGGAAATCGAAGAGGATAAAAAAAAAAGAAAAGTGAAAAAAAAGAAAAGGAGAAAGCACAAGAAAAATATAAGAAGCAAAACAGACAAAAGTCTCCAGTCCAGTAGTCTCGTGTGGGTGGGCGAAAAAAAAGCAGTAGATACCGCAGCTTAGCTCCTTTGCTTTAAATGGTCACTCAGTGGTATTGCGTGTAAATTTGATTAATTACTGGGTACGAATACCTCACTAAACCCCTAAAGGATGGGGGCCCTCAGCCCCCGGGAACCGCCGACCGCGTGGCCTCACCCGGTTATGCAGGAGGCAAATGGGCTGAAAGATTCAACTTTGAGAAAGGATCAAGAACGAACAAAGGAATGACCCTTCATAGTGAATCGACATCGCGGTGCGGGTTTTTCATCAAAGACTTGCCCGTCGCATACAGATACACCAAGGGAAACATATATAAAAAGGGTTCCGGGTAATAAAAAACCCCGTTTAAGGGAATAATGCCAGACTGCACAACCAAGGTTTGTGACATGGTAAATACCACCTCATACCAGGGAGTAACAAAAAGTTACTACCATACGGAGTAGTTGTTCTTCCTATGGGTTCGTTGTCTGGTTGCGAACACCTATCGTATTTTGGTATTGATATATCATGTACATGATTCGGTGGGTGTTGAACCTAAGCTTATAATATCGCATCTGAGTAAGAGGTGGATAGCTACCACCGTAGCACCTGCCGATAAGCATATCCCTTGACCGATATGATTATCCCTTGGGGCTTATCGTGTGGTACAACATGAGCCCTCCTGTACATTGGGACCTGCAACAATAGAGTCAACCCGGTATTACTAGTTGAAACAGAAAAATGAAAAAAGAAAAAGAAAAAGATTTTGATCGCCGGCATAACTGCCCAGAGACATGGTTCATTTTTGGTATGCTCTCGTTTTATTGTAAAATAGCCTCCCGAGCCTGCATTCCTCTGATCGAGAAGAGTTGATGATATGATATGATCTCATACATTTTTCAGTCGCTCCTGACATGCATTGAAGACACTGTCTACTAGTAGACATAAGTACTAATAGTAGTACGGCGTAGTACGGAGTACATAGCAATCAAAAGATCAATGACACTCCCATTGCTACTCAAAAACTTTAGAATGGATCCATTTTACCTCGGGTGACATGACCGTACGGTATGAAAATTTTCTAGGAGGGGTGCATTTATCTGAACTCACCGAGAAATTCATTTTTCCAAACCGTTCGGGCAAATGATGATCATCCTTGTAAAGGGCTCAACTCTACTATACGAGGCAATACCTTGAACTCCGGAGTGTTTCGCATCCAAGGTTATTGCATCCCCCACCTAACCTAACTTAAGGAGGTCCAGTCTGAACCTCACTACTGGGACATGGAAAATATGGCATGTGGGAATAGAACGGAGGCCACCATTACCGTATCGTACATACATACATACATACATACAGACAGACTTTTACAGTACAAACCAGCATTTCGGAAAGGCCGGTGGACCGCTTCCCCTCTTTGGAGGTTTGCGACAGCTGCAGGTAAGCATAAGGGGGATTTTTGCCAAGTTTCACTCCCTCGAGAAATGTTCACATTTCGAGTAATGGATATTCTCAGACGATGACCAAACTTATCTAATAGAATGAATTTGAGTATATCGAATGATACTACTATGACTAGTTAAACCAGGGTTTTTAGGGGATAGTTTACTACTAGTGAATCGGCCATGATACGAAGTAGCGCTAAAAAGCGACCATGTGCAACCTACCCCTCCTGACCCCTCCCACCTCTCCAGCTCTCCCCAGCTCCGAATGTTGAGCTTCCATGCAACCCGGCCCAGAGCTCAAAGCTCGAGCTTTCACAGTTTTCTGGTGCTCCGTCGGACTATGACGGATCAGGTTTAACTCAGTGGCGACATTCCAGCTTAGCCAAAGTAGCGGCACCGCCACTCCAGTTCCTTATTCCCGTCCGAGTGGGGCCGGTGTTGAAACAGAAAAGAAAAAAAGAACACGACAAAAAAAAAAATAGAACATAAAATGAAGGATTAAAAATAAAACAGGTGGAAAATTTTTGCAAAAAGTATTTTATTTTTATCTTTAGCTTCCATTGATGCTTCGAGAACGTGGCGATCGAAGAAGTTTTGCCTTAGAAGGATGAGGCGTATAGGATATTCCATGGGTTCGAAGTGGCACAAAAACAGCACAAGGGACCTCGGAGAGAGAGTAAATCCACCTTCAAAGTCCTGCTCAATCAATGTTCTCCATAACCCTCAACGGCTAGTGTCCTCCTGAACGCACACTATTCTCCCACACGGAACGGAGGGGTTGGTGCCCAATTTATTTAAGCGAAGAAGACGCCGTTTATTCCCGTCCGTGAGTTTGGATCTTCAGTAGACTTCGAAGTTGACCCCTGCCTGAGGGCATTTCCTCTTTAGTGCACTGAGACATGCGGTGACCTTTAAAATTGTAGCCTGATTTTTTATTTGCATACTACTACGCATTGCCCAGAAGGGGGCAGCTACAGACGGTACAGACGTCCCGAGGGATGCACTAGCTGTACCAATTGAGGTATATTATTCGGACGACTTCCTCGGGAGGCTGGAGGACGTCCATACTAGTCTATAGGTACGTCGTACCTACCTTTAACTATTGCCCTAAGGGACAAGGATTGTGATTGTTCTGGAAAATGTAAAGTTTCATACCATACCCACATGGCTGACCGATTGAAAATTTTCTCATCGAATGAGAGGTTGACATTCGTACGAGTACCTATCGGGTGGATCCAACGTCCATAATTAGCAGGCAACCATTCCGCCTAGTTTAGACCTTGAGCGTGGAATATCCAGACATCTTTGCTAGATACTCTAGATTTTAGGTATTCTACAGAGAAAGAAACCGAGAAAAGGAACGTTTTAAAGCACGATCCTTTTAAATTTCCTTGCATTCTGCCCAATGCAGAAAGAACATCTTGCAGAATGATTCCTTGATTATTCTTAGTGCTAGTAATAGTAATGTCTCATCATGCAACCTGCACGGCAGCCAAAGTCCGGGCGAGGACACCTGCATGGGGCGTCAAGCTCCTGCGTCTCTTCTTTCTCTTTTTCTTTTTTTATTCGTTTTTGGGTTCTTGCACTGGGTCATGGGGGGCCACTGCAGTTAATTTCCCTTTCGAGCACATTGCATACAATAAAAGCATTATGATTGGCGGATACCGGGGCATGAATGATACATGGTAACCAATGGAAAGAGAAGTAAAACGCGGCCTGAGTGACAATTCCCCCACTGAAATTGTGGTTTTTTCTTTTGCTCGGCACTTGTTAGCCGGTTCCCAGATGTACCACCGATACAAATGCACTGGGAATCTGATCTGAATAGATCGTGGAATCGCGAACATCAGTACTCATCCTGCAAAAATACTTGAAGTACAGTGTACAGTATGCAGAGTCTTAGACGTGCTGTATCTATAGATAGTACAACGGTCCGTCACCGAAACCCAACTAACAAGACTAGATCGAGACCCCACAGGAGCTACGCTGTACTATACCATTACATACTCCGGAGTACTCCTGCTATTCTTCTCCATATTTCTGTGAGAGCAACTTTAAGAATGCCTACTCCATATATAGTAAGTCTTTCCCTATAACATCGAACCCGGAACCCCACCATACATCAACACGGTCCAATTCACACCGAGAAATAATGAGTCCGATAGGTCTTTGCTTGACCGGATGTTCGCCGATTGCCTCCCTGTTTTTCCGGCTTCAGCGGTTGCCAGTATTTTGCCGGCCTGTGTATTCATGATTCAAGTCTTGCCATTTAGGCATCAATAATTAGCATGAATCGTGAAAACCCGGGGACGAGTCAGGTAGTGGTGGATTTCGCCGTCGTACTTCTTCCGGACAACTTCTTGTATTTCTCAGTAGCAGCTTCCCCGCAAAGTTAATCTACCTACGAATGACTTCCTCCATTTCTGGGCATTGTGCAAATGACCTCATCTTATTCTGCTCGTCGCTGGAAATTGCACCGAACAACGTCACCTGAATATGCAACCAAGTCACGTACATGGAGACTCGACGTGGATCAAGGCCAACTCCGGTTGATGTGAAGTCAGGTTGCATTGTATTGTATAACGACGCTAGGGGTCATTTGTGAATTACTCCATGAATGGCTCAAACTCCACGATCTACGTCAAGTTCACTAAAAGGGTCATCTCAGCATGGATCTCATCATGTCGCCTGGTGGCCTTAAAAGGTAGTTTCACTTAAAGCTCAACGTTATTGCGTAAATACATCCTTAGTCTCTGAACTTCCACAATAGCCTTCGGTGGATACCTGGATATTCTTCACTCATTGGCAGAGATAACGGCAAGCTATATTTGAGCTTGTAGCAAATGGACTTTCGTTCCTGATACTGTATCGGGGAGACCGTTTTTCGCTGTAAACTACGAGATCGAGGGGGATCCATTCCAGATCTCCACACTCTACGTCACCTTGGGAGTCAGTGCTGTTCAGCCAGGAGCACAAGGCTGTGCACTATCTGCCCTCTAGGGGAAAATAGAATACCCAGATAGAGTCAGAAGCTCCACTCTTTACACCGACTGTATAACTAAAACAAACCTCGAAGAGTTGGCAGTCTCCCACATCAGGATATACACCTTGCCACAAAAGAACTTCCGGTGAGAGATCATATCGCGGAAGACCATGTCTATAATCAGCCGACCACAGAGGTCTAAGACCAAATATTGAGCCTACAACTAACTCCGAGATACCCGTGCTATCAATACTATCTCTAATAACTAAGATTCCCCGGCACATAGCTCGGCAGTTTCAGAGCCTATAATCCGCACCCCCATTGCCAAGCCGATGCCCCACGGGGGTCGATTAGGCGGGTCTTGTCACCATCCGAAGGTCCTTACCCCAGAGCCGATGTCGTTGTCAAGTTCCGATATGTTTATTCGACATGAGATGCGGTGTGCGCGATGGATGGTAGAAAAGGGGACGCCTCACGTCTTTGCAATCTCTTGGCTCAACATTCCCTTGAGTGTTTGAGTTCTTGAAATACACCCTAGTTACTGCTTGAATCATTGAAACTTCAGACATAACCTCTACCCAATGTCCCCGCAACGGAAAAACTTCCATGTCGCCGTCGTCGGCGGTGGAATTGCCGGCCTAACCCTCGCCATCGCCCTCTACCACCGGAATATCCCAGTCACCATCTACGAGCAGGCCGAAGCCTTCGGTGAAGTGGGCGCGGGCGTCTCGTTTGGCCCAAATGCTGTTGAGGCAATGAAAGCTTGTCATTCGGGTATCTACGAAGCATTCGAAAAGGTCTTCACGCAGAATCTGTGGCCTTCGAAACAAAAAGTGTGGTTCGATTATCTTGACGGATATAACAAGGGTACCTCGACAACAGCGAAAAACGCCAGTCGTCAGGATATTGCATTCACGATCTCCAACAGCCTAGGTCAAACTGGTGTTCACCGCGCTCACTTTCTTGACGAATTAATTAAACTGATTCCTGGTGATATCGCGCGATTTCATAAACGACTTGAAAGCATTGTCGAGCGAGAGACTGACGGGAAGCTCCTTTTGAAGTTTGCTGACGGAACGCAAGATGAGGCCGATCTGGTTATTGGTTGTGACGGTATCAAGTCTCAGGTGCGACAGGTGATCGTCGGAGCGGAACATCCCTCTGCTAAGCCGTCATATACCCACAAATACGCGTATCGTGGGCTGGTCCCAATGGAAAAAGCGATCGAGGCGGTTGGAGAGGAATTAGCTTCCAACTCATGTATGCATGTAAGACATCCTGATTTAGTACGCTTTCTTCATGCGGGCTGTGATACTGATGACGTGACAGATGGGCCCCGGTGGTCATATGTTGACCTTCCCTGTAAACCAAGGGAAAACCCTCAACATTGTTGCGTTCCATACGTCTCCGGATGAATGGGCCGACTACCCCAGATTAACGCGGCAAGGTACACGAGACGAGGCGCTCCGTGACTTTGCCGGATACGGGCCGAATGTTATTAATCTGCTGAAGTTGACAGATGCAGAGCTCAGCGTGGTAGGTTTTCACTATACCCTGAAGACAATGGTTTATATACTAATGACATCTAGTGGGCTATCTTTGACCTTGGAGAAAACCCAGTTCCTACGTTTTACAAAGGTCGAGTCGCAATATCCGGCGATGCTGCACACGCTACATCACCCCACCACGGTGCCGGAGCAGGCTTCTGCATCGAAGACACTGCCGTTCTTGCTACGTTGCTGGCGGATGAGCGAGTTCAAACGCACAAAGACTTAGAAGCTGTCCTTGCTGCGTATGATATCAGCCGCCGGGAACGATCTCAATGGCTTGTTCAAAGCAGCAGGTTTATCGGCGATAGCTACGAATGGCGAGCTGAAGGGGTGGGAAGTGATTTCAAGAAGATCGAGGAAGCGATCAATTACCGGAATGGTGTTATTACCAATGTGGATATTCCCCAGATGTGTGCAGATGCCACGAAGTGTTTAGAAAAGAGGCTGTCTAGCGTGACCAAGGCGTCTATATAGAGTTTTGGATTCATATCTACTAATCCTGCATCTTCGGTGTCTTATTAGAGCGATTGTTTGGTAATGTGTCTATCATTCCGCATATGACTTTCCTTGTGACATGGGGTATACCATCATATATATAGTCAAAGCTAGATATTTTCAAGAAGTATTTGAAAGTGCAAGTGATGTCAAAGCTTAAAGTATAGCTAAAAACTTTGGATCTAGCATATATCTCTCTCAGCCTTGACTGATAGAGATTGCTTTGGGCTTAGAAATCCTTCTCATTGACGATGATCCGAAACAAAGATTATCATTGCCCTCGTTCCAGAAAAGTAAAAACAGCCTACACAAAACGTACCGTTAGCCCAGTAGTAAACCAACTACAATTTCAGTAGCATGACTTACAGATGAACATATCGTTTTCACGTTAGTTTGTCATCGTTCAAACCAGATCATTCCTCTTTCGGTGTTACTGTAGTGGGTATTGCGAGGGATGCAGCTGGTTCGATTCCAGTCGTTTCATCACCTACACTCTCCGATGAGCTTGTAGAAAATAACCAGCGCCATATGGAGGACAAGGGATTAACAAAGACTCAATCGGACTATAAGGTAGGAGAGCCGTATCGTAGAAGAGCATGATTAAATATTTTTAGCCAAGTGCACAAGTGAACCGAGAAACACAACCCAAAGAATACTTGAGAATTCCACCAGGACAGAATAAAACCTATCGCACTTGCTATCGTGGTCATTCTCCCTCTTTAACTCGACATTTTACCTATCATACCAGGGCATCCCTACTAAATGCGTAGAGCAAACACTGCAAAGGCCGTGTCTACAAGTTCCGGATGGATCTAATTGGCTCCTCTACCATTGATCTTCCATCCGCAATGGATTTAGGTTGGTTCGTTGACCAATCAATCAAGGATATTTCTAATGCAAACATTGCGGCTGAGGTTTGGCTTGTTTGGTTTGTTTGTTGATCGGAAGGACTGCGGTCGGCACTTCCGATCGCCTTTGCCTCCCCGCACCCCTTTTTCCGATTGATGGTCTGTCGGTTTTGGCACTTGGTGTGTGACGATTTGAATAATTGGAAGTGAGATTGACGTCAGTTATTCGTGGTGTCATTCTTTTATTCTTCTCAAATATCAGTAGATACCTTTCTGCAAGCTTAATTATACATTGCAATATCTCTACATACATGAACTCTGTGGTTGCTTATTTTGTTGAGCTCTGACGAATTAAATGCAAGTAGAACTATTTCTAGTGATCAAAGCACAGTGTGGGTTATATAAGTTTTGCTTAGATCTGTATAGCAATTGAAGTAATATAGAATCAAACTACTAATAGGCTCTTACGTACTGGAAAGGTGTACTGCGTAGTGGTGTTGTGCCGATTCTTTGTATACAGAATATATTTTGTTGGGGATCAGGTGTTCAAGACATGATATGATGTTTTGGTCGAGTGGGATTGACATATTTTCAAGGACCTCACCCTGTAGCTCGGAGTTACTCGCAGCAAATATGACAGAAACTGAAGACAAAGGTAGAAGTAGTATGAAGATACGCGATACATAGGTACCTCTACATACTATTTTGTCTGGGACTTGTCTATTTCAATTGCCGCCGCTTTTATCATGGATGAGGGCGTTCAGGTAGTTTTCACTGTTCAGTAGGCCTCGCCGGGTTTGGATATTGGACCCGAAACCTATGCCTATAAATCTACAAATATATACCTAATCTATAGGTTGTCTACTAGAAGTCTATATTGGTATAAAATTCCGAATTAAGCTATAGTGTAAGAGATATTGCCAGGGCCCAATATTCCACAAGACTAAAGATCAACATAATTCTGAATCAACGATTCAGTATGCCCTGGAGTCACTCATATAGCTTGCCGCCGTTATATATAGTTGGTTTTACTAATCTGTTAACTAAATAGACTCTAAGTAACGATATATAAAAAGATACTCACTACCTCCTCAGGAAGTCGCAAGAGTGTGAGGGATAAATGATTTTGAAAAATTTTATCCATTGAGTCCATCTTCTTCAAATTTAGACCGAAAGAGGCGCTGAAAGCCCTATTATGGTGATTAGATACATTTATTTGCCTAATGTAGTTCTCTCTTAACCATGTTGGTATGCAGGAATATTGTCAGATTTGCCAGCAGCTAGGCAGGCCCACTGATTAATTGTGGGTTAAATCCGGGCTTTTTTTTTTCTCCCAAGATGCACCCTTCACCTAGAAGCCTCCTGCCGCTGGGCTCAGAACCCCGTACATTGGTGGTTATGAGGTATCACGACGTTATAGACACAAAGGCCAAGGATGGCACGCTCGTCTTGGAAAATAGGCAAGAATCAGTCCGATAAGGTCCTCAATCGATCTCGATAAGAAACCAGATCGATTTGGGAAAAGTCGCAGGCAGTCGAAGCTGCTGTGGGGCTGGTGCCTGAGACCTGGGTCGCCGCAACCAATCAACGTCCAGGTCCGTCGACCACAAGGCAGCAGCGGCCATTAGTGGCCTGTTAGCTAAGGCCACCAGGCCGCGGCAGGACCCTGGAGATTGAATAAGTATCGGCTCTGTTGACATCTCATTCTCTTCACTCTGCCATTGTCACCTCTCAATCACGTCAACCTTCCTTCTCTCTAGAATCCCTTTTCATTATTTCCTTGATAATTCAGCCATCTTCCTATCGCATTAGATCGCATCCGTCTTTCTCACTCCCCTTGCAACAATCTCACACCATCAAGCCACGACCTCAATATCGCTTGATTGCATCAATTGGTTCTATTACCTCGTATTTTACTCTCACATCACATTGTCCATCACTGGATTCAATTGGAATCATGCCGCCAAAGAAGAATCTATTCAAAGACGTTGTCGTCGTTGTTGCCGGGAGTTTTTCTGGCTATAAGCAAGGCAGGTTTACTTCCATTGTGAAGCTCTGAGAACACCACAGCTAACCAATGCTACTTTGGGGTTACAGCGGATGTGAAAAAGCTTGTGGAAGATCAGGGTGCAAAATTTTGCACTACCGTGACAGGTGACTGCACACATTTCGTGACTACTCAGAGAGAGGTGGATAACAACAATTCTAAATGTAAGCTTGTCTCAGACTCCCTTATTCTTGTTATATCTGTCGGTTCTGTACCTATTCCACGGATGTTTCTCTATCATCGTCTCTGGCACCTCGGCTTATTATAATTACACAGACAAACAAGCTTGCAATGTCTACGATTGCAATATTGTCTCCATCGATTGGCTTCTGGAGTCTATAGACGCGAAAAAGCCAATTCCTGAGAAGCCTTACTTGCTCAACAGGAAGGATGCAAAGACAGATGATAAGAAGGACGAGGAGAAAAATGACAAAAAAGAGAAGAAGAAACGTACACTTGAAGAAGCGCTCGATGTCAGCGAGGAGAGTTCCAACAAAAAGGCCAAAGACGCCCAGAAATTGGGTTCCAAGACCTTGAATGTTCCTGTTGACGAGGGCTGTTATCTCTCAGGTAACTATTCCACTGCTGTATATATGTACCTTAACCCGACTAGGTGCTAACGGCTTTGGATAGGCTTCGCAGTGTACATTGACCCAGCAGGCCTGATCTGGGATGCTACTCTCAACCAGACTGTTTCTGCCAACAACGCTAACAAATTCTACCGCATTCAATTATTGGTTGACAGATCCGGGACTAACTTCAAAACTTGGACCCGATGGGGCCGAGTGGGCGAAACTGGCCAACATAGTCTCTTGGGAAGTGGTGATCTTTCTGAGGCACAGTGTCAGTTCCAGAAGAAATTCAAAGACAAATCAGGCCTATCATGGGACGACAGACTCAACCCTCCAAAGAAGGGCAAATATACTTTCATCGAACGCAACTACGAAGAAGACTCCGATGAAGAAGAAGAAGACGATAAGGGAACAGCGAAAAAGAACGACGAAGACAAGCCAGAAGTGAAAAGCGAACTGCCTGAACAGGTCCAGGATCTTATGTCCTTCATTTTCAATCCGAGCCATTTCATGAATACAATGGCTTCCATGGATTACGACGCTAAGAAGTTGCCTCTTGGGAAGCTGAGCAAGCGAACTCTAAGACAGGGTTTCCTGAAGCTGAAGGAACTCTCTGAGCTCATAGCGGACCCCAATCTTGCGGCCACTCAATATGGCACAACCTACAATGCAGCTGCGGAGGACCTCAGCAACCAATACTTTACTACGATCCCTCACGTGTTCGGCCGTAATCGACCTCCCGTGTTGAATTCTGACCAGCATATTAAGAAGGAGATTGAGCTTCTCGAGGCCTTGACAGATATGGAAGTTGCAAACGGTATCATGAAAGAATCGAAGGACGCCGACACAATCCACCAGCTGGATCGCCAGTTCCAGAGCCTCAAGATGCAAGAGATGACTCCTTGTGCGTCCCCTGTCATTCACTCGTCTGCCTTAGACGTTTTCCTTTAATATGGTCAAATCATACTAACGCGTAATAGTGGACCACTCTTCTACCGAATTCATTGAGCTGGAGAATTACCTTAACCAGTCGCGCGCCTCTACTCATCATTTCCGTTACAACGTGAGTTTGGCCTCTTTCCTCACGATGTCACAGTACTGACTGGACGTAGGTCGTCAATATTTTCCGCATTGAGCGTGATGGTGAGAATGATCGATTCAATTCTTCCCAATACGGGAAGATCAAGAACAGCGACCGACGTCTGTTGTGGCATGGATCGCGTAGCACCAATTTTGGTGGTATCTTGAGCCAGGGTCTGCGCATTGCACCACCGGAAGCCCCCGTGAGCGGATACATGTTTGGCAAAGGTGTCTACTTTGCGGACATGTCCAGCAAATCCGCCAACTACTGCTGCTCCTACAACAGCGGTGGTATGGCTTTGCTTCTGCTTTGCGATGTTGAACTCGGAGACCCCATGCTAGAGTTAGATCACAGCAACTACAACGCGGGAGAAGATGCCAAAAAGGACGGCAAGATTGCGACTCTCGGTAAGGGTAGGACTGTCCCGGCAGCTTGGAAGGATGCTGGGTCTGTCAATCCTCAGCTGCAAGGGGTGAGAATGCCCGATGTCTCCGCCTCATCCAAGAGCGCCAACGCCCAGTCACTGATGTACAACGAGTACATTGTGTACGATGTTGCCCAGATTCGCCAGAAATACCTATTCCAGGTGCACATGAGATAATTGCTGGGCGGTCCTGCGATGGTCTCCTTTATTTATTTTTAATGTGTTCTAAAGCGGGAGTCTGGGACTTATACTCTTTTATCTGCCTGTTAGTTCTAGCGAGCGAAAGCGGGGGCGTTCGGGTTAGAGTCTTTTCTTTGCAAATACTCGTGCTTTACTGTGACAAACGACTGCTCTTATTTCCCACATATCAGTGGTGTGTACAATAGTCCGATCATTGACGAGACAATGCATTATTATTACAAATTGATTCAGAAAATTAAAACGCAATGTGTAATCTAAAGTTCTGACACTCTAATGTCGCGAACGTGCAAATAGGTCACGCAAGCCGATGCCAAGTTGATCAAATCCTGAGGGAGGATGATGCCATTCCGGCACTTGACCAACAATCTAAATGTTTTCTCATTGTATGGACAAAGGTACATTGAAGAACAATAACTTGTTTATTAATTCTGAAGCTAATCATAGGCCACGATAGACTCCCCGGTGACTTATCAACAACCAATTACTTACCAGCGACGAAAATGCACCGCAATCAGCCCCAGATATCTGCAACAAAACACCTTCCCATCTCATCCAGACATGCATAATCCTCTTGGCACAAGCTAGTATATCCCCCAACTGACCCATAACTGGCCAAGAAACTAGAAAGCTACAAAAACCGACAGCAGATCTTATCCACACGCAACAAGACCTGCATATGGCGTGCCAAACCACCCCAAGACATGGTTCCCCAAGCTATTACTCCACATATAACTATGTACTCCGCCGCCCAGAGCGACAAGAATGCCCAGAGCACGCTTTGAGAGCTTGGTTCCTACACTATGGCCACCGACAAGGGAGTGACCACGAAGTTGGTAGACGATCACAACGGGCGCTACTACACCGAACCAGCGACAGATCCCAAAGGTACATATGAGGTGGAGACACGACCGTATGAGGAGTCTACAGATTCTCATGCGAATAATCCCTTCGCTGATCCGGAGGTCGCGGAGCGATATGCTTTGATCTATGAGAAGGCGCAGTATGAATGTCGACATGTTTTTGATCCGACGTTGACTTGGACTCCGGAGGAGGAGAGGGCGTTGGTGCGGAAGTTGGATTGGAGGGTTTGTTTGTGGGCTGTAGGTCTTTTTCTTGGTTTGCTGTTTCGCTGTGGCTGATGAATGTGTAGTGTGTGATGTTCTTTGGGTTGCAGGTCGACCGAGGGAATTTGGTTCAGGCTGTGTCTGATAATTTGTTGGATGATCTAAATCTTTCTTCGAATGGTATGTTTTCCGGAATTCGAAGGAGAAACGCTGTCTAATTGAGTCAATGCAGACTATAACACGGGGAATACCATATTCTATATATCGTTTCTCCTAGCTGAGCTTCCCTCTCAGTTGATATCCAAGAAGATTGGTCCCGATCGATGGATCCCTATGCAGATCTCTCTGTGGTCTATAGTGGCCACCTGTCAAGCTGGTCTGATGGGGAGGTCTTCGTTTTATGCGACGCGGGCACTCCTAGGGATTCTAGAGGTAAGTTCGACTGCCATAGAAAGAGCCTGAGCTCACACGACCACAGGGGGGATTCATCCCGGACATCGTCCTTTGGTTATCTTACTTCTATACTAGCAAAGAACTTCCGACTCGACTGAGGTACGGGCCTTTTCCTGCTCTATGGTGGAGTGTCTAACGAGAGATAGTATATTCTGGACCGCCCTGTCCTTGACAACGATCGTCACATCATTCATGGCATTCGGCATCCTCCACATGCGCGGCGTCCTCGGATGGGCCGGATGGAGGTCAGTACCGTCTCCTGCATCCACAACGGATTCTAACGTATATAGATGGCTTTTCCTGATTGAAGGCTTGATAACCCTTCTCATCGGACTGGCATCGTTCTTCCGAATGCCCGCGTCAGCAGTGGAGACGAAAAAATGGTTCCGTCCTAAGGGCTGGTTCACAGACCGCGAAGTGCGCATCGTCGTCAACCGCGTCCTCCGAGACGATCCCTCAAAAGGTAACCCTTCATAAGCAAATGTTAGAACACACAACTCACAATGGAGCAGGAGACATGCATAATCGCCAAGCAATCACCCCCCGACGTCTTTGGAACGCCCTTTGCGACTACGATCTCTGGCCCATCTACCTGATAGGTCTTATATCCTATACTCCTATGGTGCCGGTGAAATCGTACATTACCCTGACCTTAAAGGATCTCGGGTTTAACACCGTGCGTTCCCTTCTTTCTTCATCGAACTTAGAACTAATACGAGGAAACTAGTTCGTCACAAACCTCCTCACAATACCCAACAACGTAGGCCACATCATCCTCCTGCTGGCCCTAACCCGACTCAGCGTCTGGCTCAACGAGCGCTCCCTAACCTCCATGCTCCAATGTGTTTGGACACTGCCCTGCGTTATAGCTTTACGCTTCTGGCCCGGGACCATGGAGAACGCATGGGGGACATTTGCCGTTGTTACGGTGTTGCTTTCTTATCCGTACTGCCATGCGATAGTAGTGGGCTGGGCATCGAAGAACTCAAACAACGTAGGGACTAGAACCGTTTCAGCGGCGCTATATAACAGTGAGTCCACTTCCCTTCCTCACCACCTCTACCGGACAATGTGATATGATGCTAATTGAAATACAGTGTGCGTCCAACTAGGCAACATCATCGGCAACAACGTCTACCGAGAAGACGACAAGCCGAAATACCGAAGGGGTAATGCTGTTCTTCTTGGGTTGAATATTCTGGGCATTTTACTGTTCATCGGGACGAAAGTGTACTATATATTGAGGAATCGGCATCGGGAGAGGGTGTGGAATAGCATGACTGAGGAGGTGAGATTCTTTCCGTTTTTCTATTTGACTGTGGATAGGGTACTGATGGTGGTATAGCAACGACAGGATTATTTGAATAATACGACTGATACGGGGAGTAAGAGGTTGGATTTTCGATTTGCGCATTGATGAGAACATACGTCGACTATATTCTTTTCTGGTGTGGGTAGTATGTGTGCGGTTTAGATCAAGGACATGGTATACATTTCTTCGATTCAAACTGCATATTATGGGACCTATCCTCCTTTACGAAGTACACTGAGATAGACATAAACCTAGTCAAGCGAAGAGGATCCTATATAACGACAAAAAGGATAACACATCCATCTCCCTCGAATTCTCCACACCTTCAACCCGAATAGCAGTCTAGTTCGTAGATACTAAATACCAAAGCACAATGTTCCTCCAACATACTCTTGGCGAACCAGGCTCCCCTGCCGATCAGCGAGGACCTTTGGGAAGAGAATAGAGTGGGTTTATTAGAACCGGCGATCCTTGCTAGGGTCATGCGAGCTTAAGTCTCTTGAGACGACATTGGTTTTCTTTCGTTTTTTTGGACGGGAATAAGGGTTTCTTGAAGGTGGTTGTGGAGTTTGTGTGGAGTTTTGGTTATAGGGTATCTTAGTAGTACTTTTGGATTAGACTGCGTTTAGGGACTGTACTTTGTTGATTAAGGGGATATTGTCTGGTTGGTGGATTGGATGTAATAGGTAGTGTTAGTATTATGCTACAGTTAGAAATGCAGCAAAGGAGAGAAAGTAAGTAACCCACATATGTACTACGAATAACTGGGATGTGAATAACTGGGATGTGGATAACTATTCATTGGTCAGTATGCCCACCTCCTGTACACCAACCGATAGAATTAACTAATTAAATAAAAGACCAGCCCAGACCACAGCCTGGATTATACATCCATACATTGACTCCCCGCAACCCTAACCCAAACCCAAACCCAAAGCAAACCCAATCCAACCCAAGCATTTCATCCAAAAAGAAAAGAAAAGAAAACCAACACCAACCTCCTCCCCAACTAAAACCTCCAGGCAACCTCCTCACCCCAAACCAAACCAAACCAAACCAATAAAACTCTCAATCTCAAAAAAGCAAAGATAGCCGTTCAGCCAAGCCCAGCAATCAAAGTACTGTGATCTACCACCTCATCATCGGCGAAACCCCTCGTATCACCAAGTTGATCCAAGTTGATCCCATGTCTTGGCCAGTGCAACCCAAGTCTTCTCCTCCGCCGTGGACCGTCGGCAAGCCCCTCAACTTGGCTCGTTCCTGTCCGACTCTTATCTCTGCCAAGGTCTTGGCCTTGACCCCTCACGATATGAGGCGTGCTTTTGTTGGCGGATGGCGTTGGAACTTGAAGCACATCGAGGGCGGGGGAGAGGTTGGGAAGGGGGAATTGGGAAATTGGGAAATGAGACATTGGAAAAAAGGGTAGTCGCGATTCGGGGGTGGTGCTAATTTAAGGTATTTAAAGTAGACTGGGGACCCCGGGGAATTGAATACTAACCTTTTTCCTATACAGGTGCTTGACCTAGGCAATCATTCTTTGGGTTTTTATTTTTATTTACCTGAGAGAACTATTATATCGTTATGAGGTCGCTTTTGTGGGCTTCGTTGCTTTCGGGGGCGTTGGCTGGGAGGGCGCTTGTTTCGCCGGTTCGTTTTTTTCTTCTTTTCTTTGCGATTCTGGTCTTTTTTGATTGCTTTTCTTGGCTTTGGGTGTTGAGTGTTGAGTGTTGACTGGGCTAATGTTATGTTTAGGATGAGTTCCCTGAGGATATTCAGTTGGAAGATCTGCTGGAAGGATCCCAACAGCTCGAGGACTTCGCTTATGCCTACCCCGAGCGCAATCGTGTCTTTGGTGGTAAAGCCCACGATGATACGGTCAACTACCTCTACGAGGAGCTGAAGAAGACTGGCTACTACGATGTCTACAAGCAGCCCCAGGTGCACCTGTGGAGCAATGCCGACCAGACGCTAAAGGTGGGCGACGAGGAAATCGAAGCAAAGACCATGACCTACAGTCCCAGCGTCGAAGTAACCGCCGATGTAGCCGTCGTCAAGAACCTGGGATGCAGTGAGGCAGATTACCCATCCGATGTCGAGGGCAAGGTAGCTCTCATCAAGCGTGGAGAATGTCCGTTCGGCGACAAGTCGGTTCTCGCTGCCAAGGCTAAGGCCGCGGCTTCAATTGTCTATAACAATGTTGCGGGATCCATGGCGGGCACCCTCGGCGCGGCGCAGAGTGATAAGGGTCCGTATTCGGCCATTGTCGGTATCAGCTTGGAGGATGGCCAGAAGCTGATCAAGCTTGCTGAGGCTGGATCGGTATCTGTGGATCTGTGGGTGGATAGCAAGCAGGAGAACCGTACAACGTATAACGTTGTCGCGCAGACGAAGGGCGGCGATCCGAACAATGTCGTCACGCTGGGTGGCCACACTGACTCGGTCGAGGCGGGCCCTGGTATCAATGACGATGGCTCTGGAATCATTAGCAACTTGGTCATTGCCAAAGCGCTGACGCAGTACTCCGTCAAGAATGCCGTACGCTTCCTCTTCTGGACGGCCGAGGAGTTCGGTCTCCTGGGCAGCAACTACTACGTCTCCCACCTGAATGCCACCGAGCTGAACAAGATCAGACTGTACCTGAACTTCGACATGATCGCCTCGCCCAACTACGCCCTCATGATCTACGACGGTGACGGATCGGCGTTCAACCAGAGCGGACCGGCCGGATCCGCCCAGATCGAGAAACTGTTCGAGGACTACTACGACTCCATCGACTTGCCTCATATCCCGACCCAGTTCGACGGACGTTCCGATTACGAGGCCTTTATCCTGAACGGCATTCCGGCCGGTGGGCTCTTCACGGGCGCCGAGGGCATCATGTCCGAAGAGAACGCAAGCCGCTGGGGAGGCCAGGCGGGCGTGGCCTACGATGCCAACTACCACGCTGCGGGAGACAACATGACCAACCTCAACCATGAAGCCTTCCTGATCAACTCCAAAGCCACAGCCTTCGCCGTCGCTACCTACGCCAACGATCTATCCTCGATCCCCAAACGGAATACCACATCCTCTCTGCACCGACGAGCCCGCACCATGCGACCATTCGGCAAGAGAGCCCCGAAGACGCACGCTCACGTATCAGGATCCGGATGCTGGCATTCTCGAGTCGAGGCATAGCCTAGTTCACTGACATAGTCACCATTCAGTATAACTGTATAAGAAAAGAAACATAGTCAACAATAAAAAAAAAGAATATATTCTTTCTCAACAATGAAGAAAACAAAAACTCCAGTAATCCACTCCCATCACTGCCTCATAAACCACAACCACAACTCCCCTCACCAAAACCCATCTTAACAAATAATACAACCGGCTAGTCACTTCTCAGCCTTAGGCGGATACTCCTTGCCATCCCGCTCAACCTTGGGCGTACACGTGCAGCGCTCACTCTCGGGCACCGCATCCAAGACAGAGGGGATATGCGCTCCACAACCCCACCAGGAAGTTTTGTCTATTTTAGTTAGTCTCAATCAATCATTCATTCAATCAAACATTCAATTAATCCAATAAGATAGAATAAGTAAGAAGAGGAACATACGGCAGGTAGAACAGGTCGCTTTCATGCACATTTTGACGTTGTTTTGTTTTGTTTGAATATGTATAGATGCGGATATGTATGCAGTGTAGGAGAGAAATGTAATGTAATGTGTGGCAATTGTATAGAGTATGTAGTATGTAGTATGTAGTATGTAGTTAGTAGGTGGTTTGGTGGCTGAAGAAAGAGTTTAAATAAGAAAGGTTCCCGCCTTAGTCATGAATTTAAATTTAATTCAATCGCCGATTTTGGTGGGGTTGATGTTGACTCAGTTCCCCGAGAGGTTTTTCGGGGTTCTTCGAGTTTCTAGGAGTGGGATTCTGGGTTTCTTGTAGATTTGATATGGACTTGAGTTCTACGATGGACTTGATTATGGATATGGGTACAATGTATGGATTTGGTATGTGGTATGTAGATGTTGGATTGGTTATAGGGTTATGTGTTGTGGTTTTGGGGTTTGGGTTGCCGCTGTAGAGTATACTGACTGATACTGATCCCGGAGGCGGGGTTTAGAAGTAGATAAACGGCGTTTACGGGTTATTCTTTCTATTTATATTGATTCACAATGTCAATAATATGACTTTCATTAATAAACCATATCGATAAGTAAAGATCGACTCTTACATAGCAAGGCCTGTAGGATCGAGGATTTCAATAATCTTAGATAACGCTTGAAGATCTCTCTCCCGAGAGTCGGCCTTACCCCCATCAACCCAACCCTCAGTAATACGTCCCCCAAAATCAATAATCCAAAGATTATCATCCACATCAACCAATACATTATCCGGCTTTGCATCACCCCAGACAATACCTGCGGAATGTAAACTGTGAATCATGCTTTGGAGTTGATCCTTCCACTTCACACGAATAGATACTGGTGTATTATCTAGATCGATATCTGCTAGTGTATTGTGGTGGGGAATGTATTCTAACAATATCCCCGAGATACTGGCATTGTTTTCAGGGTTTTTCACGAGCTCGTGTAATGTGGGTGTTCGGATTGTGTTTGATCGGTTTGTGGATTTGATATGGATTAAGGATGTTATCTCGCGGTTTGCTTGTTCGCTGGTATAGGTTGGTTTATAGAATCTGATTGTGTTGGATCCAACTGAAACTTTCTTTTGTCGGCGAGGGAGATTCTCTTCGTCTGTTTCGTCTAGTAATATTGCGATGTTTGATGCTTCGATGGATGGGATATCCAGTGCATAAACAGCGGGAGATAATGTAACCATTGGCGCAAAGTCTTGCTGATATATAGATGAAGAAGAACAGACACATAATTTCCCATCTCTAGCTCTTAAAACAAGCGTCACTGTTTTGGTATGAAACCAATCATGAAGAGTCTGCACTTGTGTCTTCTCCTTCCTTGACGATAAGACTCGCATGGCCGAGTTACATTTTGCAGCTATCCAGAAACAGATGTTTTCCATGGCGTCACCCTCGTCGCTTTCATTTTCCTCCTCTACTACCCCGGTAGAGTCCTCGGAATCCAGTTTTCGTAAAAGAGACATGTATTCTTTGGTGGTGCTTACATCATCCTGGATATTTGTCACAGAGACAGTAATATGAAATCGCATGTCGTAGCATTGTATTGTCAGGTCGGTATGGGTGTCGTCGCCGCGGTAGAATTCGAGGATCTCGTAGTTTGGTAACTCTTCTTCTGTCTTTGGGGATGGGATGATTATATCCATGGTGGTTTTAGCTTCTTGCTTGTTTCCGGGAGATGGTGGTTATTTTTTAGGTAAAGGGGCTGCAAGGATGGAAGATGTAACTTGCGGGTTAGTTCCTAGAGCACGGTTATATTCGACAGAGGATCTCCTCCCGGGATGGATTAACTAAGCGGTGTGTTGTGATACAATACCGTCAAGACAGGACTAGGGATGTGATCACAAAGACTCTGCGGATCAAAGTATGGGTGATTAAGGTCTTCTTGCTATATGTGAGCTGGGGATAGGCCATGGAGTATATGTGTGGTAGCAGGTATGGATGCATAGGCTTGAAGTAAGTAATTGCTCTGAAAATAGCTATCACGTATTACACTAGAGTGTACCCCCTGTTAAGAGAATAGTAGGGGTAGTAGAAGGTACAAGTAATCCTTATAGTAAATTTTTGATATTAGATAATAATTGTAATTTTTATACCTTAATTTACACTACGTCTGGAGATACTTGGTTATGTCAAGGTGATTGTCATAAGTCATCAATTCATTGTGATATACTCTGTATCTTGGTATCAAATACACAATAAAGTCTACAGTCTACAGCTTGCCCTTCGCCGGACCACAGCAGGCCGCTGGTTCCGGGTGCTGCGTCGACCTATTAAACGACTGTGAGGATTGTGGGACGTCCAGCGCCGGGTTCTTCGTGAAGAACCCGTCGGGCTTCAACATAACACTAATGCGCTCCATCGGCATGACGGGGAAGTCTTCGATGCGGGGATTGTGGGTCAGACCGAAGGCTACTCACGTTAGCTCTCCATCTCTGCTAAAAAGATAAGGGGTAGACTTACTGTGCCAGAGGACAATGTCTTCGTTTTCTACCGGGTCGTTCCGTTGCACCCATTTCTCTACACCTTGGCTTTCCTTGCTTTGGTTGGTGAATTCGCCCGCCGCGAATAGCTCGTCGTCCTGGTACTTGGTTACCCAGATGGGTTTGGTGGCAAAGGCGGCACGCTTGGCGCCGAAGGACTTCGGGCTGGCCAGGAGCATCTGGCTGGGTACGGCTTGCAGTTTATATGCAATTGGCTTGTAGGTGATGGGGTTGATTTGGGAGTCGTTGCGGATCTTGAATACACGGTGGCGGTCGACGCTGGTGTTGGCCGTTCCACTGGTCCGTAAAACGGTTTGCTCTGTCGTGTATCCCACGTTCCACGGGTTGTTTTCGTCTTCGGGCATAGGCACGCTGTCCTCATAGTAAACCGTGTTTTTGAACCCGTCCAGGGCGGGATCCATCCGGAATGAAAACATGTGCTGGTGGTAAGGTGCCATCACGCCGGGGCCCACGTTCGTCCCCCACGGAACGGTCTTGCCGAACTCCTCATTGTCAAAGGGGACGGTGGAGAGAATACCGGTGGCACGCACTTCTAACTCAATGTTGGCTGCTTGGTCGAAGATGAACGCGAAAATGTATTCATAATTGGCCACTGTACAGATCATCTGCACAACTAGCTGGCGGTTACGGACAACGGTTGCGGCCCCTGAACGGTAGTTGGTGTGTTTATGCTGAAGCCCGTTGTCTTGCTCATGGAGACAGATGACGTTGGGTAGATGGATTGGGTTGCCCTTGGAGTCGGAGCGATAGCCGTCGAAGTACTTAATGTGGCCGAGACAGTCACATCCCAAGGACAGTTGGTTGGCGGTAATACCGAATCCAACATCTCCAACATCAAATGCCTGCTTGCGGTGGTAGGGTGCCCGAGGGTCACCGTAGGGAACAGTCATCTCCGACACAGAGAGACGGTAAAACACATTACGCCCATCGTAGGTCAGGTTGTAGATCACCAAGCCCTCACGGCTGTTGAAACCCACGCGGAACCTCCATTTCTGCCAGGAGACCACATTGCCTTCAACGTCGAAGGATGCCCCATGAGGCTGCTGAACAATGTACGGCTTAAGGTCGGTACGCAAGGGCTCCTGGAGGAGGTCATGTGCATATTGGATGGTTTCAACGGGCTTCCACGGCTGCGTTTCCGTGGTTTGGATATCAGTCCCACTAGGAAGATAGTCCATGCGTACAAGCTGTTTGGTGAGTCCGTCAAACACCGGGGAGAATTTGCAGGGTGTGGAGTATTGGTTGTTCTGGGGGTGGTCGGTGGCGACGATATACATGTAGCATTGGAACAGACGGCGAGTCTCCTGCGGATCATCTGTTCCATAAATCCAGGGGTCGTTGCAAACAGTAACTCCCTCGGGTAATTGCAGCTTGGCCACTTCGGCCTGGACAGCAGGATGGTTCAGGCACAGCTGCTCTATCTCAATCATCTCATCGACATCAACATTGGCCTGGACATGTTAGCTTCATAATTCAACATCACCATAGTGTGTATAAAATACCTGAATATCTTTAGGCAGTTCCTTGGCCGAGATCACGGACTTTTTCCCTGCATCGAGTAATGCCTTGTAAAAGGCGCCATTGTCCAATCGATGGAAAAGAACCTGCAGCAACCTGGTTGGCCGGCGAGGCAATGGCTTACCCAGTCTCTCCGCTTCGATGAAAGGCACCACTTCCTTCTTGATTGGCTCCTGAATATCAATCTTCTTGTACCGAAGAGAGACCCCGGGAAAAGTGGCCTGAACGATCTTGGTGGCCAACTGGATCTCCCCGGGGGTAATGGGGTCAAACGGATGAGGGATTGACACCATTGTTCTTTCACTGATAGAAAAATAAGAATGAAAGAATGACAACTGATGTGAAATAAAGCCCGGGCCAGGTCCGGTTTATATATCAGTCACTCCAGATATCCCCTCGTGGGCCCTGATAATCCCCCAGCCAAACCTTCTACAAAAGGGATAGATAAACGGCGATAATTTGGCTTTAAGCCCCTTCGGGAATTGACATCTGTATGAACTGGTGGCTCATTGGTTCATACCCGACTCGGCGTATCTCTTGCCTAAAAGGGTTTAGCCGGTAAGTCACCGTTCGCAGCGCCTGGACAAAAGCGCAGCCTCTTGACCAATGATTCACTCCATCGGCAAGGATACCCGCCATTAAGCACTGATAGGTTAAATTGGCCGGTTGCGTTCGGCGACGTTGTATTCCTTGCTTTGGAAGGGCCGCCGAGAATGGTTGGAGACTCAGGATATCTGCTAATCTTATATGGTGTACTGTATGAAGTCCGGGCCTTAAATCCGATCTCTTTAGTAGAACCATAGGGTTTCATGTTAGCGGTATAGTTTATCCACCTGTTGCCCTTGATGGTATCTAGTCCGTCACCCTAACACGCGGCTCTTAGGGCCAGATTGCCAAGGTCTTTTAATTTCCTCACATTTTTGGTTCTTCGGTCTCAAATAGCTGAGCTTCATTGCTGTATAAGGTAGCTACCACACTTTCCAAGATGCCGATGGATCCTATGTCCACTATAGGGTAATAGGACCTTTCACTATGACTGTCCCTTTGTGAACAATACATTTGCCTGAGTCTGTACTATGTAGAACTGTAACTCCACTCATGTGCACCAACCAGTCTCTATTGTGCTAGCAATATGTCCATTTACTAAGAGTATAGAAGCTTATCTTGTATAAATTGCTATCTAATCTTATCGCTTTATTCGCTCGGCAAATGCCCTAATTCGGGGTTGACTATCAAACTGCGGGGTTGCTGACTCACCACGTGGATACGATCAACAATGAATTGACTGACTGCAAAAGAGATATCAATGTCTTTTTTCTAGCTATAATAATATAATCCGGCGCCAAGAGCCATTGATGATCAATATGAATCGTTCTGAGCGTCCAAAGCGTACCTCCAACGCGTAAGTCTCCAATCCGAGTGCTTATCAGTAATCGAATCTGACCCTCCGCAGGTGCAAGCGATGCCGATCGCGCAAAGTAAAATGCTCCGGCACACATCCTTGTGATAAATGTCGACAGCGTCGTCAGGATTGTGTGTTTGAAGATGATCGGAAAATTGTTGTCTCAGAGGAGTACGTACATCTCATGACTCTCATTGTATTTGCACTACATTGACAATGTTTCAGGTTATTTCTATCCCTAAAACGAAGGGTGGAGGAGATCGAGTGCACCCCACCTCCAAGGAAACGGACTCGTACTTTGGAGAGCAGTAGTGTGGGTGGAAGCACTTATGGTAATATGGGTGCAACCATGCCACCGGACATATGCTAACTGACACCAGTACGAACATCAGAAACACCCCAGGAGCCTACTCCAGAACAATCAGGGGGCAACCGATATGATGAACGATTCGCATCCAACCCCTTGGCCTTGGTATCGCCTGGCTATGTCAAGCATACTGGCCGTCGGCAGAGAACGTGGTGTATGTCACTTGCTGTCACGACCCGCCACAGAAGCTGACCAGTCTAGTGTTCCTCGGACCTACATCTACCTGGTCCTTCAGTCGTCGGATTCTTAACACCATCCAAGCGCGTCTGAGTCCACATAACTCAACGCCACTACCCCTCGCTGTGGATGGTGATGCTTACCAACTCCAGTGGCGACAAGCCAGCTCCGAGGAGCTTCCCGATATCAGTGGACTGCCATCCCTAGAACATGCAATATACATACTGAACACGGTTCAGTTCCATTTTAGTCACTTATACTTATTGTTTGACGAAGAAGAGTTTCTTCGCCATCTGTACGAGTTCTATGATAACGCTGAAGTGAAGGTACAAGAGAGCCGTCTCTGGTATGTCCAGTTCTTGATCGTATTGGCGTTCGGAGAGGCTCTCTTAGCACCGGTACGAAAGGTTTCCAATGCTGCCAGCTGGACGAAATATTTCTTACGAGCCATGTCCTTCCTTCCTGACATCACGGGCTTATGGCAAGATCCTGTTCTAGCTATCGAGGTTCTCACTCTCATCGGACTTTATTTCCACTCCATCGACATGAGAGATACCGCTTATTGCTATGTAAGTTGACGCTTTTTTCTTCTGGATATCCAAGCAGCTAAGCAGTGTAGATCGGGCACGCCATGCGCATGGCATTGGTAGAAGGCCATCACCGCGCTCCGCCAGTTGAACAACTGGGTCAAAAGCTAGTGGATCGGTGTCAGAATATATGGTGGACAGTGTATATACTGGACCGGAAGTTTTCATCGTTGATCGGCTCACCCAACGCGGTCAAGGATGATGAGATAACTACTCCCCTATACGATCCGAAATCGTGTCACCAAAAGGAGGCTGCATTGAGTCTGCATGTGCGGATAACACAGGTTATCACCCGCGTGCTGGACAGTAAGTAGGGCCACACTTTCAGTTCTACCCTGGTCTGACTAGGCACAATTTAGCTGTATATAGCCCAGACGGAAAGCTAGGCGGCATCTTCCTCCGGAAGGTTCGATCGGTCTTGCAGGAAATGACGGACCTTTCGCGCGAGTTGGAGGATGTCTTCGCGCATCGATTTTCAAACTCCGTAGAGTCGCTATCTAGCGTCACTACTCGACTGACATTATCCTGCCATCAAGTATGTGCTTCTCGGAGATTGTGCAGACGGCTTCCTAACAAGGATTCAGTGCATCATCGTCACTACCCGACCACTCGTCTTAGCCCTCCTCTGGGAACGACTCAACTGCTTCGAGCAAGGCGAGGTATTCCGAACATTATCATCACCAGTCCAGACCCTTCTACACGCATCCACTGACTCCGCATTAAAATCCTTGAGAATCCTAACCGCGCTGCGTGATCAAAATCTCCTGGGTTCGTCTTCTCCCGCTAACACTAACCCACAAATGACAACTAATAGGACCACCAGAAACCTTCCTCCCCTTCGACCTAGAAAACCTCTTCTCATCCTTCTTCATCCTATCCCTGATAGCAGCAATCCTACCAGACATCATCCCCGACCCCAGCTACCGAGACATGGGGTTCAGTCTACTAGACGACATGATCGCCCGGGGAAACCGCGTAGCACAGCTCCGGAAATCCGAGATCGTGCAATTAGAGGAATTAGTGCAGCCATTGCTCCAACCTCATCTGCAACCCCTAACACCTGGGAGTAGTGCAAAGCAAGTGGGCGAGGAACGACCGTCTGTGCAGGTGAATGACTCTGCAGCTGTTTTGAACGGGGGTATCAGTCCGGCTCTGTCGGTGCCAGAGGCTTCTGATGTTGTTCAGGATGATGAGATGCACTTCGATTGGAGAGATTGTGGGTTGTCGCTGGATCAGATGCTCACTGTTACGGATCAGCTGAATGCGAATAACTTGGTACTGGATGCTGAACGGGAGGGATTACAGACCGATTTGTGGTTGTGGAGTGATGGATAGAGTGTACTGAGGGAGTTGGGTTGTTGTGCACCTTGTTCTCTTTCTCGTAACTATTATATGAAGGATATACATTCTGTCAAGTGATGAAAATAATAGAACGCACGACACAATTCTCTCACCCACTCAAAGAAATACCTTCTCAATACCACACATACATGAAGAAAAAATAGATCAAAGCAATCAAAGAACCCCAATAAGAATATCATACCCACACCATATCTCGATACCATATCCTCTCATCTCGGATATCCACTTCCCCGGCAACAAGTCCCAAAGCACTGATCTCCTATATCCAAACTCAGTCAGCTCTCCTCAAAAACCAATAACAAAACAACATACCATTATACAAAGCCTGTCCACCACCAGACCCCTTACTAGTATCCATTCGATCCCTAAAATAAGTCAATTGTAGATGCCTTGACGTTTCTCAAAGCACTTTGCACAATCCATACTTGGCTATCAATGTGATCTCGGAGTCGGTATCAGAACCTCCCGTTGCACTTGTGCGGTCTGCTATGTGGAGGAAGGATTGGATCTTTGTCTTTAGAGTCTTGGGGCTTGGTTTGTCGGTCATTATGGTGTATAATATACTGTGGTAGGGGATTTCACAGGGTCTGGTTTGTGTAGGGTCAGCTAGAGAAAGAAGATCTAAGCCCTAAGAGAGCATATATATAAGCATGATCATCTCCAGCTCGACAACAACGACACGACCCGACAGATACCAATATACGTACGTACACCTCATAGATCCCACAAGATCTACATATCCACCTCTCCAACACCATCATTACTTAAGAAAAACAAAACAGGCGCATACATACCTTACTGTAGTATTGATCACCACACCGCATATCAGTTGCACAACACAGCCTGAGTGGAGAAACTCCAACGTTTCGGGGAACCCTAAATCTTATTGGTCCACGCGGTGCATTTAAATGCATCTGGGTGTTCGCCGAAGTCCGCATCCACCAGGCAATCAGGCTACTATTGACTGGAATGGGATATTTTCATAACTAGTATGGGGGATTGACGTCAGATGGGGTAGTAGATGAATCCTTCTCTCTCTCTCTCCTTTTTTATTTTTATTTTTTTTCCCGATGTCGGGGTTGGTGTTTGGTTTGGGGTTGTTGTGGATTTGGGTCCTTTTTTTTGTGATTACTTTGGAGGCTTCGTAGCGATCGATGTAAAAGTCTTGGTTTTGATATTGGGGACCGGTATTGGTCCTTGGATAGCTTTGGTGGAGGATCTATTATAACTTCACTTAGTAGCCAACTATTGTATTATGTCTGGACCTGAGTAGGTTGGCCATATCAGAGTATACAGGTACTATGACAGCACTCGACGCATTTCGCAAAATAAACAAAAGTAACTATCCCCAGTATCATTATAGCAGATCTAACCATCTCACAATATTCTCTTCTATATTTACACCCCTAGAACCTAGTCCTCAAAGCCCACCCCGCACAAACCCCCCTCGCAACAGCAAAAGCAACAGTAGCCGCCAAATAAAGCACACCCCCAAACACAATAAGGCCCCAATAATCCCCTCCATTATTCTGTTGAATAGCGCCAGCAATAGGAATTCCAGTGAGAGTGCCAACACTAACAATGGTGAACGTCGTCCCGTTTCGCTTCCCATAGTCTTCCGTCGCGCAGACCTGTGAGATACACACAGGCGTTAGACTGATTGCTGCTCCGCTCCAGAAACCAAGAAGTACTGCGTAGCAGATAATGGCGGCTATGTTGTCCCCTGCCTTCAGCCAGAGAGCGAGGGTTAAGACCGCGCATATGAGCGATGTGAGGACCATCACGTTGAAACGGCCTAGTCGGTCTGCGATGAGGCCGGGGAGGAAGCGGCCTGGTATGGCGCCGAGGTTGAGGAAGATGATTAGTGCGTAGGAGAGGGTGGTGTTTATTCCGACGTGGACTGCGTATGAGGCGATGTAGGTGATTGGGATGAAGACGGCGAATTCGACTAGGAAGACAGCTGCTGTTGTGGTAGCATATTTGATATCTTTGAGGGCTTTGAAATCGATAGAGGCTCCTGCTGTTTTGTTGCGCGGGAGTCGCGTTTTCATGAGGAGACAGGCTAGTGTGCAGAGGACGGCGCATAGGAGTGCGATAATGCGGATGGCCCATGGGAATCCGATCTTTGGGGCTGCAAATAGTATTATTAGGGGGAATATCACGCCGCCCAGTCCGCCGGCTGTGCAGGCGATGCCTGTTGCATAGCCCCGGCGGACGTTGAACCAGTGTCCGACGCATGAGACTGCCGGTGTAAACAGTGTGCAGGCTGAGAGCCCGCCGAGGACGCTGAAGGATAGGAAGATCTGGTAATACTCTGCGTTGCGTTAGAATTGTGATGTATGATGAAGTCTATAGAATGGGAGTGCCAGCAAGTTGATACAGCCATACATACCTTCACTAAAACTGAAGCATATCAGTGCAGCTACAATTCCAATTGACCCAGGAATAATAACATAGGCCGGTCCATATGCATCAAATATCGGCCCTGTTGTACATAATTCAGTAACATTTCATATGCCTGACACAACGTTACCCACCAGCTTGTGCTCCAGCAGAGTAAAGGAAGAACCCATAAGCACCATATATCCAGCCAATGCTTGATTCGGAGTAGCTTTGAAGCTGGTGCGTGCTCGTCCAGGCGTGTAGGATCCCCAGACTGTTCAACAGGCCCATAGACGGGATCATAGCACACCACGCTCCGAAGACCACTAGCCATGCCCTGAGCCCTCCTTCAGGATAGCTTTCATTTGCTAGCTCGGGGCTATCGGACGTCCTTGAAGGAGCCGAGCTCCGATCTTCTTTGCTTAACATGTCCAGGTCAAGGGGAACAGCAAACAGGAGCGGATACCTGAGAGAGCAAAGTTGTCGGAGGACACATTAAAGCGATTGACACTTCCGTACCTATCTTTATAATGTCTTTCGTGTCGAAGTTGCCTTCTCTGCGGGACCGACAAGTAGACTCGGTATTGGAGGCCCATCTTAGAGACACGACCTAAGAAGCCGGTCTGAGTAAATGGAACCGTGTAGGAGAGACATAAAGAGTAAAAGACTCCATCTAGTTTAGTGGCCGATGAAGACTGATATTGAGTGGAGTGAGGTAAAGATACTTCTTATGGAGAGCTCGGGCATCTCGAACGTCTATTGGCTGAATTGAGCCGATAGCCCTGACCGGCGATCTACCAGGTCCACGCATTACAGATCACGGTCATTCTTCGCAATTTCGGCGTAGTAAAGGGAAATGAAACCCGTGTCACATTACTAAGAGGACTTAAAGGACAAGAGACATTACAAATTTGATCTGGAACCACTTCGACTACGTTGGTGGTGGCAGTCTAGACGGTATCCGTCCAGACTTAATCGTACTAAGACTTCGGCAGAACCTCCAACGGTTCCTGCCGAAGTCTACTTTTAAGCTGGAAAGCCAGGCAGGAAAAAGCCAAAAGAGACAGCCAGACCATCCATATCCTTCAACCATTATCAATCATACAGAGTTGATTTCTGGATAATTTGCAGGTGACTTTGAAGAATAACCTAGATCTTGAACTGATTCCACCATATATACCGGATAATGTCCACTACCTGTTCATGGTCATGGTTCAATTATTCAGTGCTTCATGACCCGAATCACATTGAAATGTTTTCCTTGTCCTGGAGTTGGGGATGTTGAGGTATTAGGAAATACACGTGACTTAGGGCTGAGTCGTGGGGTCGAGGGGCATTTACTGATAGTTGGTTCTTGTGGGACTCGTAGGCTTCATGAATCATAACACGATGAATCGGACGGGAACTAGTTCCTGCCTCGATAATTGGCTATAGCCCTATAAGATGGCTGGCTGATGGGTAAAACTTATTTTTACTCGAAGGCCCGGTAGATCTGTACTGTAGAACCCCTCACTTGTGTCTTCTGTCTTCTCATTTACATATAAATACATGCTCAATCCAGAAGAGAGCTAGAAAAATATCTTTGATTTCAACGCACCTTTTATACCATTCACCACAATATGTCCGACTACGGCGACGTCAACGACTTCCAGTCCGCCAAAAATCAAATCCACTTCAAGGTTGACAATCAAACTAGCTTTGACTTGGAACCACAAGAATACTATGCGTACTTCGGAAACTTTGAAGAGGAGCCGTCAGAAGTAAGAAGGAAAACTCCCACTATACTACTAGACATTTCTTGCTGATTGCCCAAAAGATCCAGTCTAATAGTTCGGGTTCTGGTGGGCATCTTGTGAGCTCTCGGAACCCATTCGGTGGCACAACCGGAATGGTCGGCTACAAGATTATTGGGGGTTCTGAGACTTTATATCTCCGATTCCTTGCTACGAACCCCTATATGTCTGCCAAGGATAATACCTCCATCTCGGCTATTTTGGACAATGACGCCGGCATCAATCAATCGAACTATAAATCGCTTGAAAAGAGAGAGGAGCAAGATGATACTCGGTCTTTCCATGGCGGAACTTTAAAGGTAAGGGTTCATCGTGGTCGTGACTTATACAATAGGAAATTGCTGATAAAAGTCGCTAGGTTACTAGCGCGATTGGCCAAGCTGATGACGCCACTGCGTTCTTCACTATCACTTTTGAAGAGTGAATTATCAACTCGTCACGGGTCCTGTGGTTCAGCAGCTCTTGCAAGGAGCCCCATAGTTAGCGCTGATCATTTTTATTTTTATTCTTGAAACTTATTATGATATTCCTTCCATGTCTAGGAGACTCAATCCTACAAAGTGTCAATTGCTTGTCGCCTTTGTCTTATGTACTGTAATTTAGTCCGTCATAACTTACTGTAGGCTTGGGGCTGTGAAGTACCAAGGAACACGAGAGAATTGAAATAGATCAGTTACCGTGGTATGCTCCCTTACTGATAGAATGGTCGTCACGTAGTCGAACTGTCAAGGGCCACTGGAAGATATATCCAAGTAACAATAAGACGAACTAGGCATAAAGGAATAAATACATAGACGAGAAATAGGATCCTTGCATCTCCCCAAGAACAGTGTAAGATCCAAGATCTGCTTGACTATTTTCTAGGGCGTCATCAGAACGTTCTCTGGAGTGCCAGTTATGGATCCTAGGATCTCTTAATGACATCCAGAAACGCCATAACAGGGTGAAAAAAAAAATTCCAGAAAACTCACTAAGAGCGTGCTAGTCAGTTGTTCGTCTGAGCATTTCATATATTTCATGGCTCCTGTGCTTCCGTGTTGCTGTCTGGCGCGGCAATACAACCGGATTATCAAAACGTCTTCTGCCTTGACACCGCATCTCGCGTATGACCCAAATTTATGCAACACGCTTCGCAGTTTCTCTGAGCATGATACGTCTAGCTTTGGCAAGCTCATGGTCACATATGGTTATCACGACGTCAATCACCTTTATATTTATCTTAGGGATTGAATTCTCAGAGCAAATCATCTTGGATGAATTTGCAATATTACTTGACTAAAAGCATGCTTCATCTGACTAGGTACATATTTCTGTGCTTCACCAGTCGGAGTCGTTTGCCTCATCGTTGCCCTCCTCATCGTCGCTAACGTAGAATTTAGGCTCCTCCTGGGCGTCCATAGCCTTTTCAATCAGTGCCTTGTAGTATTCCTTCTCGTCACCGACCACTTCATAGCCGTCCCAGCGGACAGCATATTCAACCATCTGATCTCTAGAACATTCCGCATAATACGGGAGTTCCAAAACATCGAACAGATAATTGGACTCGCGCGACTTCACCTTAATGAAGGTTGGGCGGAATGTTGCCCCTCCCGGAGCGCAGTTTTGCATTATGTAACTCAAACCGTAACCATGGGTGTACATAAAAATGAGATCGCCAGCGTGGTTACAAGCCAAACTCCAGCTTTCGACAGTTTGTATCGATGTGGGTCGGGCGAGGGATCGGGCAGGGCATTGACTAGCAAAGGTTAGTTTTGCGTCGAGCTCTATGTTCAGCTGGGAAGGTCGTCAATGCCTAACATACGGGTCTAGGATCCAAGTTGGCCAATGATAAAAATATCGCATAGCCGCCGTGTTAGAGCTTACGGCAAATGACAATCGGTAGAAAGTGCTGGCATGAGGTCACAGTGCTGCAAAGTTCTTCTCCGGAATCATCTCTCGCCCCACGGCTCATGGTAATGTCACCGGGCATGATGGGTCTCCATCCTAGGAGCATGTCCTATGTTCCTAGCTCCTTTCATTCATTGCAACAACTTACTCAATGAGGCAGGTGTTCAGAGGTCGATGACACGTTGAGATACTGTTTAAGTTTGTACAGAGATTCTATTATTAGCCTAGCACTGAAGATAATCATATAGCACTCGGCGAAGACTCTTTACTGGGAAATTGTTACTCTAGGATAGAGCAAGCAGTAACATTGAGTTAATAAAATATGATATACTACATGCTTCCAGAATATAGTGGAGACTGTCATCCTTAGCGGAAATATAACTTAGATATAGTTTTATACCCTAATTATATGACACACTAAGCCTAATATGGCTTGTATATGACATGATGTTGTATCTACCAGGTAATAAAATAATATCAGTTAACAAATAATACCAGCATAAAAGGAACAAGGATCGAGAACTTGTAACTGGAAGAATCGATGCAGCCCTAGCAAAACAAAGCTGTCTCTATGACTGGCAATCAGTCAAGTCTCTTGTTCATCTTAGTAGTTACACTTCTGAGGGTCTAGGGTTTATCCTAGGTGTCCATCTAGGGCCAAGTTGATTATCACCATGCTGCGGCTTAGGCATCCACGCGAGAGCCATAATTTGGATCTTCACACATAACGAGCTTTTCAGCATCTATATATCATATCAACCATTACTGTAGATATTAAATTTATTTTTATGTATGACACACTAACCACACGATCCAGGAAACCCTAAAGAAGGTCCTGCAGAGTCTTGACATTCGAAAGAGCTACCGGTTTCTCTCTTCAGTAAGTGCTGCCTGTTACATAGCTTCGAGGCAATTGCAAAACGTAGCAACAGTTTCAACCTCTCCTTATCATCACTGGAGTGTTGGATGTAGCGTTTTACCACCTTCATCTTTCTTTCACGGCGGAGGTCCTCGCCCAGTGTAATAAAGTCTGTGTCGAGATTCTTTGACTTCTCATCGATTAGAGTACCAGAAGCTGGAGATCTTTGATATTGTGTAGTGTAGACACATGGGTAGAATAGTGTCTGCTGCTGAGGGAGATTGTTCTTTCCTTTTTGGTGGTTTTTATCAACTAAAGTATCAGATAGTTTTTGGGACATCTTGACCTAGGATACGTAGGTATGTGTAAGAGGACAATATAGCAGAGTTCCAAGAAAGAGGAATCGTGGACAAGTTATACTCGGCTAAATCCAATGCCACCTGACCTGCTCTTGAGCAGAAGTCATTAGATTCATGCATACGTGGACAGTCTGTGCGACATCCGATTATCCGGTAGGATTTACTGCCTCTTAGCACGTATGTGCTTTACTTTCTTTTATTAGTCTATAATCCCTTGCTATGTAAGGCTGTTTGATATGATTGTTGGCAGTATGTCGAAATTTGTCTATCTAGTCTACTATGTACATATTTTCAGGATCTGGTCGTCACAGATAAATCAGGTCAACCAGGCTCTAGGCAAGTTATAGACTCTGCGAACGCTTCAGATGGGCCTCGAACTACGCATTCAAGGCTGCATAGACCTGACCCCTCCCTATCGATAGGGAACCTCAAATGCCACGATTGAATACAACCTGCCCGTTCTCACCTCCTCTTCCATGAAACTTTTCTTCCAAACGATCGGAACTCATTACCAACCTCTGTGGGAATACACCCAATGCGAACGGGAGGGCGAATGCAGACGTCAAGAAAACCAATCCTACAAGAGAACTTAGTATATGGACCACAGACCGTACTCTTACAGTAGCTAACTGACCTATATTGATAGGCATCGCAAGGTATGGACGCTTCTTCAGCAACTCCGTCTTCTGGAAGCGCAGAAGAAGGAGAGGCGGGATGACCATAACCGGCGTAGAAGTGACAACGCGACTAATGGCCGTCTCGCCTACCGCGATAGTTGCAGCCTTCTGGCTCTTTCCCAGGCTTGTCGCCGGTACCTTCTCTCTAGTGTTTCCTTCTTCGCTTGCTGCTGATTTGAATGGATAGACGTCAATTCCTTGTCTGATCTCCTCGCCGCGCATGAGGAAGACGTTGAGCGCACCAGCACTGGCAACAGCTGCGAAAGGGACGAGGCGTCCTAGAATCACTTTCGTACTTGGTGAAACCGACTTTAACCTTGGGACGATGGAATTCAGCCCGAGTGCGACCGAGCAAGAAGCAGATACCGCCATGAGGTACGATTTGATCATTCCCGCTGTGGAAAGAGGGGTGGATTTGTTCGCGTTCGCACTGTTGATGGCCACATTCAAGGATTGGTTGGCAATTTGCCAGGCCAAGGTACCTTTCCACTATAATAAGAAATCGTGTTAGCGTTTTATACATTATCAGAATAAGGCAGCGCATGGTCTGAATTCACCTTCATCCCCGGAATAAGCATGCCCGCGGTAACAATCAAATTGGAGAAGACATAACACGACATGCGGAATGGTAGAAGCACTGGCTCTCCTGTATCGGGATGCATGGTTGAATCGACAATCTTCTTAGCCTGCCACAATTCTGGGCTCATGCTCTGGACCTGGCCCGATCTGTATTTCGTGAGAAGGTCTTTGGCATTTTGTAGTCCGGCGCTTGATGTAAACAACGTTCTTTGGGCATCGTATTGTCAGTTAACCGATGTCACATTATTGGAGTATGAATATTGAATTACCTAGGGTCTGAAAGGTCTGCGCATTGACGTACACGTCCCAGGTATGTCGAGAGATCATACTGCGACGCGGGCAAATCCCGACTTCCTGGAAGTGATGCGGACATTGTGATTGTGTCTGACAAGAAAGGATGAACTGATAAACAAAAGGAAGGTGAGGATTTTCTTCAATATACCAACTGCATCAAGTCATTTTTTTGGCCTCCTGGGGACTCTTGCGCCCTCCGAGAACACAGGTATATGGCTACGGGGAGGATCCACCAAAGGCCACAAATTGTTCTCAGACAAAGAATTCACAGTTTCGTATCCGCTCTGATAAAGCTTTGAATTGGTCTGAGTAGAAACATGGTCTCCTTTTGAGGAAGTATTCATATTTTGTTACAGTAGCAGGGGACACGCATATGACCAGGGTTGCCCTTGATAGACGCACTAGTAAAACATGCCATGTCTGCCACAGTCCCTACTGCTCAAGAACCAAATGCAGAATATTCCTGCGATCGCTTCAGTGGCTGCATTGGCTAAGCTAGGGGGACTGGTTGGAAGGTTGCTCAGGACCCATTGAACTGACTCTTGCTTGCGCCTTCTTACAACATTGGTCCGGGCCAAGGCTTCAACGAATCAGACCATTATTTCGCCGAACGTTTCCGAAAGTCTTTTCGGCAAACACAGAACAATCTGTTTACTCTACTACCTTTCACCGAACATGGTAAAGCAGTGTAAAGCCAAAAATGGAGTCACTTCCCCCGATCTATGCATATGGCCCTCATACCCCGAGCTATACTCGCCCCTATCGTTCTAAGAGGCATCCACCTTGTGACTCATGTCGTCGAAAGAAGTTAAGATGTCAAGCGGAGAAAGGGAATAGTTGTCAAAGATGTCAATCTTCTGGTTCTTTGTGTACTTTCGGTGGCCTCCAGGTTGTTCATAAGCCATCGGCAGCACTCCCCGATGCGAATCAAGCGTCCCCTCCTTCGGCCCGACAAGTGACGGCTGTACAGCCCATAGAGGAGGCAAACGTCTCAGTCAACACGGATGAATTTACCCGATGCCAATCAGAGCCTATCCTCTCCTTAGGCCCTTCAGCTGACTCTGATTCAGGAGAAGTTCCCTCAAGCGAACCGGTTACGACGGCTCCAGCAACTTATCACTTTCCAGAGAGGCCTCCAGCTCAGGCGATTCAGACGTTAGATCAGTTAAAAGGGTTCTCATATCAAGTTGTTGGGGCATCAGGCGAATCAGACCCATGGCTTCTCCGACATTGCAAGTTCGACGACCATGGTTTTCTTCTTTTCCATCAGGTACATTTCCGAAATGCGGGAGGGGTTCCGCTTGACGAAAAGATCCCCGTTCACTTTCTAGTAACTACGGACGAGTTGTACGGGTCCACAAAGAAAGAAACAGCAATTCCCAGGAGTCAGAGTCTAAGGGATGAATTGAACAGCCTGGTTCCCCTAGACTGCGGCCAAAAGCTAGTAGCCTTGTTAGTGGCCTCCACTTATGATTCAGTAGCATCAACTGACATAACAGGTTTGTCAAATTCATCTTCCCAACTCTTCCTGTCATCTCTAGGTCACTATTCGGTCTCACCTCTATTCGCATCACACCCGATCAACACGTTCTTAACAACATGCCGGTCCATCTTCTGGCCGCCATATACGCTTCGGCACAACCCTTTGCCAAGTTTGACGAGTATCTCTCGGTGCTCAACGCTTATTCAACGCCGCCAACTGAGCAGCTCTGGCGCATAGTGTGGGAGATTCTCCTACAAGAGATACACACCCCTCACTTAGCATCCCTGCAAGCGGGACTTCTTTATTTGCACAAAGCACCCGAAAAGAGTCAAAGTGCTGTTGCAGACAGCGCATCTGTATGGTCTTTTGTGGGATTGCTCGTCGGACTCGCTACATCGCTCGGTCTTCAACTGGAATGTGGGCCAATGGGCCTTCCGGCCTGGGAGCGGCGACTGCGGAGAAGACTATGGTGGGCGATTTATGCCGAGGACAAATGGAGAAGCCTCCTGATGGGTCGGCCCCCTTATATCAGAAATGATGAGTGGGATGTAACAGAGCTCGACGACAATGATTTCCATATTGATGAAGCACAGATCGTCTTGTTGCCGCCTCCAAGCAGCCCCCTGGCACAAGATGTACGGCAAGCGCAGCAATTCCAATGTTTTGCCCGTCTGACTCGAATAGCAGACGAGGTGCAACACGATCTTTAGTAGGTGAAATCTTTATCATATCGAAATCGTATCATTGTTAACGGGCATTCCGATAGCGCTCTACGATCCTCACAACGCTTATCATCGAATTTCTCGGAATCTCTCAAAACCGCTCGTCCACTTCTTCAAAGGCTGAGGGAATGGTACGTCCACTTACCGACACCGCTCAGGCTGCATGATAGGCTTTTCGCATCCATCGGCGGGACAGGTCCACAATTAACCTGTCTTCATTTTGCATATACACTCTTGGAAGTGTTCATCTTCCGCGCTCTTCTGCGACCTATGGTCCGATCAGCTACTCCGCCACCCTTATTCGAAGAGACAGAAGCCTCAACCAACTTCACCATAGCCCTCGATGATTACATCTTTCATATCATGGAGCCTGACGAAATCGAACCAACCCCGGCAATAGACCTGTCAAACCAGAACGGTGCGGGGGACGCCGTTCTCAAAGCGGCCGAGAACTGCGCAGCGAAGATGCTCCGATTGGTGATGAGGATGGCATATAGTGACTTGGCTGGGTATTGGTTCTCATGTATGTGTCTTCTGACTCCTCATTGTTCTATGAGCAGACATTATCTAACATGCTATATGTGCCCAGGGTCTCGGATCGGCTTTGCGACTGTTTCCAGCTTCATGTTACTTTTACTCGTGCAAGCACCGTCCAAAGATCATGCCATCAGGGCCAGACGATTAGTGCACATGTGGCGACAGGGCCTTCGAAGGCAGAGCGAGGGTTCTTCGTTGATGAACTTGGCTCTAGTACGGTTGGATGGAATCTACTGGACCGGACTGTGCCGGAATTATTACCTTCCAAAGCATGTCAAGGAAGCGCTTGATGAGACCGTGTACCAGTAAAGGTGCTTGTGTTTTCCTCGGATACTTTACGAGTGTGGCGAATATTTCGGGTATGGGATTCGAAATATCGAGTCATGCTTCTTCATCTTGTGATTTTCTCTTTCTTTTTCTCGGGTATATACATTCCTACAATCAGAAGTCAGTAAACCGTACATGCAGAACAGGACCGTGAGATATCAAAAAAAATCCAACGTACCTGCTATGTTGAAAATAAATTGCAATCTCTCGTCGATCAGAGTCGATCGGCCGAATGGGTTACGTCACAAATGAAGAGGGCCAACAGTAGGTTTTTATTGTTCTTATTATAGGTCGGGGTTCTAAGTTATTGTACCCGGCGGAAAGCGAATCTCTGGAGGTGGCGTATAGCTCCCCCCCTGTTAGCCATGGAAGGGTCTGGCCATCGCTACCCTGGAACCGGTGGCACTTGCGGAGTACTTTCATATCAGAATTGTTTGGGAGGAACAAAATGCAGTCAGGAGATGGAGGGAAAGTATATTTAGTGTACTCCGTATGATTGCATTATGTGGAGGAGGGTCGCATTATGTCCGGCCGTTGAATGGAGCAAGATGCTAAGACTGACCTGCAAGCGATCAGCAAAGAGTAACCGAAATCAGTATGTGCCTTCCGAGTGACTTTTGATGACCAAGTGGGTTAGTCTCCACCGTTGAAGGATTTAAAACTAAACAACTGTACAATTGAACCGTGAAGGACAAAGAAAGTCAATGATATCTTTGTTTTACTCCTATCTGCAACAAAAAAAAATAATAAATAAAAATAAAAAAAAAATTCTCTCATCAATACTACCCTACTACATAAGTAGTGTGAAGTATGGATCCATGCAAACGAGTACTACATAGTACATACTAGTACATACCAGCGTGTGTACATAATTAATGTTATGTAATATGGACACCTGACTAGAATGCATCCTAAAAAGGAATGATTCAAGGTCACCTTTTGACTAGTGCCCTCAAAATTCGGATGGTTGAATGATTGGATTAAAAAAAAGGGTCAATTTCATGATTGTCTAGTATGTCGATGAGAATACAGAGTCTCCGCTCATTCTCTCCTCTTTTTGTTCGACGATCGCTGCAGGTTGATTTGCCCCTCCTCTTGCATCTCCAGCAGCCTATCTCCATCTTTTCCCCTCCATCCTTTCCTCGCACGTTATCTGCATCATGGACGCACTGACCTTTCTTTGCAACGTTCACTCGTTGGGAACCAGAACACGACAAAAGGCAAAGAGAGAATAACTCAGATGTAATTAGCTGTCCCTTCATGACTGGCGACAGATATACTCGTAATGATCAAGCCATGTTCTTTACCCTTAAGGCACTAAGGCAGAGAGTACGAGAAGTGGATTGTTTTCTCCACATCATCATTTCCCCTCCGAGGTAATTGCACTGAGTAGATGTCTTGTCGGCTGTTGTTTACGGTCAGAGTGTTAGAGAGGAGCTCCTGGCCTTCTGCCCTTCCCCTTTTTAGCTCCTTGCATTGTCGGAGGTAAAGCTGTTTAACATTGCGATAAGTGTACCAAAGAATTTTAGAAGGGGAGGACCAAAAAAAAAGCAATGAAAGGAATTTGAAAAGTGAAAAAAAAAAAGCAGAGGAAAAATGGCAAGTTGTGGCTAGTGAACGGTGACCGGTGGTTCGGACAGCAAAGGAAAGACCAATGGCGGGTGCAGATACCAAGTCAGTGACCCCCCATCAAAAGTCCCACTTTTTGCAAGAAGTAGTAAATTACCCAAAACTTAACTGAAGGGAACTGCCACCATCTCTTTCCCCTACTCTTTCTCTTGACCTCTCCCAACCAAACGCCGTCCAGGTTAGACCGTCATTTTTTTTCCCTTCTTTTTCTTTTCTCTTTCTCTTCTTCACCGTTATTCTCACTTATTCTTTCTCCCGGGAATTTCTCCTTCGCGATCCCGGTGCGTAATTGACCACCGACTTGGATGTTCAATTTTCTTGTTCTTTTCATACTCTCCCGCAGCCGTTGTTCTTGAGGTTCTGCGACGTGCTTGAGCCTGTTGCTTGTTCGATCGGTCGCGACCCATCTAGCCCACGATGGACGGTGGCCAGACCACAACCAATACCGCCCCCGCGGGCAACTCCAGCGATTTTGTAAGTGTTGATCTTTTTGACAATGATATCGATGATATTGTTTCTCTTTATTATTTTTATATTATTGTTACTCTATTTTTTCTTTTGTCTGGAACAAAAAGCTACACTATTCGGTCACAATCACTGACAGAATGCATAGGTGCGGAAACTTTACAAGTGAGTTTGATCTTCTCCTTTTTGTCTCTCTCCCTCTTAAGCTCTCCCGTCGACCCGACTTGATGCGACTATATGCCCTCCGGTTCAAGATGCCCCGTTTAGTACTTGAACGGCTTCTTCCTTTGTACTGTCTAGTTACTGACCTTTCTTTGCAAGAATGCTGGAGGATCCGTCCTACGCGGAGATTGTGCGGTGGGGTGATGAAGGGGACAGTTTTGTCGTCTTGGAAGTAATGCACCCTCGTGCCTTAGGCATTCACGGTCGCTGTCCTCTGGCTAATCGATTTTTAAATCTGGTCGCAGTGCGAGAAATTTACGAAAACCATCCTTCCTAAACATTTCAAACATAGCAACTTTGCCAGCTTTGTACGACAACTAAACAAGTACGACTTTCACAAAGTGAGACAAAATAATGAAGAGAATGGTCAATCACCGTACGGCCAGAATGTAAGACTGCGATACTTGGTGCTGGTGGCTTCACAGGGTTGTCTGACCAGGAATCTAGGCATGGGAATTCAAGCACCCCGAATTCCGAGCGAACAGCAAAGAATCGCTCGACAATATTCGACGGAAGGCGCCTGCCCCTCGGAAACAGGCCCAGAACAACGAGGATTCCGTTCCAACGCAACAGATCGATCTCCTGAACCAGCAAATAGTGGCGCAGCAACAACAAATCCAGCATCTCTCCGATCGTTATGCACAGTTAACTGTTGACCATCAGATCATGCTACAGGAGGTTATGAGAGTCCAGAAAACAGTCCTCAATCATGAACATGTCATTCACCAGCTGATGACATATCTACTATCAGTGGATGCTCGTCAACGGCGAGACAGTAAAGCATCCGGACCTTTCCAGGCACAAGGTCAGGGGGGCTCGACCTTAAGCCCTTCCCAGGTGGCGTCGATGGACGATGAGCCTTCGTCGCCCTTGCAGCACGCCTCGAAGCTTCTTAACGATATGAATGCTGAAATTCAGTTCAACCTCGGCGGCCTTGATTCGTTGGGGGAGCCACCCAAAACAGGTCCTGTTGTGGCCACGACGCCCGCAATGGATGCTGCCCCGCGGAATGGCGTGGTGCGACCGTCAACTGCAGCCGCTGCGACCCCTGCAAACCCAGGCAATCCGACGAATGCCGCGACCACAGCCTTAGTATATCCGAAGATGAGCGGCGAGATTGAGCCTGTCGTGTACCCGGTGGGCGCTACTAATGGTATCGATCCGATGTACAGCGAGCATGTTAATAATGTGCCATACCCAATGCCACCCAAGCAAGAAGTCGACGACGCTCGGAGACAGTTCGCAGACAATCGGAAGAAGAGTAACCATGTTGATCCGGGGTGGATGCGTAGTCCGCATATCTTGCTGGTCGAAGATGATGCGACGTGTCGTCAGATTGGCGGAAAGTTCCTATACTCCTTTTCTTGTGTCATTGATACTGCTGTAAGTTGGCTTCACAGGTCATCTTTCCAACTCTGGTACCCTGACTGATGGGAACGTAGTTCGACGGACTCGAGGCGGTGAACAAAATACAAGATGGCTCCAAGTACGATCTTATTTTAATGGATATAATTATGCCCAACCTGGACGGTGTCTCAGCATGTCACCTCATTCGGCAGTTTGATAGGACGCCGATCATTGCCATGACATCCAACATCCGGAGTGATGACATTCAGCTTTACTTCCAGCATGGTATGTTAATCTGATACTACGAGCGGGCTCCGTGACTATCCTCCTAACATTAACCAGGAATGGACGATGTTCTTCCCAAGCCCTTCACGCGAAAGAGTCTCTTGGATATGTTAGAAAAGCACCTGGTTCACTTGAAGACCATGCCGCAAGGCATAGAAACCGCCCAACCCACGGCAGCGGTTACAATGGCTGCACAGAGTTCGGCAGCCCAGTCTGTCAAAGAGGATAGTTCTCCCAGCCAGTCGCCAGCTACGTCCATAAACAATTGGCAAACACCCGGCCAATTCCAGAGCATGGCCGCGGTTCACCCTAACCTGCAGCAGGTACAAGGCCAATACGTACCTGCAACTCCTGCTACTGCCGCTGCATATGCGGTAGACCAAAATGGGGTGCAGTATCCGACCGCTCCTGTGGCGCTCACGGCTGCGGCTGCAGCTGCAGCGCGGCCGCAACCACGACGGCAGGTCTCCGACATGGCCAGTGCTGCCGAAAACCCTAATCTCGCCAAGCGACAGCGTGTATATGCGCCCCAACCTCAAGCGATGGTCAACCCTGTCCAGGCTGCACGGACTGGCTGAGCCTCGCCCATCTCCTCAATGCTGTATATCTCAATCAACAAACTAACAAACCACCTCTCTTGCATTCCTCTCCGTGTATCCTCAATCACTATATTCCCCTTTCATGATTGCTATCTTGGTTATAATGAAATCTCTACCCGTACGATACCGTTGACCCATGGGTGGACTTTTGATAGCTTACGGCGTTTATGAGGCCTTCGATTGTTTGTCTTTTGTTTCTCGCGGATACTCTCAGCAGAAATGTTCGTGTCATTTATAAAGGGATATAAGGGAGTTGAACTATATTAGGGCCTGGGCATTCAGACTGTTTTGGCGTACTGTTGCTGTAATTACTTGAACATGTTACGTGGGTAAAATTGTCCTTTGAGTGGGATATCCACGTTGGCGCAATTTCTGATGTTTCGCATTGGAACACAATTTGATGGTGCTTACATACTAGCTAGCTGTACCTACTAAAAATACAGAACACACGCAACCATTCACCTACCATTCTTCAGATCAGTAATCCTGCAATATATCCTCCACTCAGAAGCCCTTCCTACACTGTGCGCACACGTACATAAGTGGGTATGCTGCGTACTACCCCAGCCCCAGACGGACCGGGTAATCCACAGGAGCTTGGGAGCTTCCGATTGCTTTTCGGTTCGGGGGGAAGATATCGTCCGGCCGGAACTCCTATTTAATTTGACGTACTCCGTACAATAGAGAGGAATATTAAGGTTCTAGACCGTTGGTTCCTGAACAAGGGATATTACCAGAAGTCCAGGAGGGCCTGGGCCTTGGATGGTGTTCTGGACTCTTTGGGGCTGAAGCTGGTCCTTCAGGTTGTGTGTGGCTAAGATTCCCAGTCACGTGGATCACGTGAAAGGAACAGAACTTGGGCGGCAAACCTCGCAAACAGATCAAACATGCAAAAAGAAGGACGGGAGTGGGATGAATCATTCAATATGGCTTGGCGGAGTTTTTGCGTCGAGGGGAACCGGAAATAATTCCTTTAGGTTGTGCAAGTGGTTTCATTGTTGGTTTTCGGTTTTTTTGTGAGCCCGTTTATCGCCTGTGCTTCTTTACCACAATCCATCCGCTCTTGCTACACTTTCTGCAGGAATATTTGACCTTTCAGTGAGGTGGGGGAAATCAGTTACTCATTCAGTCGCAGTATGTGGCATTTGATCTTTCCGCGCAAATCACGCTTACCATTGATTTAGCAGATGGGTCCGAAGCAGAAAGGCGGTGGCTCCAAGCAGAGGGGCAATGCTGCGGAGGAAGTAGAGGAGACGTTGCAGGCTGTCGTATGTTATCATTCCGGAAAATCACTCTTGCGACTGCTGGCTATCATAAGACAGCGGGGTGCATGATGATCGTGTGGCTAATGCTTTGATGTTGTTTAGGTTCTGGCCGACACCTTCGAGACGAGATTTGAACCCTTCACTCTTGACAAGCCTCGGGTATGTATCTAAGACAAGCTATTGATGCGAGGACGGATGTTGCGGGGAAAACAAAATAATGGGTCATGGGCTGACACAGACGGTGACAGTGTCTTTTGCCGCTAGCGAACACCCCCTTGATTGAGTATACATTGGAGTTCCTTGCGAATGCCGGTGTCGAAGACGTGTTCCTGTACGGCGGAGCACACTCGGATCAGTTGGAGAAGTATATCAAGTACGGCCCTCTCCTCTCCATACGCAGTTCACGGCGATACTAATTCTACGGTGCTTTAGTGCGTCAAAATGGAGATCGCTATCGTCGCCGTTCAAGCAATTGGCTTTTCTCAAGTCCACTTCTACCTCCGTCGGAGACGTCATGCGCGATCTGGATGGAAAGCATCTCATTACCGGGGATTTCATCGTTGTGAGCGGAGATGTCATTAGCAACCTACCTATTGAAGGCGCTTTGACCCAGCATCGGGCTCGTCGTGCAGCAAACAAGGATGCCATTATGACCATGATCTTGCGGGAGGCCGGCAGAAACCATAGAACCAAGTCTTCGTCTTCTTCGCCCGTCTTCATTATTGACCCTACGAAGGACCGTTGTCTACATTACGAGGAAATTGATCACCATTCACGAGAGACGACCCGTCTCAATATCGACTCTGAGATCATTCTTGAGAACGCAGAGATAGATATCCGCCAGGATCTGATTGACTGCAGCATCGATATTTGCACGCCTGACGTGCTGAGTCTCTGGTCTGACAGTTTCGATTATCAAACACCTCGGACGCAATTCTTGTATGGTGTCCTGAAAGATTACGAACTGAATGGAAAGACGATCCACACACATATCGTCAAGGATCACTACGCGGCTAGAGTGAGGAACCTGAAGGCGTACGATGCCGTTACTAAGGATGTTATTTCGAGGTGGGCGTACCCTCTGTGCCCCGACACAAACCTACTGCCGGGCCACAATTACGAACTTCGAAAGGGAAACCTATACCAAGAGCAAGGCGTGACCTTGGCTCGCTCATGTGTTATCGGCCGGCGGACGGTTATTGGACAAGGCACAAGCATCGGAGACAAGACGACAGTCAAGGATACGGTTCTGGGAAGGAACTGCAAGATTGGTAAGAATGTCACTTTAGACGGTGCCTACATTTGGGATGGTGCTGTGATTGGCGATGGTACAACTATACGCCACGCTATTGTTGCAGATAACGTCCAAGTTGGTAGCAAGTGCACCGTCGAGCCCGGAGCTCTCCTCTCATTTGGAGTGAAGATTGCCGACGGAATGACCGTCAGCGAAGGCAAGCGCATTACCAACGCCCCAAGAGAGGAAGATGGAGGCGTACCGGAAAGTGAACCGGAAGTCGTCGGTGAAGGCGGCGAGGGTTATGAATATGTCCCCTACGAAGATGAGGATGACTCGGATACCGAGAGCAATGCCTCATCGGGACTGGGTACGTTCCCATGTTCACCTACTCCCAGGTCGGTTAAAGCTAACAGGTTCTTTCCGCAGTTTACAATATGGCGCAACTTTCACTCTCCACAGATTCCATCTCGACCCTTTCATCTGAGGTCTCAGACTACGGTCACTCTCGTTCAGGAAGCTTTAGCAGCTCAGGCGGTGACGATGACGAGGAACATTTCGTTCATGACGCTGCGACTAGTGTCTATGACAGCTTGCGCGATGGCGTCACATCAGATGTGGTGCAGCTGGAACTGGTCAGTCTACGTATGACAGCCAACGCTTCTGATCACCAAGTTCGACGCGCCGTGGTGTCGGCTTTCATGAAGCGTACTCAGCAATTGATGGAAGGTGGAAAGGCAGCCGGCGACATCGTTAGGGAGCTCTTTGGCAAGTACCGCGAAATCATCGAACGGTCCTTGTTCGACCGCGACCGCGATGCGAAGCCTGATCAAGTCGACCTACTGCTTTTGTTACAACAAGATCTCGTACACCGCAACCGTGGCGACACAGTCCTCCTGTTTGTTGCCAAGGAATTATATGACCTAGAGATTCTAGAAGAGGAGGCATACGAGCAGTGGTGGGATGACGAGAGGTCCTCCAGTACAGACGAGATGAAACAAGTGCGCAGCCAGACCCAACAATTCGTGGAATGGCTGGCAAATGCTGAAGAAGAGGAAAGCAGCGAGGAAGAGGATGACGACGAAGAGGAAGAGAGCGATGATGAGTGATCTGATATAGAATTGGAACGTGTTATGAACGCGAATAAACAAAAAATGAACCCTTATGAGTGAAAAATAAAATGCATTGCGAGATATCATTATACAAACACAAAGTCGTATTATAATCTGCTCAACCACTGGAAAAGAGACAAGATGAATGAATGATTTGGCTGCCTGGTTGCTGCCTAAGGTCATAGTTTTCAGTCATTTGCTCAAGTCATTAGGTTGGGTCATGCTTGCATAGGGCTCCATCATTTGTACCTAGTTCTACGTAAGATAACAGAAACGACCAAGAGATCTTTGCCGGAGAGGTAATCTGACATCATTGGTGCCCTTCGATCTATTTATGCCAGCGAACCAAGATCAACCATCTATCATACTACGGCCACCTCCGAGCCTGACAATGATCCAGTTCCAATCAAAAACAGCATAAACTTGGGACTACACAACATTGCTTCATTGCGTTTACCCGCTTTAGGTTGCCTTTTTGCTGCCTTCCCCCACACGGATATTCCGTGGCATTAGCATCAGGTCATTGGAGACCTCTCATACTGACACGTCCTTATAAAACTGTAAAGTTGTCTGCTTAGCAATCCCGCCACTGTTTGAAAATTTTTCTCTTTTTCTATTAACTTTGTTTTTTTCATTCTCTTCCGAAGCAACCTCTTTTTTACTCCAGACTACACGTTGGTAAACACTGGAGCTCAGCTTTCCATTTCCCGTTGTTTTCGGAAATACCGCGCTCTAGTGCAATTTTACCCCCAAGGAAAGAGCAAACCTGAGGCTTGTTCTTCCTAAGGCTCCCCCACTCTCCCCGTGACGTCCGTCCGCCTCCCGTCCCTAGTTACATACATCCACACCCCTCTCCTCTCCCCCAAGGCCCAAAAGGTGCCAGCGTCGATAAGCTATTCACGCCCAACAATAGATCGCCTGAGAGCTAGTGCATGGTCCTGCTGCTGCTACTGCACACTCCAGTCTCCCAGTCTGCCCTTCGTGTTCCTCGTCACCCGTTCGATCTATCAGCCCTCCCCAGGTTGATTACCCACCTTTAGTAAGCTGCGCCTTGTGTTGTCTCGGAAAAAAAGAGAAGGTCTCGACGTTAGATCTCGGGACCTACTTTTTTTTTCGTGCCAGCACATACCGGCTTGCCGCAACACCACTGTTTTCACCACGCCTCCTCAAACAAGGAAGCGAAAGGCGGCCGAGGCGGCGATAACAGGCAATCACTCCGCCACCAAGGATTCCGTCGCCCATTCGCAAGCCGCCACCAGGCCTCCTCCGCGGAAGTCTGCTCGCAAGACGGAAGCAGAATCTCCTGATATCGCAGAACTTAACCCCGCCCCCGATCTGACCTCCGTCGTGTCAGGAGTGTTCACGATTTCCGCGGAAAAGAAGGGCCCTGATTTGGTTACGCCGGCGTCGACCAGTATGGAGTCCGATGATGATTTTATGAGCGTTGCCTCCAGCGGCGATGACTTTTTGGATACCCAGGCGAGTGATGATGAGAGTCTAGGGGAAGGTACGTAATGTTGCGGCTCAACTCAGCTTGTGACGAACTTTATTTGGAAGGTGATCATGACTGGATGCTGACGATGCCTCTTTTTCGCTATTGGTAGATTTCGGTGATGATTTCGACGGCGGCTTCTCGAAAGATAAAGACATCGTCGCAACCTCACGAAAACCTTACGAAGTTGAATTTAAGGTCCTAAGCCCAGATGATATTGATCGGGATCAGAATCAACAGATCAACGAAGTCTCATCGATATTAAGTCTACCGCCGGAATCCTCCGCCATTCTTCTACGGTATGGACGATGGAATCGGGAAAAGCTTATTGAGGGCTACATGGATCATCCCGAAGAAACCCTGGAGGAGGCCGGGTTAGGGACGAACTTTGAAGGCACACCAAAGACTGAAGTAATACCTGGGTTCGTGTGCGACATTTGCTGCGAAGATGGCGATAACCTGGAGACATACGCTATGCGATGTGGACATCGTTTCTGTGTTGATTGCTACCGCCACTACCTTGCACAGAAGATCCGTGGGGAAGGAGAAGCGGCCAGGATAGAGTGTCCGGGTGATGGCTGTAATATGATCGTTGATTCTAAGTCGTTGAGCCTACTTGTCACGCCTGCCCTCAAGGACAGGTGAGTCCACTCAGCTAGGATGCAGGTCGATGCCATCGCTAACTTCTTTTTAGGTATTACACTCTCTTACAAAGAACCTATGTCGATGACAAGGAAAATCTCAAATGGTGCCCAGCTCCCAACTGTGAATACGCTGTTGATTGCCCGGTCAAGCAGCGCGACCTCCGCCGCATTGTACCTACCGTACAATGTAACTGCAAGCATCATTTCTGCTTTGGCTGTACACTTAACGACCATCAACCAGCACCTTGTCAGCTAGTTAAGATGTGGCTCAAGAAGTGTGAGGACGATTCCGAAACGGCCAACTGGATCTCAGCCAACACAAAAGAGTGCCCTAGGTGTCACTCGACGATCGAGAAGAACGGAGGTTGCAACCATATGACATGCCGCAAATGCAAGCATGAGTTCTGCTGGATGTGCATGGGGCTATGGTCCGAGCACGGCACCAGCTGGTATAATTGTAACCGTTATGAGGAGAAGTCAGGATCCGAGGCACGCACCGCACAGGCGAAGTCCCGGGCGTCATTGGAGCGGTATCTCCATTACTACAACCGATATGCGAACCATGAGCAATCGGCCAAGCTCGATAAAGACCTCTACCTGAAGACGGAAAAGAAGATGACGAGCCTCCAGTCGCAGTCGGGTTTATCGTGGATTGAAGTCCAGTTCCTCGACACTGCGTCTCAAGCCCTTCAACAATGCCGACAGACCCTAAAGTGGACCTACGCTTTCGCCTACTACCTTGCACGTAACAACCTGACCGAGATCTTTGAAGATAATCAGAAAGATTTGGAGCTCGCGGTGGAGAACCTCAGCGAGATGTTTGAAAAGCCTGTACCCGAACTAGCGAACCTCAAGGTGGACATCTTGGATAAAACGGCCTATTGTAACAAACGGCGAGTGATTTTGTTGAGCGACACTGCCGAAAATCTGAAAAATGGTATGGACTCTGTCATGAACCCCTGTGAATTTGGAATTAGAGAACTAACTAATGGGTTTCTCCAGGCGAATGGTCTTTTAACGTGGAGTGGTAGATTAGAGCGAAATCGTATAGAAGGGAACGGGCTTAACCACTGGTGGTCCCCGCGACCATCCCAAAAGACCCAGTCATTCTTTTGCTTTAACGACGTGCATGACAGCGCATATGAATTCTCTGCGGGAAAGTTTCACTGTGAACATTTAAGAGGAGCTTTTCGTGGGTGTTATTTGCATGGTGATTTGCTTTGAGTGTATCAATTATCATCTACTATAGGGGAACGTTCAGATTTATATTCAATTCTACTACTGTACTTGACATCTTGGGCGGATATGTATGGTATTGCATCTAATCCTTTTTGCGTTATTTTTGCTTTTTGTAATTGCCATTTTCTTCTCTCTCTTTTTCCAAGAATCCATGCCCGGATTAGTATCTTGGTATATAGGTAAGGGATAGTAGTATGTAAACCACCACGTAGAAGTGGGATCCGCGGAAATGCCCGACGCCAAAAGGACTCATGGTTGCCTAAAAAGATGAACATACTGCGGAGTAGGTACTATACTCCGTAAGAACCCCCAGACAATATAGTTTTACGACACCTGTACCAAAGAAGAAAAGCTCCAGAAACTACTGAATTATACATTAGTCACTAATGTCATGCACAGACTTTACAGACAGGATCCCCGGTGAGCCGCGGTAGTTCGCTTAGGGTTACAATCCTGACTGAAGAAAGAAAGAGTACGGACTAATCAGAAAGGAGAACCGCGGGAAAGAAACGATGGAGTCCAAAAAGGATTCGGGATGGATCAGATAAGAAAAATCAGAAAAGGGAATAGTGACCTTCCTCTCTCGGTGACTTTTAGGAGAGCTTCTTCGGCGGAGGGACGGGCCATTCCTCCGTCATTCGGCACTTCTGCTTCTTTCTGTTAGTCAAGTGTGGCAATCGTGTTTGGCCCATGTTGACCTCTTCTCGTTTGTCGTAGGTGGAAATTGGTGAATCTGTTTGGTATTGATCCGGAAGGTTTTCGGAAAGGTATGAGTCAACTTGGGACAAGGTCAACTGGTGTCAAATGTCAATGGTTGGGATGTGCTGGTTGAGGGTTATAAACTCCGTCATCGGACCAGGCCGGTTGCTGACCCTGGTTGGTTTTAGTCTAGCCGGGGGAAGCTGATTCAGCAGGCAAAATTTCCCAAGTGACATACCTTAATTAACTAATCTTTTTTTTAATGGGGAAAGAGAGAGAGAGAGCTGTACATGCGAGGAGGGAAATCACAGATCAAGTAGATTCAAACAAAAAGACCGAGGGGAATAGTAAATCCAATAACAAACTAATAAGCACTAGAAATGTAATTGATACTTTGTGCCAGGAAAGAAAATTCCATGGAGGTTCCTTGGGTGTTTCTATTAATCTAAAATGGATCAGATAACATTTAATCGACCTCCATTTATCCAGCGTTCGTCGAGCCGACCGAGAGGACTTCCATTCTTGGTAACAACTTCTAATCCCCGACTAACCATTTTAATTTATTTTATTTTCCTCCCTCCCTCTCTCGCATCTTCTCAACTCATCGTTTTTTCTTATTCCACCTTGCTCCTGTTACATTGATCCTCTTGCATTCCCCTGGTGGTTGAGACAGGCCTCTCTATAGTTCATTTTCCTCCTTGTTGTTTTTCCCTTCCTCGGAATCGGCCCTACTGATTGACCTCTCCACTCCGCAACTGGTCCCGGTTTCTTCGGTATTATCTTTTCGACCTTCACAACAGTGACGCCTCACCCACCACCGCGCGCCCTTTCCTCTTTCCCTTTCTCCTAACCCTTTTCTCTCCTCTTTGCGGCTCCGGCTGCGTCTGGAGCTACAACAGCTCGATGGCGGTCTCCGAACAAATCCCCGGGCAGGAGTTAGAATATGAGTATGTTTTTTTTCCCCTTGCAAAACCCGCTTCAGCTTTTTTTCGCCCTGGGCAATCGCTCGCTGGGAAGCATAGGGAGTGGTTAGAATCTTTGCTATGTTTTCATACCATGTTCTTTCGCCTCTATTGCCCGCTTGCCATGGTTCCTTTCCCAGACGTAGGCCGGCTTTTTTTTTATTATATTGGGGCTTTCGGAGCTAATTATACTGTCACGATAGCTACGAAGCCCTCCCGTCTAACTACGGCCTCGGCCGGAATATGCTGGCTGGTGCCTTTGCAGGGATAGCGGTATGTGTGCAAGAGCATGGGCTATTTCACGGTGGATAGTCGGTCCCGTACTGACAATGGTCAAGGAACACTCTGTCATGTATCCGGTGGACTTGTTGAAGGTATGTTGAGTCAATGCTAGTTCTTTTCCTACGTTGCGCAGATTTTGCATTGCGACGTGTTGCAAAGGCAGGCAAATACTGACACCGGACCCTTACGCTAGACTCGCATGCAAATCCTGCATCCTGCGAACGGCGGACTCTACACAGGTCTCACTAATGCGTTTTCCACAATCTACCGAATTGAGGGCTGGCGGACATTATGGAAGGGTGTCTCGAGCGTTATTGTCGGTGCTGGTAAGCGGAGCCGGTGGCATACGGAGATGCCTACTCGGAGGTGTCGGAGGCTGATGTGAAATTCCCGAATAGGCCCCGCCCACGCTGTCTACTTTGGCACATACGAAATTGTAAAGGAGTTTGCCGGTGGCAATGTCGATGACGGTCACCATCCCCTAGCTGCAGGTGGGTGACTGACGGGGTTATGATGGTGTCATTAAAAAGTGGTTGGTTACTAACGTGGAACAGCTCTGAGTGGTGCCTCGGCGACCATTGCTAGTGACGCTTTGATGAACCCCTTCGATGGTGAGTATCTCGCGACCCCAACACCACCAAAAAGAACTAAAATAAAAACTAAGACTCGTACTAATTGAAAACACAGTGATTAAGCAACGTATGCAAGTCCATGGCTCGGTACACAAGACTATCGTTCAGTGCGCCCGGTCTGTCTACCGAACGGAAGGTCTTCAGGCTTTCTATGTTTCCTATCCTACCACACTCTGCATGACCGTCCCCTTCACCGCTACACAATTCGTCGCCTACGAGTCGATCTCTAAGGTTATGAACCCCTCCGGAGATTACGACCCGTTCACCCACTGCATTGCGGGTGGTCTCGCAGGCGCTTTCGCAGCTGGTCTCACGACACCACTCGACGTGGTGAAGACGCTCCTCCAGACCCGCGGTTTGGCACAGAACGAGGAAATTCGGTCGGCGAAGGGTCTTTTCAACGCCGCGTCCATTATCAAGCGGCAGTTCGGTTGGAGTGGTTTCCTGCGTGGCGCTCGTCCCCGTATCATTTCTACAATGCCCAGCACAGCCATTTGCTGGTGAGTGAACAACTTTTTACCTTATCTGAATCCCCTGTTACTGTACTTGGGCATTTACTGACAATATCATGCAAAAGGACCTCTTATGAAATGGCCAAGGCGTACTTCAAGCGTCAGGAGGTCGCCTAAAAAAGTGTCTTTTTTTTTCACTGACCCGATCGCATGAATTCGACTTCTACACTGCCCATCATAAATATCCATCCTGCGGCCTTGTGTAAGGCCTCCCACGACCAACAAAGGACAAAGACGTACCAACAAAATAATGATTAAATCAACTTAAAATATATATAAAAAAAAAAGCAAGGCCGGTTGATAGCGGCCACGTATCACGTGCGACGGGCGGAAATGCGACATGAGAAGAATTCCAAGCCATGTTGGGGGGAGATATCCCTGGGTGGCGGCGTTCAGACTGTCCATTCTTTTTGTTACTTCTATCCTGGTTCTTCTGTTCATACTCGCGCGCTCCGTTTTTCTCATTCACCATATTTCCGGATGTGCGCGAAATGTCCGAGACATTCGGAGTCGGAAAATCCTGGCTGGAGCCACAGCGGATGAGGCGGAGCGAGGACGTCTTACCCTTTCTTCGGTACCTCTATTCACCGTTGGTCATCGGTTTCATTTTCTTGGTTGGTAATGGTTGATATACACCTTGTGGGACGGATTATGTCGGGAAAAGTGCGAGAACTTTTCTTGGATCGCCCTATGTATGCTATATTTGTACCGGCGTTGGCACGCAAGGGAAGTGTTTTTGGAGGTTTTGTTCCTTTTCTCTTATGGTTATATTTTCTTCATCTGATTGATTTCCGAATTCTGGAATATTTCTTCTGATATATTACGCATTTGGGACCCATGTATACATAGACGGGATATGATATGGCGGGCAGTTACTTTAAGTTAGTACACCAGTCAGGCTGAGCTGGCGCAGATATCCATTTTCGTTAATATAAAGGATTGACACTCGACTCCACTCTGGGGAACCAGCAAAAAGAAACAAATGTTAAAGAAGAGACGAGAGTTAAATGGGGCCGTAGAGTCGCATTGGAAAAAGTTTTGCCATCACCGTGGGGCACCTTTTATTCCCTTTTTCGGTGCACCAACGACGTCACGCGAAATCATGACCGAATTTGGGTAAGAGAAAAATCGGAGAATGGAGAATCACTGACTTACTTTCATGTCTTACTCGCACTCTTACCTCTCAACTCACTCTCGTGTCCTCTTCGTTCAAACCGTCTTTCTTTCTTTCTTTTTTCTTCTTTCCTCCCTCCCTACAAATGCGCAGGAGTTGGTCCCCGTCCTTGTGCCATTCCTTCCCCCAGACTACGATTAACTAGTATTACACTACTACGACTATCATCCATAGCGCGCGGGCGGGTCCTGCAATTCCGCCGAAGATCCTTGGGATTAATTGATCAATGATGCGCCCCAAACCGGCGTCTTCCCTCCAGAAGACCTACGATGACTGTTATCTGATGTGCTCGACTGCCGTCTACTTCGAAGGACAGGTCTGCCGTTCTTAATTCACCAATTGACTCCATTCGTCACTGATCGCTCTCCCGTACAGAACAACGAAGAAGAAGCTTTAAAGTCTTGGCGCTCCGCCCTCGAAACCATCTACTATCATAACGCCTATCGGGTCCCCTCCAAGTACACCCCCAAGAACGAAACGGAGAAGGCTCTTCAGGATTCCATCCGCCAGTTAGAGCTCCAATGTCGGGAGCGCGTCGATCTACTCGAGGCCCTCCGTGAGAGCAGAAAGGATACGTCTGGTAAATCCCCTCCATTCACCATTGGTCATCGCGGTTGGATTGGAGAGGGAACTGTCCCCGCGGTCGGGTATACCGATCTATCTAAACCGCCTACTATCCCCGGACGGCCCCCACCACCTGTTACCACCGCTAGCTCGGAGTCTACTGGGAACGAGACGGGCTCATCAGTCCCAATGGCGGGTCGTCCCGGATTGCGCAAGACGCAGTCCTCTTCGGCAAAGACTACGTCTTCTCGCAATTCCAGCCCCGAACGTCGGAAAGCGATGCCCTCTACACTACGCAACGCCGATCTGAAGAAGCCCGCCAAAAAGAAAATCAGCCCGCGACGGAAAGACCTGCGGCCGGCCGCAGCTTCTCAAGCCGCGGGTCTGGCCTGGGGAAGTCTTTATCGCACACCATCATCAGAAAAGACCGTCAGCGATGCTGCCCTAGCGTCCTCCCGTCTGACCGCTGCAAATGACCCCAGTTTTCGAAAGGAGTCAACACCACCCCGTTCGAAGTCCGGCGATGGGGTACCCCCACGGAAAAGCGTACCTCCAGAGGATTCCGGAGAGGAGCGTCGCTCCGGGAGGAGACTTCGCGTCCCCGGTCAGACACCACGAAGGTCACCGGCGAAGTCTACTCCTGCACCAACTTCAACACCTACATCCATCCCTCAGGCTCCGGCTGGCATCCGGCAGCCGTCGGACAATCGCACCCATTCCGCTTCTGTGTCGACGGGCTCCAAGGATACCGTTCAGCCACGTGCCTCCCCGAAGCCTTCTGTCAAACCAAAGCCCGTAGCGTTGAGGTCGTCTTACCAACCTCCAACGCCCTCCGGAGGATCTGCGGGTGTTACAGATACCTTGAACAACCTGCAGGCTGGGTCTGCAAGCACGCCACGAAGAATTACCCCTGCTTCCACTGGTGAAGATGCGTTGAGCGACAATATAGATCGCATGTCGATTTCCCGAACAAGTCCCGAACGACGGGCTACTCCGCGCATCAGGCGCGCTATCACCCCGCCGTCATCTAGCGATCCCGAATCTCTTGGTCCCAAATCAACCGATGCCGATGAGGACGACGTGGACGCTGAGGACGAGGATGACGCAATTATGGATATACTGAACAAGCTCCCGAAAGGGGTGGATGTGGCAACTGCCCGACAGATCCTTAACGATATTATAGTCCGCGGGGATGAAGTACACTGGGACGATATTGCCGGTCTAGATGGGGCCAAAAAGGCCCTCAAAGAAGCCGTCGTCTATCCGTTTCTCCGTCCGGATCTTTTTTCTGGTCTGCGAGAACCAGCTCGAGGTATGCTCCTCTTTGGACCTCCAGGGACAGGTAAGACGATGCTTGCGCGCGCTGTAGCTACAGAATCGAAATCGACGTTCTTCTCGGTTTCTGCATCCACATTGACCTCGAAATGGCACGGTGAGAGCGAAAAGCTTGTCCGCGCCCTGTTCGGTCTGGCTAAGGCGCTGGCGCCGTCAATCATCTTTGTCGACGAAATCGACTCACTATTGTCCGCTCGCTCGTCCGGCACGGAGAACGAGGCTTCAAGACGCTCAAAGACCGAGTTCCTGATCCAGTGGTCAGATTTGCAGCGCGCCGCAGCAGGTCGTGAATCGCCTAGGGACAAGAAAGCCGGCGGAGATCCCAGCCGGGTCCTCGTCCTCGCCGCCACAAATATGCCCTGGGATATCGATGAGGCCGCGCGCCGTCGCTTCGTCCGCCGACAATATATCCCTCTTCCAGAACATCATGTCCGCGAAAAACAACTCCGGACATTACTAAGTCACCAGGTGCATGACTTGACAGATCAAGACATCGACGCTTTAGTCCAACTTACAGACGGTATTATTCCCCATTTACTCTCCCGCCCCAACCACCAGTATCCCAAAGCTAACAAAGCATAACTCAGGCTTCTCAGGCTCCGACATAACAGCCCTCGCCAAAGACGCCGCAATGGGCCCCCTCCGCAACCTCGGCGAAGCCCTCCTCCACACCCCCATGGACCAAATCCGCGCCATCCGATTCCAAGACTTCGAAGCCAGTCTCTCCTCAATCCGACCCAGCGTCAGCCAGGAAGGACTAAAGGAGTATGAAGATTGGGCCCGACAATTCGGCGAGAGAGGTGGATAGACCTTTCCCCTTTTCCTCCTCTCTATATCTCTTCTCCTTTTTCTGTTTCCTTTTGATTCATCTTTGGGACCGTTGCATTCATGGACCTTGCACGGATCGGGGGATCGGTTTGGCAGGGCGAATTGGGTCTGATACGATACGATACCTTGGGCTATGGTTCTTGAGTTTTGGTCTGCGTTATGTGGTACGGTATGGTATGGTATGGGTTATGATTATGAATGTCTGCTGGATGAATGCGAAGGGGATTGGATCGTTTGGAAGCACGTGTACTGGTACTGTACGTAGTGAGTGAGTGACCTGGTCGGGAACAGGTCACATCAATGAATGGATGTACATGGACTATACACTGCTCCTTTTGTATGAACATACATTCTTTCTTCCCTTTGTGTTGAGGTGTAGTTCTCGGTGATTCATACCGCATTATTCGATCCGGTCATTTCAAGAATTAAACATCAAGCCTCAGACACAATAAATCTCCATCAATAGACTTCAATTAGCAAGCCAACCTACTACGTAAGTTCAACCGTATCAATACCAAAATACACCATATATAATACAATACAGTTTAATTTATATACTACGAGACATGAACCAAATAAATAGTAGGTAGTAGGTATAAGTAAAACGGTACATCATCAAAGAAAAAAGACAAGACAAAGACACAAGGAAAACAAGGCGTTTAGTTTGAACTGGTTGGATATCCCGGCTGGCATCAAATCGAGTCAGATAGAGAGAGAGAGCAAGAAGGTAAGCGTCAGAACATAGTGGAGTGATAGAAGTAGTAAGAGTAAGTGGTTTAAATGAACTGGACTGAAATCTGTATGTCAATTCTGGAACCCTAATTCAATGCGAGCATAACACCCAACCATTCGTTGTAAAGACGACGCAACGGAACATAGGGAATAAAAGGAGAGAAAAGTAGAGATATAATTGATAAAGAAAAAGCAAGATAAAAGACCTGGTATCGTATTCCACTTCCACCACAAACCCGTTAAGTTGTATACCATGGACATCACGGATGAACATTTTCGTCTTTCACAGATCTATCAGACTGCCTCCAGCCTGAGGCTGCTGCTGGTATGATTTCTGTGCACCCCAGGGGTTGTTCGTAGGCTGCGCGAAGCCGGCTTGCTGCTGGGCGAACCCTGTTTGCTGGGGGACGAACCGTTGTTGGGCGAAGAATGGGTTGCTGCCGGTCTGGTTGGCGCGTAGACGATCGAGACCTTGACCAGCAGAGTTGATGAAGGTGCCGGGTGCGGTGTGTTGAGCAGGAATACGGAGATCGCCGACGTTTCCAAAGGTATCTTGGCCGTCGCCGCTGGCGAGGAGTGCATTGAGACGAGCGTGATGCGGGTCGTTCATCTGAGGCGGAGTACTCTTGGGTGGAGCCGGTGCCACAGGAGCCTGGTAGTTGGCGATTGGATTGAAGGCGGTGGTTGCGCGCTCTTCTGCCAGCGTGTTCAGGGATGGATGTCCAGACGTTGCGGGCCTGGTCTGGAACTGCTGTGTCTGCGTGCGCTGAGCGAATGGGTTGTTGGTTCCGGTCTGCATTGGTTTCAACATATCTCCCGGCTGCGGGCTGCTAGAGGCCCATGGGTTATTGCTGCCCGACGAAAGGAAGTTATCTTGCGGCTGTTGTTGTTGCTGCTGGGGTTGTTGCTGTTGCTGTGCGAACATATCTGTGGTACCATAGGGATTGTTGGTGTTAAACGCCGTGTGCTGCGGCTGCAGGGTTGCCTGGGGCTGTAGCGTAGCCTGTGGCTGCAGGAAGTTATTCTGGGGCTGACCGTACGGGTTCTGGTCAAAGGCTGTGGGCTGTGCTTGGAATCCGTTGCTGTACCCATTGGGCATTCCGGTCATCTGTCCCTGGAATCCAGTTTGCTGTGCATATTGGTTGTTCAAGTACCCGGTCGACAAAGGTTGCTGGGGGTTGATCGGGTTGCCAAACCAGTCCACCGCACTTTGCTGTTGGTATCCCTGGTTGTAACCGGTGGGCTGCGCCGGGGCGGCCTGGACCGGGGTGTCATCGAAGAGGGAATGTGCGTTGCTCTCTTCAAGTTCGCGCTTGCGAAGTTCTTCCTCTTCCTTGCTCAGCTTGATGGCCTTAGCCAGATCTTCGTCCTCCTCCCCGGTTTGCATAGAGCTCTTCGCCCGTCGCTTCCGTTCTTCCTCGGCCTCATGTTTGCTCGCCTCGATCGCCAAGCGGTACTCAACATCTTCCTCGTCCGCGGGACGTCGGCGGCGCTCGTTTCGACGCGGTTGTTGTGGTTCACTCCCATGGCCTGGATAGTCGTCTAGCCCGCTCACCCGCGATTTCCACAGCTTTCGGTCGGAGCGTTCACTTCGCAATCGGTCTTCATCCATCACCAGGGAAGTGAGCTCTTTAGCAGCCACGCGCACTACGTATCATTAGCTGGCGACCGAACAAGGTGAGGAATAATACCGGCCGCAACCTACCGTTTTGTCCGACATCTCTGCCATCCTCATCCACGTATTGGAACTCGCGCAAGGTCTTGATGATGTAGACGTTCTTCCGGGCCCACGTCACGACCAGCTCTGAGCCCTCGTGGAGACAGTAATCCAATACCTTCAGAGACTTCAACACATGACGCCAATTCTTTCCCTTGTCATTTAGTCGCTTATCCAGCATGTCCATAATCTCGTAGAAATCGGTGGGACTGTACGTACAACCGGATTAGCTCGGTTTAGAGGGGGGAGAATCGTCGAGGCCAATGAATCGGTTAGCCTACCTGCTAAACGTCAGGGCGGCAATCTCTGCCATCTCTGTACCGGTCGGGCCCCAGGGGTCATTACTCGTTGCTAGGATTGAGACGTCAGCCAATGTCGACCGCAGGTTCAAGGACACCGGTAGCGACCGACGAGCATCCGCCACCGGTCAATCGTTACCCAACGGGAGCGCATTAAGGACGAAATTAGCAGTACATACCATTTCGGACCTTGACCTGGACCGACGAGTAACCCTTGGTGACATTTTTCACACTGCGCACGACTTTCGACATAGTGACGACAATCGGACACTCGAGCTCAATAGGAGGATAATCGGAAATGAGGTAGGGTGAAATAAGCAGAGCTCCTGGCGTACCGGTAGCTCTCGGGAATCAGGAAGAATCAGGCGCAAGCCGCCCAGGGGAGCGTCGGGGGTTGAATGGGTAGCGGTGGGATCGTTGGTGACTTGCGGAGGTGAGTGTCTGTCTCCTTATCGCGGGCGGTTGCAGTGGAGTTGGCAGTGGCAGTGTGACGGAAGGCGGGCGTATGGGATTGAATGTCAGCCACCGTTCGGAATCGTCCCTGAGAACACTAAAAGACACAACGAGGGTATCAGGACAGGGAGAGGACGATCGGAATTAGGGAGATCGAGAAATAGACGGAGGAGGATTAGTAGTGGTAGCGTTTTGAAAGAAGCGGTAGAGAGAAAGAAAAGTCGCGATGACGAGCAGGAAAGTTCTTCTGGGTTTTTGGTGGCCACCGGTCGATGGCTGACGACGACCAACGCCCAATCGTAAGGAAATCTCCCGATCAGTTCAGGTTCGAACCACCCCCACGCACAACCAGTTTCCCTTCTCCTTTCGGAAATAGGATCTTAAATATGTAATCACTTTCAGTCAAAGCATTTGTGAACAGAGATCATATATGAACCGAGAGATAAAACAGATGGAATTCCGGGGACGAGGAAATAGGGGTTGAGTGATGATATCCACCGGCAGATCAATGTCCCTGACGAGGTACTAGAAGATGTTCAATGGATTTATGACAATGGGATCCGTTACTCCGCAGGTGTCAGAGAAGTGAGGGAAAGAATCAGAGAGGAAGCGGAGAGGGACAATGAGGTTGGAGATGAGAAAGAAGAGACGGTAAGTTCCAGAAGTATACAAACCATTCATTCATACATGCAACTATGATTATTTACTGTATGTATAGTATGGAGATACGGTATGCAACGGGGTTTCTAATGTACATCGGCCCGAAAGACCCTTTTTTTAACTTTCAGGGTGTTCTGTCATTTTACCAGATTCAGTAGTAGTATATACTTGGACAAAGTATACATACATAGATGGATTGGAAATTAACCGTCATTTTCTCCCAATAAACCGATGGATCCAAACACTCACTTCCCTTTTCAAACTGATATAGAATCCCACCCCGTACCATACTCCAAACTCTTCCGATAGAGATGGTCTGTTCACCCCGCTACTGGTAGACTAGCTCATAAACCATCTGCAGCCCTGATGATGTCGTGGCGCCGTGGCAAAGGACGGCCGCGTACAACCATGACTTGGCATCCTTTTCAACATGGGAACGCTTCTTCAACCCCTCATTTTACTTTACCAGTTTACCAATGAAGAGAGTCTTTCTTCGTTGACACGAGGTTCTTGCAAAGTTACCATACGGCAGACTCCGTCCCTGCTTCTTACCGGAGTGTAAGGGTGTACTGTACATTGAGTATTGTGGCGGTGCAATACTTTGAAGGTTTAAAATGCCAAAATGTACCAACGACGTCATAAGGCAACATGCTTTTTTTTTCTTCAGTTTTTTTTTTTTATTTTTTTTACTTTTTCCCCCTCTATATTTGACGGTTCACCCAAGAAATTAAACCTACTTTACTTCACGGTATTTCTACATCAGATCTCAAATAAGGATGGGGGCCTAATCGGTACCGCTTAGGCAGCAGTGTTCTGTACTCCGTACATCCATTTAATTTAATGAAAACTGGTACTCGTTCGTCCGATACTACTACTGGGTACGGGGTTTGTTACTGGCCCAGCCACCAGGGTAATGCCACCTTACGGTGGTTCCGTGTATAATATAATCTTGGTATCTGATCTAGAATATCAATCTAATAGCCGAACCCGCGCTATCTACTACGTATATCGGCAGTCAAACCACGGCCTTCTGCTTCTGCATCGTGGGATCCCCTTTTGCAATGGCTGTCCGGGTTCATAGAATCGCACTGTGTGATCTTACCCAGGTCACTCTTGTCAAAACGACAGAGTCTAAACTTACATACAAGCTGAAAATCCCCTCCGCCAGTTTAAATTCGAAGCCAGCTCGACAAGTCAGTCTTGAGAACAGCCGAAAATGACCAAAGCAAGTAGAACTCACGGCGGCTGCTTATCCGCAGACTGGATTAGAACTTGAAAACTATACCATCACTGCTGCTTCGATCCCCATAACAGGGGCCCCATCCGGGTAGGTGAGATCAGCCTGATCCCGGACAGAATACCTCCCGAGAGTGGATTGTCGATGAGGAACTTCTGAGAGCTGAAAATCAACAAATGAGATTAATTTGGCTGTAGCTGCGTCTGTATGCCTGGAAGTTTGTGAAAACCATCAAGTGACTGTCTAGAGTGCCTAAAACGAAAGACACGGACTTCTCGACGATACAGGAACACCACAAATCCAGGATCACTTCAAGTCAAGGACCACTTTCAGTTAGCCACGGTCCATAGGTGGCTAGAATATGTTATAGTTTAAGGGCACACCGTGGCTTTGTTACCCCTAGGAGGATACTCAAATCACCTACATAAGGGGAGACATGAACGATTGTTTTCCAAGTAGAGAATCCATGACTTACTGTATGACCAATATATTCCAGCATAAGTAGTTTAATGAGTCCAATCCAGGCAGTCCCTACACACGGACCCTAATAGAGGATTATGCAGCAGCGTTGGGTGAAACTTCGCTCTCTCATTTGCCTGGTTCTTCGTAGAGGAACTCTGACAAGTATGAACTTGAGGCAGATACAGGTATCTTCAAACTCCAATTTGCATTAGATAAAATAGTATGGAAACGTTGAGGTCCTGCTATGTCAATTCAGCCCAGGCAATCTGTACGTTTCCTTACCTAGCCTCACTAGTAGAAAACCCTTACAATATGATTTCCCATAGCATCCTCTGATAAGATCAGAACATGGGAACATGGAGGTAAAAGAAGAAAAAGAAAATATTATGTAAAGGATTTCATTTTTCCATCGGTCTAGATCGTAGTCGTCATTCAATTCCCAGTATGCCAGTCAACAAAGAGGAACAAAAGAAACCGGAGAAGCGAAAGACAGCAGAACTATCGCATCGAGTCTAGGATTGTTCGCTCTCCATGCTCAAATACTTCGCTTCCGCTCCCTTGATGCAGGCAATGTTGGCCCCCAGTTTGTTGATCGTCTCCATATACTCGTCGTACGGGTCCGAGTCGAAAACAATTCCTCCACCCGCTTGGAGGTAGGCCACCCCGTCCTTGACCATCATCGTTCGGAGGGCAATGCAGGTATCCATAGCACCCGGCATTTCTGTTGCTCCGTCCGTGCTGGCGATGTTGTACCCGAAGTAGCCCACCGCGCCAGCATACACTCCGCGCTTCTCGCCCTCCAACTCGGCAATCAGTTGCATAGCCCGCACTTTGGGAGCCCCGGAGACCGTGCCGGCGGGGAAGATGGACCGGAACGCGTCGAACCTGGTCTTATCCGGCCGCAGAATACCGGATACCTGCGACACCAGGTGTTGCACATGCGAGAACTTCTCGACCACCATCAACCGGTCCACCTGGGTGGTCGTCGGGTCACACACGCGATTAACATCATTCCGTGCCAGATCCACCAACATAACGTGCTCCGCGCGATCCTTCAGGCTTCCTCGTAGCTCATCTGCGAGCGCCTCATCCTCCTCGGGTGACTTGCCACGCTTGACGGTGCCGGCGATGGGATGCGTAATGATACGACCCTTTTCCTCCTTCGCCAAAAGTTCTGGACTAGCGCCAACGAGCTGGAAATCTTCGCAATCAATATAAAATAGGTATGGCGATGGGTTGACTGTGCGCAAATGACGGAAGAGGTTGAATGGGTGAAGAGAGGTTGGACGCGACAGCCGTTGCGATGGCACGGTCTGGAAGATATCGCCTTTGGAGATGTGCTCCTTGAGTTTCACCACGTGCCGCTCGTACCCCTCGCGTCCGATGTTGGAGGTGTACTCCTGATTGGGAATGATTGGACCTTGGGGAGGCAGCGGGGTCTCGGGTCGGAGTAGTCGTTCGATATAGCGCTTGATCACGTCTTCGCCTTTCCGGTACTCGGTTTCGAAATCCGAGTCGACATGTGTGATAGGAATGAAGGTGATGATCTTGATGACCTGGTAAAAGTGATCGAAGGCGACAATGGTATCAAACAGCATGAAAAGCGACTCTGGGATCCCGAGCACATCCTTGAGAGGCCGGGCCGTCTTGGGCTCAAAGTACTTCACACAGTCGTATCCGACGTAACCAATAGCACCACCCGTGAGTGGTGGTAGCGTCAAGCCGGGCACCGTCGCAACGCGATATTCCGCGATCTCCTTTTCCAGGATCGGAAGGGGGTCGCACTCGGAGCCGTGGCCGGGGCCGGTCTTGAGAACTTTGCGGGGATCTTCATCGCATCACAAACGCACAAGTTAACGAAAGCTCCAGCAAGGCGGCCACGATGGAAAAGTATGCATACCAGCTCCCACAAAACTATACCTCCCAATTGTCTCTGTGGTAGCAGCACTTTCGTAGAGAAATGACAGTTTGGATCTGCGCAAGAGTTGGCCATCAGCTGCCCCGCTATAGGCAAGAGCGCGCGTGGGGCTCTGGGCTTGGAACTCACTTCTCGGCAACCTTCAAATATGCCACTGTGGGCGTCAATAGGTCGGCGGGGATAGATGCAGTAAGTGGGAGTAGGTTAGGAGGATATTTAGCATCTTTCGAGTGGCTGACCACATCCTTTGCTGTCTCAAGCGACGGCACAACGTTGATCTGAGTCATACCATTCGGCGGCATTAGCACAAACTCGTTTTATCCAAACGGGGGGTCATAAACAAACGGACGAGGAAAAGATTGGTGATCAATAAGATGAGATACTCACAAGGGGTGCCATCCTATCTAATCTAGCAGTGTCAATGAACTCCGAGTTGATCGTATGCGGGGAGGTGGAAGAGTAGAAATGAAATTGGACGGAGAGAACGGAGATAAACGCAATTCGAAATCGCTAAAATCAGATTCAAATGCCGCAACTTGCTGGCCCTTCACAACTAGGGAACAAGTAGGAAAGCAAAAGAGCGCCGGAACAGGCTTCGTTTTAAATCAATTCAAGATACCCAGTTTCTTTTCCTTTTGCTTTTTTCTTTATCGTTTCTTTTTTCTAATTCCATCACTTATCAGGAAACTTTTTGGCCGGCGCCTTTTCCATGGGAACCCCAATACGGAATAGTCTCCCGGCTTAGCATTATTATTATCAATTGGCACTGATGATCTGACCGTCTTTTTCTGCAGCCTTTCCTCTCGGACTATGACAAACAAAACAATCCTTTTTGCCTCTGTTCACTTGTTCGCAATTTATTTGGTACCCTTCTGTTCGGTCGCGCTCAGGCGTTTTTGGGGAGCATACCTATACTAATATCCAGATATATCTAATCTATATAACGGTCTGGTTTTCCGCGGTCCGATCATAACAGTCGCAACTACCCTTGTCCTTAAAGATTCGATAATTTGCTATTTGTCCAACACTCTTCTATACGTCCAAACACCTCGGAAGATATTACCCTACGTCCTGCACCCACACATACTTGCAGCAAATCAACATTCCTATCCGTTCACTTATCTACACACTATGCAATAGAACGGCCAAATAGCACGAGAAAAAAGTACCATATATACAGAGAATAAATAATCGGTCATGGAGAGTTCACCTTACCCGGCTCGCTTGGATCAGCTCTCGCCTCCGCATTCCCTTCCGGAACACACCTGGGAGACTGATATGTCGCGCCCTACTTCTCCCTCGGATGCCCACGACACGGGCGAAGACGCAACGCATCTGCCACAGCGACTTGCCAAAATAGCTCACATGGTCTCGCAGAACGTCGACGTGTCAAGTGAGGATACGATCGCGGCACACCACTGCCTCAACACTTTGGAAGCCCTCCTGGACCCACGGCCAAAACTCACTCAGGAAGTCGTCAAATGCCGACCCACACGTATCTACCCTGAAACTTCACACCCTGTGGCTTCCGCAGCCTCCTGCTCTGCCCCGATGGAAGATCGTGCTTCATCCGCCTTCGAGCCTTCGAGCTCGCAACTTATAGCTCTTTTGAACGAAGTAACCGCATTAAATGCCGACTTGAACCAGCGCCGCAAAGAATCGTCCCAAATATATGACCTTCTGAGGCGCGAATGCCAGGGGTTGTCGCGACGGATATTGGAGCTGGAAAACGTGGTCCACGAGCTGTAAGCTGAAATCCACCAAACCGCCACCTTCATTTTCGGGCTAATGCGTAACTCTGTCCGATACAGGGAAACAGACATAGTAGAAGGCTCAGCAGAACGTGAAGCACTTCACGGTACGGTTCGCGGACTCGAGGCCTGGGTTAATGGATGGCAGAACGAATCTAAACCGGGGACATCGCGTCAAAATAAAGCAAGGCGGTGGATAAGGCGTAAGCCCGAGGAGCGCTATGAGACCGATTCTGAAGCACTTATAGAGGGCATAACGGCGTGGATGCGTGGCTGGAAAGATGTCGAAGAAGGCTTCCGCGTTCGCGAACGAGGTCGGCAGGAGAGAAGGGAAGAAAGGCAAAGGCGTCCTAGATTAGCCGCAGACCCTGCGGATAACACATAAAAAAAACCATAATATGATCTGGGAACGCTGGGTTGCCGGGTTTGAGACTAGATTCGGCTGAAAGCGACTCCGACATAAGAAAGCCGAGACCGACGATTTGCCGCCAAAACTGATGCGAAGCGCAAGACAAAGGAAGATTCTGACATTCAGTAATCATGCCGACCAAAAACCAATGGTACAGTTAAGAATTAAGATGATAGAATGCGCCAATGTGCCCACCGTAACCCACTATAACCGCAATTCACTGCTTTTCTGTCGAAAACCCCGAGTCTGCGCCGATATGTATGATTTCACCGAATGGTAATTGAATAAATTAAAATGCTGAAGGAAGAAAGAACACAACAAGAACCTCCTGAAGCGGCGCTGCTTGCTAGCTGTTGATCGACTTTGATCTAATTCATTGCGCTTCACCTAGCCGCACTTCAATGGGAGGGATGACTTGGCCGAAGGTCGGTTAGGCGGCCTGGTAGCAAACGATCCAGAGGGTCAGGAGCGAAAGCTAAGGTATAGGTTTCGGCTGTATTCGTTGACGGGGATATCACAAATTATGTAGTGAGAAGTTGTAAAACCGCATACGAGACCATTATCAAGGTGTAGTTAGATATTCCTGCGTTCGAGCCCAACATCACGTATTCGCCGTCCGTAAAGTCTCAACTTTGCATGTTTATAATAGCCAACTACCCAATCTCCGTCAGCCTGTTAATCTCCACTTGGGTACGATAGACAACATACCTGCTTGCCAAAGCCAAAAGCGAGTCGTTTCCCATCAGTATCCCATGCAAGAGAACGATCCGGTATTGGCTCGGCGTTCCCATTGTGTCCATTGGCCAAGTGGCCTTGTCCTTCTTCGGTCTTTGTTCCGTCGGTCCCAGGCACGGACCAAGTAGCCATTGCGGTGCCACCTCTCTGTGAATTCCAAATGAACAACTTCTCCTTGCTTGCAGCAGCCAGAGCATACCCGTCCGGAGAGAAACTGCTGGCGAGGGCGGGTGAAGATGGACCGAGGAACAGACGATGGATGCAATCAAATCGCTTTGTGTCCAGATCAATATGCCATATTTTGACTGTATCATCAGTGGATGAGGAGGCTAGAATCAACGGATGGTTCGCTTGTGGTTGGTCCAGGGTGTTTGGCTTAAGCTCTATTGCCGTAATATCCCCCTCGTGTGCACCATCGAGGTGCATGTCGTGCGTCGGAATCCAGAACGCAGCTGCAGCAGATGATGCAGCCACTGCCACCGAGGAGGCATTGACATTCGCGCAACGAATAAATGTCCAAGGTCTATGGGTCTCACTGGTAAATGTCTTGGAGATGTGGATACTTGAGTCGACGTCGCATTGGTAAACCGTTCCGTTACCAGAAGCGTATGCTTCATTGCGTCCAAGCCAGCTGAGGTCATAGATTGACCCGTCGATCACCTGTGGAGAGGGGAACTCGTCTGGTCGCAATGAATCATCCCAGAGAGCCAGCTCGGAGACTTTACTATCGGATGCCACGACGATTAAATGGGTGCCGCTCTCGGTCCAATGCAATCCAGTGATCATTCTAGGTACTTCGGGCAGGAGGTCAACCGCATTTCCGGCCACATCATACATAGTAATTGATCCTCTCATGTCATTGTATGTGGCTACGGCCAATTTCTGACCCGTAGGGTCCCAGGCGACTGCAGAGACGCAGATACTATCGCCCTTACCCTCCACAAGTTTCTCTTGCACTGGATCCGCAGATGACGGCATCTTCCATAGACTGCAAAACGTCTCGCCGACTGCAACGACAACAGTGGAGTCGTTTGGACGCCACAGTGCACGGGTCACGTGGCAATCATCAGCCACATTCAAGAGGGCGGTATCGGGACTAAGGTCGGCAGCCTTGGCGGGGGTGATCTGGACGCCAACGCTGTGGCCGTTGGTCAAGGTGAAGGTCGGCGCCGCGGTTGGTTCCTGGTCTTGCGAGTCCGGTCGGATGCCCATGCTCACGTCCCCATCCCCATCCACAGCAGTGTCGGCCAAGGATGCTGATGCGGCTACTGCGGATTTCGTCTCATTTGCAACACCATTTGAATCGATTTCCATTGGAATTTCGTCCCCGTTGGTCTCTGCGCGGTCACTTTTGCGACTTTTCTTAGCATTGGGGATAACTTGAGGTGCCGCAGGTTCGCCTGTCAAGTGACCGTTGATCACGCTGTCGCGCGCGACTTTACTCGTGGGCGAGACAGGTGCCTGGTCTGTGCCATTTTCACCCGGGCCACCCTGACTTTTCCGCGGTTCCGCTTCTAGCACCGCTGGTCCAAAGAAATAATCTGAAGGTGAAAAGGGCCTTGGATTCCCATCCTGTAAAACTCATTAGTCATTGGTAAACAGATATTCTTCGAAGACACCAATTGAAGAGAAAGGAAAAGAATCGGCCGGAAAGCAAAAACATTAGGTCCGGCAGAGTAAGGTAACGTGCCTTATCGAGTGACTGTTCGAGCTCGTGATATTGTAGACCCTTTTGGACCAAAGACACCAGCGCATGAGTTTTTATATAAGGAGCGAAAGGTAAGCTCTGTGGGTCATGATTCCATGCGCGCTGCAGTGTTACTGCGGCTTCACCGTGACCTGCGATGTAGGTTAGATGAGAATCTTGATCATTCCAGGATACCTCAAGTCCTGTCAGACGAAGACACGGGGAAACGCGTAAGAAGGAGGGGGAGATAGAAAAAAAGATTTTAAGAAAAATAAAAAGATAATTAAGATTGAATAAGAGAGGGGCTGAGACCAACCTGATTCTTGAAGATACCTAGAGATTAAAAGTCAGTGACATGTAGGAAGAAAATAGACATCAGGGGCATCATGAGCTATCAGAGGTCCTACACTCGGATCTCGGCAGAAAACCTTGAAGTTAGAACGTACCTCCAGATTAGGTAGTTGACATGATGCGACGTAAGATCAGGATGTGACATTGTTACATGTATGACAGCTAGTAAGGTGGAGGATCCGCTAGCATGCCAGGAATAATAACAGGAACCTCCGCTGAACAGATGGCAGAAGGATAACGGTGCGCGATCGAGAATTTGAAAGATGCGAGAATCCCGAGATATAGGCGAGATTAGACCGTGTAAACCGAAGGGACCGGTCTGCTGATAATACAAATTTCTCTCTCTGAACCACCAGGACGAATGACGGGAAGGTCCAGTTCGGCGTCGGAAAGAGCGTGAGTGCCAAAAACTGGGCCGGACGCAGCCAAGGCGTGACAAGGAAAACCGTAGTTGAAGGGGATATAATGCAGAGCGTTAAGGTGGAGTGCAGATGCCGGGGGGTAAGATCGTCAATTAAAGGGTAGAGGATTGGTGAGGGTTCTAATGGGACCCTTGAAGAGCGTTAAACAAGGGGGTTGTGGAAAAGAGGTCGCAAGAGTCGGAAAGAGAAAGTGAAGAATGAATATCGAGACGGGTCGAAATCGACACCAACGTGTGGCTTGAGATAGCAGACCCGCTAGCGAACTGCAAAGGTTGGAGCTGTACCAGTACGGTTATGGGAGGGGGTGGACAAACTGGAGGGCTGGAACTCCAGAATGGGGACGACGAAAAGGAAGTGGTTAAAAAAAGGTAATTAAAGAAATAAAAATAAAAATAATAATCAAAAAGGAAAGCAGGGCAAGCGTGTTAAGGAATGATGATCACCACCACGTCTGCAGGGTAATAATAAGGTACAGACAGATTGACTTGATGGTTGTCGTGACTGCAAGCAGGGAAGAAGAGAAATGAAAGAGAAAGAAGTGAGGTAGTAGTCTTCAAATCTCGAACCTACAAGCCCAAGTTGAGTTTAGACAGTTGGGAAAAAAGGAAAAAGCTCAGTGGAATTTCTCCAGGCGGCTCTGGGACGCTGTTTCAGAGGACGCCTGCACCCTTTGCCAGTCACTCTGCAGTCAAACCCGATTTTGACTTTGCGACCTGGACTTTTGGGCTTGACTCGTTGTGGCGTCCGGCCCACGACTTAGCGTGCAGTTGGGAAATCCACCGGTCCCCTTGGGTGGTTCTGACGGGCAAATGATCGGCCAGTGCGCTTGTCTGCTTCGGGACCTAGCGTTTTGCGGGTCGATTACAGTGTGATTTACACAGGGCACGCAGTAGTAGTGTACCTACTTGACGGACAAACCTATTTCTATTTCCCTAGGAATATTATTTTTTTGATTATTCCATTTTATTTTCATTATCCTCCTTTTAATGGCACCCCAACAAAGCAAGAAAACAAAATAAAATAAAATAAACCAGAAATATTCTTCCAAGCGCTTATGCTTCGACTGACCTGAAATTACACGAACATCTAATAATGATAAACATAATACCAACAATAACCATATCAAATGTTAAATGTACACCTAAATAAAAGTAATTACTACTAGGAAAATTAGCACAACCTGCCAGATCCTAGGAATTACTCTAAAAAATCGAATTTAATTCGATGACTAATGATGATCGGGTTCCTCAAGAATTACTGGTTGTCCTCTAATTTTATTTGATTTGATTTTCCTCTTATTTTCTTCTTTTTCACGGCGGCACACGGCGGATGCGTTCCCCATTCTCTTCTTTCCCATTCTGTGCTTGCAATGTCAATTTAGCACCTTTCAGCCACATGGTGACCGGCTGTTCCACCTTTTATGTTCCACATTACATCTTCTCTGACTGGCTTGATTAATTATTATGTTTTAGGGGCTTATTGAACTGAAAGAGGAAGGAGAGAGCTTGTTCCATAGATCAGAGTTCTAAAAAGGATACAAAAAGCTCTCATTCGATGAGTCGAACTCCAATCTATGGCGGTAACCATTCGTAGTGACAGGCGGAGGCTGTAAGAAATTCAAAGAGACTTTGGGGAAGCCATGTTTTGAATGCAGATATTCACGACGGCAGGTAGTGACTACACCAATCACGAAGCTTTACTGGAGCTTCTGTAGTGGATTGCGCCTGGATGATGACATTTATTTCTTCCCCTGCGTACTGAATTCTTGAAATACACGGTGTTTCAGAGCCACAAGTCTTAGCCTTGCCAAGAATCCTGTCAGCAGATGGAGATGGTTAGAGATGAGCTGATAGCCGCTCTGAATCAAAACGGTGGGAGTCAGACATGGCTTTGACTGTTTAAAACTTTGAAGCGACATGATTTGGAATGTTTGTTTCTTTGTTTAGCGCCTTGATAGATTCGCACCTTGACATGTACACACGTAGATTCCTTTACCTCGGTCATTGGAAAAGTATACCTGAGGCGCCAAGGCTGGAGTCTCGGGTGGTGCCTCAGGTGGTCACCTTTGTTATTTCCCCGGGCGGATGTTCAAAATAGGGTATCCAATCAAATGGAGGCGATCGATCAGAGCCAAATAACGAACCAAACCAAAGGCGGAAGTGCTGCTTGGTCCAAAATCCACTCCAAACAGCCATTGATCAACACCAACTTTTGACACTTAATCCCCTAGTCGGGTTTTGTCGACAGCCTGCGGCCTGCGTGGACACTAGCAGCCGCAAGAGCTCGTTTCCCACAATGGCGCTCCGAGTCAATATCCCTCCTGCGACCCGTACCTGTCTCATCACCCTGCTTACTCTCTCGCTCCTGTACAATATCGCCCGATGGCGACAAATTGATGCCACGGGGGGCCATCCCTTAACCACGCCAGTTGTGCCCTACCTGACACTCGTCCCATCCGAGTTCTTTTATTACCCTTGGACATTCCTTACAGCGACGTTCGTGGAGCAGAACATCTTTACGGTTCTCTTGAACGGCGCGACCCTGTTCTATGGGGGCAAGTACCTAGAGCGCGCTTGGGGTTCCCGAGAGTTTGCGAAATTCATTCTGACCGTCGCGGTGATCCCAAATGTGACTATTGTTCCCCTTTATCTCTTAGGAACTACCATTAGGGGTGGTTCGACCAGCGGGTATGCCTTGCTTTCCGGGACCGAATGCACAACCTCTTGCGCCTTCCCTGCTGACTCCCCGTTTCCAAGCGTAACCCAAATATGTGGTGGCATGTCGATCCAGACCTCCTTCCTTGTGGCTTTCAAGCAACTTGTTCCCGAGCATACTGTGACTATATTCAAAGGCCTGGTGAAGATGCGGGTGAAGCATTTCCCGGCGCTTTTCCTTTTGCTAAGCACGATCAGTGGCATAGTATTTGGAACGCACGTGGCAGCGATACTCTCCTGGCTCGGCCTGTTGACAAGCTGGACCTACCTTCGGTTCTTTAAACGGCAGCCGGATTTGACCGGTACATCTACCGACGGCTTAGGCTTTAAGGGGGACGCAAGTGAAACGTTTGCATTCGCATGTTTCTTCCCAGACGCAATACAGCCTCCGATCTCCTTTGTCTCGGAACAAGTTTACTCTTTGCTAGTAGCATTGAAGATTTGCACCCCGTTCTCGGAGGAGGATATTGCATCGGGCAACCAACAAGTTCTTGCGAGAGGGGAGGCCGGCCTTCCCACTCTTAACAACCACAGAGGAGGAACCAGAGGGGCAGCTAAGCGTGAAGAGGCGGAGCGGAGACGAGCATTAGCTCTCAAGGCTTTGGATCAGAGACTTCAAGCTGCTGCTGCCGGAAGAGCGCATTCCCCGTCTTCACTGAATCAGCAAGGATCAAGCCAAACCCAGACTGCAACACCGACGGTACCAGCAGGCCAGAGCATGTTGGGCGAGACGAGCTATACGCCAGATCATGCTTAAATTGAAAGGTACCGCGCGCTTCGTGGTTATTCAGGAGTTAAGGAATGTTTGAGAATGGCTTGCGTACGGGTATTATATCTTGGCCTGCTATTTATGAGTGTGACATTCGAATATGGAGAATATGTAGGGTTTAGGGTGGGAAAGTTAAGTTTCTGATGTGACTTATTTTGTACTTGGTTGTATACAATGAGCCCGATATACACAAAAGGCTCGTTGCTTTGTCTTTGCTTTGATGATATCCTGATGATGTACCTATCCCTCAAGGTCACAGGGGAAAGTTGAGCCATTATTTAAAATAAAAGAGACACCTAGAACTACATATTCTAAAAGAAAATAAAACAATGAAAAAGGCTATGCTACAGTTGGTCATGCCCAGCGTCTTCGCGCAACCCCAGTCTTCTACCAGACTTACAGTTGCTTCAGCTTCTCAATTTCTCCCCGAGCCTCTTGTAACATCCGCTCTTGGTCCTTCTTCGCCTGGCGTATAGCCGCCAGCCGTACCCGGTCCTTCTCCGACTGCTGACGCATCTGTTCCAACTTCTGTAGCTCCGCCTCCTCCTCGGCAGTAGCAGGCACGTCCTGGGCCCCGGTCACCATCTTGACTTTGTTCCAGATCTCTTTATAATCGAGGTTCTTCAGATCCAGAACGGCCGTCTTCTCTGTTGACTCCGGCGCCGGGGCATGTTTATCCTCGACCTTTGCCGCGGTCAAGGAAGCGGCATTGCTCGCCCGCTCTGCGAAGTATATCGTCAAGGCTGCCGGTCCCTCTTGTTCTTGTGTTTGCTTCACGGTCATTTGGAGACCTGGATTGTGGTACTTGAGCCGGGGAAGACAGTTGCGCCAGAAATGCCGTGCACCTTGGTGACCGCCATAGATCTTCTGAGCGTATGTGAGGTGTAGACGGGTGATTGCTGGGAATTCTTGGGTCGCAGAGGTAGCAGAGGGAAAAATGGCGGCACCGGTTCCTACGCGTACGTTGAGGATCTGTTGAATAGCCAAGTTAATTCATGCGCTCTTGATATAAACGGGCCTCCCCTGTTGTCGTCCCAAAATAGACTTGAGCGTTGGATGCCGCCGCGATCTTGCCGAAAAATTGGAGAAATGGTAGAGGTGTGGGGTATTCGTTCATTGGGAGTTTTACCTTCTGCAATTGGTTAAAATCTCGAATCAGTCTCTGATATTCATTCAGATACAAGCCATGGGGTTGGCCAACTTACGGTTTTCAGCTTCCGCATCCGCTTGAAGACATTCACCATGATGACGGGGATGGCGCAACGCGCTTTAACCTTGGAACAACAATTGAAAGAGGGTCTTTTGAAGATTGCAAAAGTTAGCTGACCTGGGGATCGATCAGCTGCAACAGTCCCGAGCGGAATTGGATGGAGTGCTGCTCGGAGCTCATCTCGATTTTTGGCCTGTCGGCGGAAAGATTGAGACGATCCGATACGTGGTCATGTGACTATACATCTAGCCTTGCTCTCGCACTAATTGCTGACGCGCTCGCCATTCGATGCGTGTCTTATCGAACAATAATTTATTTTTAATATAGACCATCTTTATGAGCTATTTACAGAAATGAAGGACTGTTACATTCTTGACTCATGGAGTCATGGTAGAATGATAAGAGAGATATGTAGTACTGATTTCTGGATAAATGTGGCAGGCGGTGAGTGGTGTACTGCCGGGGTCCGATTCCCACATAATCTTTTGACTCAGAACATCGATAAAGTCTTACCCCGCGGCAGAGTTATATAAACCACTTTTGATCCACCCCCGTTCAGGGCTCTTCACTTGAGTTTGCAATACAGCAAACCATTTATTAAGAGCCATGGCCGCCGCTGCTGCTTCCGCAGCTGCGCTCGACCCGAGCAACGGCACAAAAAACACCCTCAAACTCGAAAATGTTCTATCTCCTACCCCTCCTCCCCCAGCTTTCTTTATCCATACGGTGCTAATTGGTGGATCCCGAAATAGACCGAGAAGAGAGATACCCTTATCGCCATCGAGAAGAAATACCAGGCGCAATGGAAAGAGAACAAGGTTTTCGAGGTCGATGCTCCCTCCTTCGCGGAGGTTCCTGAGGGCTCCATGTCCGCCGCGGAGCTCCGTGAGAAGTACCCCAAGTTCTTCGGAACCATGGCCTACCCTTACATGAACGGTACCCTGCATGCAGGCCACAGTTTCACTGCCAGTAAGGTCGAGTTCATGGCCGGTGTTGCTCGCATGGATGGTAAGAGGGCTCTTTTCCCCCTGGGTTTCCACTGCACCGGTATGCCTATCAAGGCTTGCGCGGATAAGCTTTCCGATGAGGTCAAGAAATTTGGACAGAACTTCGAGGGCTACAAGGAAGAGGATGAGCAGGAGGAGAAGGCCCCTGCCGCCCCCACCCAAGAAGTTAAGAACGAACAACAAGAAAAGTTCTCTGGAAAGAAGAGCAAGGCCGCCGCCAAGACCGTGCAGATGAAGTACCAGTTCCAGATCATGTTGGCGATCGGTATCCCCTTGGAGGAAATCCACAAGTTTGCCGACGCTGGTTACTGGCTGCACCACTTCCCTCCCCTGGCCATCCGTGATCTTGACAGCCTTGGTGCAAGAATTGATTGGCGCCGTCAGATGGTCACCACTGATGCGAACCCCTACTACGATGCCTTTGTGCGCTGGCAGATGAACCGTCTCCACGAATTGGGTAAGATCCAGTACGGTAGCCGGTACACTATCTATTCTCCTAAGGACGGACAGCCTTGCATGGACCACGACCGGACCAAGGGTGAAGGTGTCGGACCCCAGGAATATACCGCTATGAAGCTGAAGGTGAAGGAATGGGCCCCACAGATTGCCGAGATTGTCAAGGGCAAGATCGAGGAGGATGCCAGCGTTTACTTTGTTCCTGCTACTCTGCGCCCAGAGACGATGTACGGTCAGACTTGCTGTTTCCTCGGCCCTAAGATCAACTATGGTATCTTCAAGGTGAAGGAGAAGGAATACTATGTTTGCACAAAGCGGGCTGCGTGGAACATGGCTTTCCAGGGCACCTTCTTTACCAGTGACAACTTCCCCAAGTCTCAGGATCAGTTGCCACTTGTCGCGGAAGCTCCAGGATCTGCCTTTGTTGGTACGCTTGTTAACGCTCCACTGTCGTTCCACACCGAAGGTGTGCGAATTCTGCCCATGGAGGGTGTTTCTGCCAGCAAGGGTACTGGTGTCGTCACCTCTGTGCCTTCTGACAGCCCTGACGATTATGCTACTTTGGCTGATCTTGCCAAGAAGCCCGATTACTATGGTATCCAGAAGGAGTGGGCCGAGCTGGAGATTTTCCCTCTTATTGAAACCCCAACTTATGGAAACCTTACTGCCCCTGCCCTTGTTAAGCAGCTGAAGATCAACTCTCCTAAGGATGTCACCCAGCTGGCAAAGGCCAAGGAATTGGCATACAGTGAAGCCTTCTACAAGGGTACTATGTGCGTCGGTGAATACAAGGGCGAGCCTGTGAGCGCCGCTAAGGACAAGATCCGTAAGTCTCTTTATGAGAGTGGTGATGCTTTCCCCTTTGCCGATCCCATGGGAGAGGTCGTAAGCAGAAGTGGAGATGACTGTGTGGTTGCGTACCTCGGTCAATGGTTCCTGAACTACGGAGAGAACGACGCCAAGTGGCAAAAGGACACACTGAACCACGTCGTGAACACCCTCAACACATACACCAACGAGACCAAGCATGGCTTCGAGAAGAACCTTGACTGGCTCAACCGCTGGGCTTGCGCTAGAACCTATGGTTTGGGCTCTAAGCTGCCATGGGACCCTCAGTTCCTCGTCGAGAGTTTGAGTGACAGCACTGTCTACATGGCCTACTACACAATTGCTCACTTGCTGCACGGTGACCGCTACGGTGAGACCCTCGGTCCCTTGAACGTGAAGGCTGAGCAGATGATCGACGAGGTCTGGGACTATGTATTCACAAGACGCGAGCTTAGCGATGAGCTGATCTCAAAGAGCGGGATCAGCAAGGAAGCTTTGCAGCAGATGCGCAGAGAATTCGAGTACTGGTACCCATTGGATGTTAGAGTTTCCGGAAAGGACCTCATCCAGAACCACTTGACATTCTTCCTTTACATCCACGTTGCGCTATTCCCACCGGAGTACTGGCCTCGCGGTGTTCGCGCGAACGGACACTTGCTTCTCAACGGTGAGAAGATGAGCAAGAGCACTGGTAACTTCCTCACACTGAAGGACAGTGTTGATAAGTTCGGTGCTGACGCTACCCGTATTGCGTTCGCCGATGCTGGTGATGGTATCGAGGACGCTAACTTCGATGAGACTGTTGCTAACAGTAACATTCTGAGACTGCACACCCTCAAGGAATGGGTTGAGGAGATCTCCAAGGATGAGACTCTGCGCACTGGCCCCGCTGATGCGTTCTGGGATAAGATCTTCAACAACGAGATGAATGGCTTGGTTCGTGAGGCCCGGAAGCACTACCAAAAGTAAGCTACAAGACATCATTTCCCTCCCCTGCACCCCATGATGAACAGATATTAACATCACCGTAGCACCGACTTTAAGCTCGCCCTGAAGTCTGGTCTGTACGACCTGGTCAGTGCCCGTGATGCCTACCGTGAGGCCGCAACATCAGCCGGTGTTGGAATGCACCGTGATGTGATCCTGCGCTACATCGAGCTGCAAGCCCTCATGCTGGCTGTCATTGCTCCTCACTGGGCTGAATATGTTTGGCTCGAGATCCTGAAGAAGGTTAGTGATTTTCGACATCATCAAATACGCATCACTAACATTACCTGTAATATAGCCCGAATCCATCCACCACGCTCGTTTCCCCGAGGTTCCCGAGCAATCACCGGAGCTGACAGCCATCAGCACCTATGTCCGGGCCACTTCCTCTAGCATCACCTCTGCTGAGGCTCAGCTCGCCAAGAAGGCTTCCAAGGGCAAGAGCGCTGGCTACGACCCCCGTAAGCCCAAGAAGCTTACAATCTACGCTGCCAAGAAGTACCCCTCGTGGCAGGAGAAGTACATCGATCTGGTCCGCGAGGCCTTCGATGGTCTTAACCTCTCCATCAACGACAAGGAGCTGAACGCCAAGGTCGGCAAGATGGGTGAGATGAAGAAGGCTATGCCTTTCGTCCAGACCCTGAAGAGACGTCTTATCCAGAGCCGCGAGGAGCCAGAGACCGTCTTCAGCCGGAAGCTGCCGTTCGATGAGTTCGCCGTCCTCAAGGAGATGCTCATCAACTTGCAGAAGACCACAGGCTGCAAGGTGATTGAGATCATCGCTGTCGATGAGGGTGGCAAGACCGGTGAGGTCGTTGGCTCCGGTGAGAAGAAGGAAGGCCTCTCCGCCGAGAACGCCGTCCCTGGTCAACCCACCTTCCAATTCACCAACATCGAAGAGAGTAACTGAAAGAGTTGATCATACATTAGATCTGCACGTGAAATACTTATAAATTAAAAGAATATGAAGAATGCAATGGTTGTTATGACATGGTTTAATCTTCAGTCCACTCGTATAGTTCATACTCTATTTAATAATCACCACAAGTAACATCTCCATCTATCAAACGATTTCAAACCATCAAACAGATCTCAACACCCTAATCAACCTACCCCAAGTCAAAAACCCTCGGCATCAGTCAACCCTTCACAAACCCTAAAGAGTCAAAAAAAAAGAGAAAACATACCTCCAAAGCCCCTCCCTCAAAACCTCCTCCTCATGCGCAAACACAAGCCTAAACCACCCTCTCTCCTTCCCATGCTCTTCACCCGGATGCAAAAACACCCCGGCATCCAGGAACCTCTGCGCTAGGGCAAACTCGCGCTCTTGAGCCGGACGATCAGGATAAGGAAGGTAAAACGAGAGGTCGATATAGATGAAGAAACCTGCATTTCTGGATGTTGTTAGCAGCGCAGATACATGTTTACCATGGCGATGTAGACTTGATAGGGAAAGGAAACAGAGATAGAGAGAGGAGGAACTGTGCATTACCCTCCTTTGACGTAATTGATGCCTTCTTGGTTGAGTATTGATGTGGCGATTCGGTATGTTGATGCTAGGCTTTGGCGGGATTTCTGGGTGAATTGGGTGATGAAGTCTTGGTCTTCGAGGATTGTTGCTCCGATTGTTATGGAAGCTGTTGAGGCGTTGTGGAGTCTCCTTTCCATATGTTTTACATGTTAGATGGTATTATGTGGATGGGATAACGGAGCTGGGAACTGACAATATTGCTTTGCAAGCTTGTCGAAGGGCCGTGTTTCGTGTGATTAGGAAGCCGAGGTGGAGGCCTCCGGCTGCGAAGTCCTGAATTCTGTTAGTTCTATATGGTATATGTATATAGGATTAGGTTGCAGTAGGAATTAATCACGTACCTTGCTGAATCCATAGAGCAAGTGAACGAGATCAGGATCGATCAGATCAGGTGTACTGATAGATAAGACCGAAGTGAAAGGGACAGCACTCGGGTCTCCTGAGTCAAAGACACAGGAAGCGTATACTTCGTCGCTGATGAGATGGAGCCTGTGTTTATTACAGAACCGCAGGATTTCCTTCAGTGTTTCTGCTGGGTAGCAGCGCCCTGTTTCTGGTTAGTACTCTTTTCAGGGTCCTAAATGCTATGCACCTCATCATGTATACGGTGATGATTTCCCACAGATGATACTTACCTACAGGGTTATGCGGGTTCACGATCAACACTGCTCGAATCTTGGCCCCATCCTCTTCTGCACGTTTAAGCGCTGCCTCGTACTTATCCACCACGGCAGGGGTAAATGCCTCCTCGGGGCCCGTGTCTGCGTACACAACCTGCACGTCTGCTTCGACCCCGTAGTCGAGTTCAAAGCGTCCGTAAACTGGTCTACTGACTAAGATACCATCTGTGGGCTCTGCCAGTGTGAAACTGAGCATGCTCCCGATGGCAGTGATGCCGCTAGCGACAATGACTGTCTCTGGCTCAATCGGCGAAAGTGGTTTCAGAATGTTGTTGATATGGGAGGCCACTGCATTTGGCAGACGATTGGGTGTTGTTGAACTGGATCCATAGCCAACGGAGTCTTCGGTGAATGTGATCTGTGTAGTTACGGTTGAAGGTAAACTTGGGCATTCAGAGATATATATGAGTAGTACCAGTAGAGCTAAGGGTTATTGACCTTGTTATTGATGTACTTTGCTATCTCGGTCCGCATTGGGATCTATCTTCTTGTTAGTATAGCCATGTAGATATTCTTTCCAAAATATATGCGTACATGCTCTGCCATGCCAAATGAGATAAGCCCCGCGGGGTTGCTTTCCTTGTTGTATGTATGTGGAGGGGCATAGCGCCAAGGGATCTTGGGCAACTCTGCCTTTTTGATGCCGCGGGAGGAGAGCATTTCTGTTTTGAAGTATACCTAGTAGGAAATGTACGCACTGTTTCTAGTTAAATAGAGAAGGATAGACGGGACATAAACAATTGAATTTCTGCTCTAAGGACCTTGGGTGGTTATACAGACGATCTGCCCTTATGTCAGCGGATTTTGAGCTATTTAGGGTTTCGTGGTGCAGATGATTTGCAGTAAGAGTTTCCCGATATATACTTAGGTATATTTCTGTAATATTGTGGGACTTCTGGCGAAAGCATGGAATACTTGGTACTAATTTAATGAAGTATATCATTTTTTGCGTTTGTCGGAGACATTTGTACGCTTGTTAGGCAAGATAATTATGGCTGAAGTACTTTGACATGAAACTTTTAGAGGGTACTTAGTTCTGCTTGTCGACTATACTATGGCCGTACAATGCTATTACTAGTGAGAATAGGCCTACAGGTCTTGTCTAGGAATACCATTGTACGTTGCTGTTCAGTCAAGCCTCGACTCTCTGGAATATAGCATTGATACTCCCGCGGAGACAAGCGTAAACCCTATAGTCAGAACTCACAGAATTAGAATCGAGAATGTTGGTATGTAAAACCAAACCTCAAAACATGCAAGAAGGTAAAGCATATCACAGTCAATGGTGATAATCTAAGAAGTACAACTGCAGAGACGCAAGGTAGTTTGATCAACTTAGTTCTGCATAGCATTGCTCAGGGATATTCTATAGCCAACAGAGAGAAAACAAAGCCCTCTGTTTCATTCACTTGGGCTTTAATTTCACAGTCATCGCTGACCCATGCAACCGATTTATCTGGGATGCGATTCTAGAGCACCAAAGGTAAGTTCCTCCGTTTCTAGGATCCAATGAATGCTTGAACTCACACAATCGTAGTTCAACCTAGGTGATACGATCCACTCCTCCAGGATTGCTTTGGCACAGGCCGCCACCGTTGCTGCAGCATATTGCTCCCACTCTTCGCTAACATGGCCATCAGCGTAATTGCTGATACCCTTCACAATCATGCATGGAAGTTTATCCCACGCCCCAACCGCTATCGTTTCAAAAGCAATGACATATTCCAATTGTGCAATCTCATCACGATCCTCGGCATAATCCATGACAATCTCTTTGGAAGCAAAGTTTCCAAAATGTAGAGCAGGCTTATTATCACTGGCTTCAGCTTTGGGTGGATTGCGCGGTACGAGAAGGTTCAGATCACAGCCCTGATCCACACACGGTAGGCCTATAGTATCATGGCAGATTTGACAATTTTGAAAGTAAATGCTAGTACCATAGTCCTGCTACCGCTGGTGCTTACGCCGGTAAGCTTGTCGAAAGATTTTATCCTCAGACAACCCAGGAAGGCGTCCTATGCCCGATGTCTTTCTGAGAAACTCACAGGCTCGTCCCTCGGGCTTATCACGTCTCATTTCTAATTTTGCTACAAACTCCCTGATATCCCATTCGGCATCATACAGCTATCCCCTGAAGCATCAGTCCACTGAAAACCAAACGGATACTGCTTTCCAAGATCGTATCGTATAACATCTCTGCTAATGATAACATCACCAAGGCTGATTACTTGTCCATCTGATCTTTTTGGTACTGCACCACATATCCCGACGAGCAGAGCAAGTTTAATCCTCTTGAAACGCTCTTTTAAACGGCGGGATTCGCCGGCAGAGTAGACTATACCAATACCAGGCAGGCGTGCAAACAACATTGTGGCCGGCGATCCGGCCCATGATATAATCATATTTCTGGGGGTTGATAGTTTGGTCTTGGGTGTGTCTAACTGTACTTCCAGACTTATAGGTCTCGTCGAACATAGAACAGACTGCATCGGCTTCTAGGGGCGAGGCGCATATGATGCAAACCTCGATTTCGTCTGGGTCTGGGCAAGGGGGTTAACATGTTGAGACAGTTGCCAGGTTTTTAATGGGCAATTCGAGTACGGAGGCATGAGTCCCTTTATTTGATATGGCCTAGTATGGAATGTAATGTATATCAGGCATCAATGGCCACCCAGTTCCAGAGGGGCAGATCCACGTTGACTCTGCATATAATTAGCCAACCATCGTTGGCCTACAGACAGGCATACATGCATACACTAAATAGATACATTGAATACCTGGCGAATACAAGGCCTTCACAAACCTGACAGCTATATTCAACCTTGTCACTAACCCAACCTACATATGTACCTATCAAAATCTGAGCAATATCTATATATCCCCTCTTATATGAGTGCAGCATCAACTACATCTAACAGTATCCAATAACTCTATACCTCAATAAACTCCACCACCTTTTCTCTCTTACAAAACCCATCCCTCAATCCCTAACCTCGTATACTGATGTCCCAATTTATCCATCGGCAGATTCCCAATCTGTGGAGTCTCATGGGAAGACGCCACGGTCTCATCCGCCCAATCCTCTCGGTCCTCGAAAAACCCCACGAATTTCAAAATACTAACTAGCAATCCGGGCTTCTGGGGTGGTTTCTTCGTTCTAACAGATGTATTGACATTAGCAACTTCATCAACACATCTTCATGACAACCATTTTAGAATGTAGAAAAGGAAAAAAGAAAAGATAGAGAGATAAAAGAAACAAAACATACCTCTCCACCCAAGCCCTCCACCCCGCAAACGTACTAACCCTGCCCACAGCATGCACGAGCAACAAATATGCAACAATAGCGCTCGGCCTCGTACAATGTCCGATGGCGATCAACGCACCCCCGAAGACAGCCTCCGTATAAACGAAGGGTGAATTGACATTCTTAGAGAATGACGGGCTAGGGCCCATTGTTCCGAAGAGAAAGATTATGACGCGGGTGTAAATAAAGCTGTGAAGAGGCATAATGGCGTCGTGGTAGTCGATCGGGTTTTGGGTGGTGTATGCTACGAGGATCTGGTACATGCGGAGGATGTTACCGCCCTGGTAGGCTGGTCCTGTTTTTTCTCTTTCATTATAGTTCTGTCTGTGGAGAGGGTATTGAATAGGGTGGGTTGGGGCTTACGTGTGTGTGGTGGATAGCCGTTTGGGAGTCGTTTGACTAGGCTTAAGGAGGTGAGAGACTGGACGTAGCAGGCTAGTACTGCTAGGAGTGTACAGTTGAAGTGGCAGTAATAGAGGGTTAGTTCGGTTATGCTGGCGAGGACGTGCCATGGTAGGTCTGGAGTTGTTAGTTCTGTGATATGGGCTTTGTATGTGTAGAGGGGGACTGGTACGTTTGTGGTGACCCCGGTATGATTTGCCCCGATTGACGGCAAAATATATAAAAAATATGATGTAGAGGCCTATGATGACAGCGTCTGAGTCATTGGTGTGAATGCGTGTGGTGGCTTTCATGGTGAGTGGCTTTTTCAACGTTGTCTGTCACGGCTTGCCATATATCGGTGGTCTCTTGAAGGGAGAAAACTGGTTGAGAACTATTGAGATGCTTGATTCTATCAACCTTATTGTGAAAGAAGACATCGCTCAGGGATTACAGCGCCAGGACTATTTATATTGTGTTATTATACCCCCGTGGGTATTACGTGCTTGAATGTAACCTGATTCTCTAGTTCAGCTGAGCTGAGTACTATCCCGATCTCCTCGGTGGTTATACTTAGCGCATGTACTTTTGTACATAGATCCATTCTTTCAGAAGCGTCGTGTGATCCTTCTCCCTTGCATATGACTGCCAAATCAATTAAGGAATAGGCACAAGCTGCGCGAGATGATATATTATCACATCTTATAACGAGACCTGGATGCTAATTCAGTATGATGTATTACTCTTTGATATAGGGTCATGTCCAAAGGACCTTCAGTAACCAAATTGATAGGGTTTAGCGGCCGCCATTAGTCCCGGGAACAAAGTCAAAAGCGAGGATGCCCGCCGGATCACGCTAGTCTTCTCATGTGAGGTAGCATATCTGATGCTATTCGAGGTGTTTTTACGTCATAGAAACTGGACAACAAACTGTTTGTGGAAGGTCGAGAAACTGCTAGATCATGATGTTGATCCTGCAGTATGAGGTCCACGTTCCTTGCTAGCTCCGGGAGAAGGCTTGCAAAATACCTGTTATTTGCAAAGTTAAAGCATAAATACTGCACGAGCCGCACATTCTTTATAAAGATAATTAGTGACGGAAAGGTAGATCTTTGGTTACTTCGGACCCGTTGAAGAAGGCTTGTTGCGTAGGTGGCATTTCTTACGTTTGACGTTAAAGATCCACGTAGGTATGATATAAAGCACTATAGTCTGGTTACGATATCTTGTTGGTCAGTATGTATGGGTACACCTCTCTTGCCTGAGCAGCCGAACAATAAGACATTCTCCGCTCTTAAACAACTCGGATTGATGAGTGACTTGACAGGATCGTCGGGGGATCGAGCAGGTAACCAGTGCATGGTAGGTTAATTAAGACCAAAGAAATAGACAAATCTGGGTGCTGTCTCACCATATATTCTCAAGACTACGTGCTCCTGTAGGGACCTCAGGAGTACAGACTAATAGAATGTCTATCCGAAGCTTGCAGGTACGTTCAATTCGTCATTAATCTTGCATCATTGAAATAACATACTCATCAAGTCCGTAGCGCCCAAGAGAAGAACGGGTTTTAGAGACAGACCACACTCGTCATAAGTACGATTAAGATTCATGAAATAGTAATTCTCCCTTATCACAATCACCATGGTGCTGCAATCTATGCAGACACCGCAGCCTCAGTTGCCTTCTTAAGACGTTCACCGAGGTCTGCATTAACCTTTGCAAAAAGTCCTACATCAAGGTTAGTAAAGGGATAGTTATAAATAGGAGAGATGTTCACATACCATAGACCGCATTGCGCAGCTGAGGAGAGCGGACATTCTTAATATGGCCCGAGAGGTTCGCAATCGTTCTGTCCTGATGGCCGGGCTCCCTGCCGATGACTTCCCAGAGAGCGGCGGGTTGGACGAAGTCATCATCGGTAATGTGGCTCTGGAAATTAGTCACCTCTCCCACCCATTTCTCGTGCTCGGTCAGTCCGCTCAGCCGGGCAGCTCCCGAGTTCTTCACCTCTTGGTAGAACTTGGTAGGCTGCAAGGACGAGCCAACGTAGTTAGGGTCACCGCCGTAGTTGTCGTCGAACCGCATGGCGCCATCTCTCTGATAAGGACAGTAGACAGGTGCCTTGGCCGCGTTCGTTGGGAGCTGTTGGTAGTTGACTCCGAGACGATACCGGGCCGCATCGGGGTAAGCGAACATACGGGCTTGGAGCACTGGTATAAAGGTTAGTCAAGCGGGACCTATTTTAGTGAAGAAGTAACCAACTTGGATCAGCCGAAGGTGCAAAACCGGGCACCATTGTTGATGGGGAGAAGGCCGCCTGCTCAATATCGGTGAAGTAGTTCTTGGGCTATATCGAGAACGAATTAGCATTGTACTTAATCGTTACCCAAGCTGGATGGTATTGTTGAGGCATACATTGCGGTTCATGGTCAATTTTCCGATTTGTCTCAGCGGGTAGTCCTTGTGAGACCAAACTTTGGTCATGTCAAAGATGTTCCAACGGTATTTCTCCGCGTCGGCCGGGTCCATGACCTGGACGTAGACGTTCCACACGGGGTAGTCACCCTTCTCGATGGCCTGAAACATATCCCGAATAAGATAATCGGGATCTTCGCCAGCAATCTTGACCGATTCCTCGGCGGTCATGTTCTTGACGCCCAGGGCGGTCTTGATGTGGATCTTGACATATTTAAATGATCCGTCCTATTGACTTGCATGTTAGCCACGTCGGCCATGTAGTGGAAGGCAGAGAGTATTGGCATATCACCTCTTTAGTGAGCTTGTAAGTATGTCCACTGTAGGCATTCATGTGGCGGATAGACTTCGGTGTTCCACGATCACTGAAGAGGTGGAGAAGCTCATGGATACCTTCGGGGTTGCCGACGTGGAAGCTACGAGCATTAATACAGGAGTTATTATACGCTGAACAAATTATACTTACTCCCAGAACTATAAAAGTAGTCAGAGTTAGTATTGAATCAAACTACCACTAGCCGAAAAAGCAACCACGTGGGTTACTCACCATATTTGCATCAGGAAGATGAGTCGTAGGGTGTCTCTTATGCGAACGGTTCAGGGAAGGGAACTTAATCGGATCGCGAACGAAAAAGACCGGCTGCAACCAAATCAGTAATGTTATACACTTGATATTGAAGAAATACTGACCGTGTTGTTGAAGACCCAATCCAAGTTACCCTCATCCGTGTAGATCTTCATGGCCCATCCGTGGACATCGCGAGTGGTATCAGCCGAACCGGCTTCAGGTCCAACTGTAGATACTCGAAGCAGGACGGGAGACTTCTTGCCAGCCTTGTTCAAGAAGCTAGCTGAAGTAATATCGGAACAATCGCTAGTGGCTTCGAACTCTCCATATGCGCTGTTTTGAGGTGTATAAGCTTATGTTGGTGTTCAAGATATATAGTTGTATCACTTACCCCACCGCCTTGGCGTGGACCACACTAAAAACATATTAGTAACTATACGAGATAGATAAGGTTGGGTATGCATGGATTGAAGGGGTGCTTACCGCTCAGGAATTCTCTCACGAGAGAAATGGGCGAGAGTCTCAATGAGTTGTGTATCTTGGAGCAAAGAAAGTCCGCCACCAGAGTTGTTCCGCAGTTGAACGGTAGTGCTGTTGCTAGCAAAAGGGCAACCTGCTTCAGTTAGTGGATCTGATTGCTCTCTAGAACTAGATTTTCCAATTGGATTATCACCTTCTGCCAGAGTATAGTAGCGTTCAGCCATGTTGAAGTTGGTATCTGCAGTCAATGTGTCCAGGTACAGCAGTAAAGTAGAATGGATGTATCCTTTCACAATGGCCAGGGGGGAGGAGTTAACAGAGCTATATAACCTGGAATCTACGTGACATCCCACTATCAACTACGCGATATGGTAGTTGTTCCTGTTTCGGTTCGTCCATTGAAGGCTCTACCAATTACGAAGTACATGGAGTAATATGCGTGAGTTTCTGCGTTGTCCATGCAGAGGCATCTGCAGTAGTCTCGAATCTGAGTACCACCACAGCAAGACGTTGATTCCACTCCCGAGCTTCCCATTGGCTTCAATTGGTGATATATATGCAAAAGTCCGGTTGGAGATGGGGGGTGGTGCCGTCATTCGAAGCTCTGAGTTCGGTCGAGTACCCACGGGAAACCCTAACTGCGGGTTGCTGATGCGAGGATGAGTGATGCACACAGCCATGCACGCATTCTAGACCGGGGCTCCCTTCGTGTCCCGATCAGAGAAACCCCTCACTACTGAACAGCATTCTTAATCCTGGGGATCTCATTGGAAGCTGTTTTAGTTCTGTCATGTTGATTAATTGTGGTTGAGATGGAGATGCAACTTGGGAGGGTCCGACCTTACCGAATACAGTAGTACTACTGACCCAATCAATTCCATGTCACTTTTGACGTCTTTGGTACATGACGTCCTGCACTTTCATAAGGATTGTAATTGCTACGGTAAGTCATCACTGTCGCTCTTATAAGCATTAAGTGTCCTGTGTCCCTGGTTGCTTCCTTTAGTGGCACCGTCTTGATCCAAAGAGCAAGTTTTACATACTTCAAAGTCTTCTTAAAAGGAACAAAAACATATACAACCCTAACATATTGTTTTACGTACCAAAATCCACCATGTCTGAAGGTTAGTTAAGCCTTGCCAAGTCTGACTGTCTGCCAGACTGATTTATGGCCCGCAGACTCGCATCCACAGCACCACCGGGGTTTCTTCGATCGGATACTCCACCCGGAACACCATCACGAAGACCAGGAAGAACACCACGGCCAGGATGAATCTCAGGACCACGAGTCCCACCAAAAAGAGAGCGAATTTGATAAAATCAAGGAGGACATCAAGGAAGATCAGGAAGAGGTAGCGGAGGGCGATACTTACGCAGGCTTGATGTGAATACTTTATGACTAGCACTAATCTCTGTTATGGTTCACAAGGGATGGGATCACTGTTACTCACTTAGGGAGTTTATATGTTACTAGTAATGAATTGAATAAGGATATTGGATTACTGAAAACAATTCGTTTTGGCTAATGGCAATCTCGGTATAATATGCATCATTTGAATAGGAGACATCTATATGTTAACTGAATAATAGTACAGTAGTGGATCTTTTCCCCACAATGAATACCCGGTCAAAACACCAATCGCTATGCTATATACTGTACAGATGTTCAAAAGAGTCTGGAAAGAAACTATAACAGTAGCCCCGTAGCAGCCGTAAAACATTGCTGTACGGCCGATTAGACTTTAGATGAATGATGGGCTCGCTTCTTTTGCCCGATACTTTGTCGCCCTCGTGCTCCTTTCTTACGTTTCTCCACAGCCTGCTTCTCTGCAACGTACTTCCAACATTCAATGGGACGCCGCACCCCAACATGTCGACCGTTCGGAGTGAATATCTCAACTTGCGGTAACGACCTGGCGGACTCGCCGTCTGTGGATTTGGCACGGATCTGCGCCGTGAGCTCGACCCAACCGCATCCCTCAATGAGTATATCTGCCGACATCACTCTGTATGGCAGGGGAGGGGGTTTTATACCCTTATCTTCCACTGCCTTTGCGATCGTCGTTGGTAGGTGCGACTGGGTCACGTCCCATTTGAGGTCAAAAATTCCCGCGGAAGTAATTTGACTGCCGATACCTTCTATCATGACATTCTCTCCCGGGTAAGGACGCTGTTCAGCCTGCATTTCAACAGCCTTCTCAGTCTTCGTGACATGGGCCTCGATCGGGATAAAGCAGGCTGCCATTAGTACATCGTCAGGGTTCACCGACGTGATTCGTACAAGGCCTCCACCTAAAAGCAGCGATTGGCCTGACTTTATGGTATACCGTTCTGGTTTTCTTCGTTTAGTCATGATCGTGTCTCGTTTGTGTTCGTCACGGACGTAGTCTGCTAGGTCGCCCCGATCCATCCCGGGCAAATCGATCATTTCACCACGGCCGCGGCCAAAGGGTATGCGAATCGGCGAAACGGTAGTCCCTGGCAGCGACGAAACAACCGGCAGGATAGGATAAAGGTCTTCCTGGGGGGCAGGTGGTAAAAGGCCGTCAGAGTCAACCGCGGTGGCGTCGCGTGGGCTGATATCCGACTCTGCTTGGCGACGCTCAACCAGTTCAGCAATTTTCTCAAGGTTCTTAGAATCCTTGGGAAAGCAAGCCTCTATGAAACTACTCTTCCCGACATTAGCCTTGCCCACTACCCACACACCACCCCCGTGGTTCTTGATTTCCTCCTTGACTTTCTTGGTCCACCAGCCTCGGTGAGCGCTTATCATATGCACATTGCCCAGACGGAAATCATCGGTTGACTTAGCAAGTGCCTCTCGGAGAACCGAGCGGACATATTCCATCTTCGAGTCTACCTGTTCCTTGGTAGGAGCTAAGAGATCAGAGCGTGTTATGATGAAGCTGATAGTAGGTAATTTCTTTCCTCCTCGGTATTTCTCAGTCGAAGCTCGCCGGTTGCGCGACCGCTGTTCTTCGATGGAAAGTGCCTCATATATATTGTCGACAAGAGACATAGGGAAATCTGCTGCGTCAATCACGTGGTAGATTCGGTTGTATTTGTATGGTGACTCGTCAAGGTATGCCCCAATGGAGTATATCGTAGGTGAGATGGCAGGAACCGCTTTGTTATGGTGTACGAGATCGTGGCATCTATCGCAAACCTGCACAGGGGGTCGAGACTTTTCAATGTACTCTTTAGCAGTGGCTGCAGCATTCTCAAGCAATGCGCCATCTAAATCATATTATTAGTGCCATTCCCTAAGGAAAGAAGATAAACACCACATACGGACAGGTTTAGGAGCGGCCACTTCTTCCTCCGACTCCTTGATCAGTTGCTGAATTGTGCCTGCTGCCTTTCCTCCTTCTGTTTTCAGATCCGCTACCTCCCCGGTCTCTCCATCCTGCACGCCAGTTGCTTGTTCTGTCTCAGACAAGAGCTTTCGTGTTTGCTTCCTGGTTTTGCTGTAGTATCCTGGTTCGCCGGGCTCGATGGTTTGTGCGTATGCACCACATCCTGGACAACAGACTGGTAGAACGCGTTCAGTAAGCTCCGATGATTTCGCACATAATGAAGGACCCGAGGATAGGAGGCGTTGCTGTGGTTCGTTGATCAGGCCGTTTGCATTCTGAACGGGCAGCACCCGCGGCCGCTGAAAGAAGCTCCGTGGAAACTGCGCTCTAGGAAGCTGCCGTAACTGGCACGGAGAGCGGTATTTTAATCGATGTGTTCTTGGGAGTATGCGCCCAAGATATAGCGACATGACGGTAAGAATTTTCCACGTTGGATAGATCGGAGGTAATATGCGACAGAGATCAAAGCTTGAGCTGATAGCGTTGATAGCGGCGGTAACCCGCTCCGATTTCCGTAGCAAGTCCCGTGGCAAACCATGGAAATTCTACGAACAATAACAAAAGATTCCATAGGAAGGAATGTTACAATTGAAGAAAACATCGTCGCAGTTGTAGTTGAATTATTTACAAGTAACAAACTATCCATATCCTTGGAACACCCGCAGTTTTTAAGACGCTGCAATAGAAAAAAAAAAAAAAAAAAAAGAAAAAGAAAGAAAAACCCAAAAGAACATCCTGCCCATTTAAGCCTTCGCCTTGCCTTTCCCTTCAGTCTCATCATTTTGGTTGATTTCCTCTTCCTCGGAATCGCTCATAAACTCATCGTCATCATCAAATCCGATGAACTTCCGCGGGGCTGCAGACTTGGGAGCCGGCTCTGACGGGCCCGGCGCATCCTTCATCTCCTGCTCGTCTTCACTCTCTTCATCCGACGCAGAAGCAGAATCCCGTCCACTTCCCTCACTAGCACTCGTACTAGACCCGCCCAAGATATTATCACGTATAGCATCATGAAGATTGTCCGTCCACATGCCATCCTTCATCGCCGCAAGAACAGCCTCTCTAGCCTTCTCGCTCATCTCCTCTTTATCTTCCATCCACTGGCCGTCGATCTTCTGCTTGCCGCCGCCATTCTTCAGTTCCTCCTCACGTTTCTCCGCAGCCTCCACAACAGCCTGCCACCTCCGTCGGCGCTCCTCCTTCTCCTTACGGTCCATTTCCGGCTTGACTGCAAGATATTCGGCGAGCGCTTTGGCTTCATTGACAGTACGGATACGGCGACCATCGAGATTGCGACTGGAGCCGTTATCGTCTCCCTGGTTGCGCTTTCTCTTGCTTGACATGCGCCCACCAGCAGCACGAAGCTGGGAACCGAAACCACCCTTTCCTCCGCATAGGGGTACCGAAAGGCGGAGGGGAAGGAGGTTTGATGTCGCAGTGAGTTCGCCATTAGGAGCAATGAGATGTGAGATTGAAAGATCTGACGAAGGGAGTATTTGTTTGTTGTTTGTCGTGGTCAAGACGAGTGACTGGAAGGATACGGATGACGGAATATATGAGGAAACCTTCTCGGTGAGATCTGAGATAGACGAGGTCGACGGGAGGGAGAATGAGAGGGTCGAGGGTAAAGAGAGACCGGGGAATGTTGAAAGGAGGACATTCACGTTTTGCGGAGCCATATTTGCGAGTTTTAAGTGTTCCGATCACTAGATATTTTGTTGTGGGTGTCAAGGTAGAATAAGGCCGCAGAGTCGCGACTGTGGTCTGCTGTGATGTATCTCGAGAGTGATGAGAGGCGACAAATGAGGTGGAGTTGATAAGAGGAACATCGCGTTGACGCCTCAGGCAGTAACACCCAACTCGCCGATCACATGGCGATAATGGCGGGAGTGACTAAGCCAGTCTGATTAGGGTGGCAACCCTAGCATGCGCTTCCGAAAGAGGAATCACGCACTTTTAACTTAACCGCCAGTCGCTCCACTCAATCCATCCATCATTTAAACCAACCACCACCCTCTTCGCGTTGTTAGAGCGATTCCCCGAAGAGCGCCAGGAACTCGCAACAATGTAAGTTTACAAGTCAATGTTCATAATTGATAAGCAATGCAAAGCTAACAACTCCTCAGGCTTATCCCTAAGGACGACCGCAAGAAGATCCACGAGTACCTCTTCCGCGGTATGTGAACGACGCCTCTAGTCCCCTGTCGCATTGGCCGGAACAATCCACCTCGATCTTTGAAGACCACTGTCGCTGACTGATTATTTGAACAGAGGGTGTGCTCGTGGCCAAGAAGGACTTCGAGTCCAAGCATGGCGACATTGACACCAAGAACCTCTACGTGATCAAGGCCCTCCAGTCCCTCAACTCCCGCGGCTATGTCAAGACCCAGTTCTCGTGGCAGTACTACTACTACACCCTCACCCCCGAGGTATGTCTGCAACCGTTCAATTGCTGGCTTTGATGTTGAGGAGGGGTTGTCTAACTTGTTGCTTTCTAGGGTCTTGACTACCTCCGTGAGTGGCTCCACCTCCCCGCTGAGGTTGTCCCTGCCACCCACATCAAGCAGCAGCGTTCCCACGCTCCCCCTCGTGGTATGATGGGTGGTGAGGAGCGTGAGCGCCGTGGTCCCCGCCCTACCCGTGAGGGTGGCTACCGCCGCCGCGACCAGGAGAAGGAGGGTGCTGCTCCCGGCGAGTACAACCCTAACTTCCGTGGTGGATTCGGCCGTGGCCGTGGTGCTGCCCCTTCTTAAAGGGATGTCGACCGGTCTTCCTAGGGTCTGGATGGTGGCGTGAGTGGCTTGAGTAGAATTTGGAATAAGTTCGAAAAGGCTGCTGCGCCCATCCTAAAAAAAATTATGCATTGGTGCTGTATCGATATTACGACATAGCTAGAGTCAATGTCATGATTTTAATGACTCGACATTTGAATTCGCGTAGCACATTTGAATTATAGATCGTAAGGACATGCACAACATAGCTCCAGGGTCTTGGTCCAGGGGTCACGGCATTTTGCAAATATGCTCGATGATGTAAAGAAGGCATTACTGTCGATGATCTTCACAGCAAGGGCAAAGGGCTCTATCTACGACGAGAATCTCTTCCGGTCATATCGAACCACCGCTTGCAAAATAACAGATGCACCTGTGGCACAGTCGTCTGCAGAGCAGAATTCTTCCGGATGATGGCTCAGTCCATCCTTACATGGCACGAATATCATACTGGTGGGCACCCTCTTAGACGTGAAAACACTATCATGACCCGCGCCGCTCATAATCGTCCGCACAAGGGATTTGGGCTCTGGCGCATCGGCGACAACAGCTTCTGCAGATTGTTGCACGCAGTCGATACAATCCGGGTGGAACTTGACCGCTGGAGAGTCGAATTCTACAGTCCATTCGACCCGACAAGGCTTACCAATGCCCTTGCCTTCTTCCGCTGCAATAGCGTCGAACTCCTTTCTTAGTTTCTCCTCAACAGTTGCGACCAAGTCGGTTTCGGGACCGCGAATATCGAGGGAGAAACTGACAAGACCGGGCACGGTATTGACGCTACCAGGTTTTGCCTCGATGATGCCGACACTGGCTAAACAACCGTGAGAAGAGGCAACTTCCCGAGCACGCACCATCATTTGAGCGAAGGCGTACAGCGCATCTGCGCGATGTTGAAAAGTTGTGGTCCCAGTATGGGTGTCTCTACCCGTCACGTTGACTCGATACCAGCGGTACGCTTGGACGGCAGTAACAACACCAACACGTTGACCTGCTGAAATCAGATGAGGCCCCTGTTCAATGTGAAGCTCAAAATGAGCTGCCATGGGAGTTGCTTTATATGAACAAGGAACATCCCCTAAATAACCGATCTTTTCAAGTGCCGATTTTAACGATTCCGGAGCAGAAGATGCAGTGGGGAGAGAAGCCACCGTTGGCACCTCAATGAGCCCATGTGCCCGTGAGAGAGGTATAGAATCTGCCCATACCCCAGAAGCGACCATGCTGATAGGGAAACGGGCCCCCTCTTCGCTATAGAGGTATTAGCGTAAGCACTTGGAAATGTTAAGTTGACTCGGGCTCTCTTACTTCGTCCAGTTTACAACGCCTATACCTCCTTCTGTTTCCAGGCCCATCTCGTCGATAACTTTCAAAGCTTCAATACCTGAGAGAACACCCAGGATCCCATCGTAACGACCACCTGTTGGTTGCGTATCCAAATGGCTGCCGATGAATGTCGAGGGCACATCCTTTCTCCGTCCGGGACGCACAGCGAAGATATTGCCCATTTCATCAATTGTGATATGGCATTTTAATGCCTTAGTTGTTTCAATGAACCAGTCTCGCACGGATTTGTCTTCTTCAGACAGCGTCAGGCGCTGCATTCCTGTATCCGTCGGTCCACTAGGCTAAATGTTAGTCTACAGTAACTGGAGATATGCTTATGACGGCGTGGGAATATAGATGCGGCATTGGAGAGAAAAAATAGAATTCAATTGCGCTTTGAGAATTACTATTACTCCGTTCTCTTCGATACCTATATGGCTTGAGAGGTCTGAAACTGGTGTTCACTTACTCTCCCCAACGTATGCCAAACCCCCATTGACAACTGTGATGGAGGTCGTTTGCAAGGCGGTCCTTGTTAGCTCTAAGCGCCGAAACCTCGGCCTCGGACAGCTCTGTCGTCAACATGGCTTGTTTTGGAGAAACGGAGAAGGCCCGGCGTGGTTGGATCAGGCCTATCCTTGTGAACGGCAATACTCTCGACTTGGCCGGTAATCTTTTGAGTGATACTGTAGCGGACTTGGAAAACATGAAAGATGCCATGCTGTCCTCTGATATATACACAAAGAGGGGGTGGTAGAGATACAACTGTTTGCTGTTGGAGATAGATAAGACAACTTTGGGGAGACGTGATAAGATATCTCTGCGGGGTTAGTCTTTCCTCGGCGATCTCATCAAATTGGAGGCTAATTAAGGTCGAATTGTTAGTGATGATAGCCCGCAGGGATCGGGTTTTGTTGCATCTCCAACTTGGCTGTTGGAGTAGAGCACCAAAGCGTCTCCCTCGCCAGACATCCGTATAGATGACAGACTGGTAGCGGACAAATGTCCGCTCATAGACGCCCTTACTCCAACATAGTCCAAAACCGCTATGGCCCGTCACAGGGTAAGTGCCGACTACTAATTTGAGTCGTAAAACGCAGGTAAGAAGTGGTCTTCAGATAGATCCTGGTATGCAGCAGGCAGTAGACAACGCGCGGAGGAAAATATGTCATGTACTCTTATGGACACGGGTTTTGGTAGAGAGACCCACGCACCATGTTTGAGATTAGACCCATTAACCGCTTATGTGAGCTAGGAAAAGAAAGTTGGTAAACTTAGATACGCTCATCATCACGCTGGCAAAAAAGAAAACAATAAAAATCGACAACTGTGTCGATGGAAAGGTCCAAAGATTCAGTAGAGGAGTATTGTGGGCAAACCACGGCCATCTCTGGTAAAAGGCAAGAAATGGGTTCTGAACTAGCTTGTCCCACTCCTCACATTGTTAGCCAGTATAGTGGTATATATCCCTTATTTATTATGCCAAGACGGCACTGGTTCGAATCCCTCCACTGCCACCCTACCTTCATTTCTCCTTTTCCATTTCTTCCCTTCCATACGATAATATTTCCCCGTCGCGTTCCGCCTCCAAGTAGCAACCCCGCATCAGCAAGCATACACTTTTCTTCAATTTCTATTTCTATTCTTCAGTGTACCCTTACTATATACCTCATAACATAATACAAAGCACTACTATACCAACATGTCTTCTGCCGCCTGTATCTTCTGCAAGATCATCAAGGGTAATGATTATTCAATGCCATTTTAGACTTTCTACATTCTATAGCATTTGTTTTGCCCCAACTTCGTCATGGGTGAAGCTCCTCGAGCAATAATAGCAGACGTTTCTAACATGCGCACGAACAACAACAGGTGATATCCCTTCCCTCAAGCTCTTCGAGAGCGACAAGGTCTTTGCTTTCCTTGACATCCAGCCTCTTAGCCGTGGCCATGCAGTAAGTGTTCACTCCCTTGGATGTTGTCTGCTATTTTATCCCCGCACGGCAATCCCAACTCCCAGCACCCTCTACCAGGGGGAGGATACTCTCCTTTTATGATTTCACCCAACAATCGCCTTCAGATCACATGTATTCCCCTACTTAAAAAAATGACAACACTAACAAACGAATAACAGCTCGTGATCCCCAAGTTCCACGGCGAAAAACTCACCGATATCCCCGACGAGTACCTCAACGAAGTCTTGGTATGTAACCACCCACCCGGGACCGGGCTCGCCTTAAATAAGGTCCCAGCACCTGAGGACCTTGCGAGAAGGGCAATCTCCCCCGCAGCTTCAGGCCTCTCACAAGCCGAAGAAGCTAACCACGCATGATTTGTATTGAATAGCCCGTCGCAAAGAAGCTCGCCCAAGCCGCCGACGCAAAGGACTTCAATGTCCTCCAGAACAACGGCACGATCGCCCACCAGGTCGTTCCACATGTACGTTTAAACCTTTTCCCCTGATGGGGCTAAATGTTGCTGATCTTGTATGTCCTTGGCTAACTCGTTATTAGGTTCACTTCCATATGGTATGTTCGCTTGGCTCGTTTTTTGGGTTGACAGGAACCACTTTTCTCAAATTTGATTCTGAAGCGGCCTCCGCTCCGATGTCTGTTTTATGGAACCGATGCTAATCTAGTTCGTTGCAGATCCCCAAGCCTAATGAGAAGGAGGGTCTCGGTGTCGGCTGGCCCGCCCAGGCTACGGACATGGACAAGCTCAAGGCTCTCCACGAGGAACTCAAGTCCAAGATTTAGATGTCACAAGGACTGTGTATACTCCGTACCGTGTCACTGAACCTGATTTGAAAGCGTCGGGTGGGATTTGTGTCACGTATCTCCAGGTCACATCGCATCTGATATATATCCTTGGTCAATAAAATATTGCATTAAGTCGTTGTGTAAACTATGGCTGACTTAGTCTGTTGTAACCCGTGCAGAAAGGAGAGCGAGAATGTTGTGTTTTGAGCTACGTGTAGCATGGCACTAAGCGGTCTGCGGAGCGAGCAAGCCCTTCGGTTCAATCTGAATTCGATCTGATAAATGGGCGGTTTCATTGATGTGCTCCTTTTGCAAGTATTACTGCGACTAAAAATAGTGTCATGGGCTTGTCTCAATTTTGGCAAGATGTAAGATCATTGCTTCATACGGCAGTTTCTCCGAAGATATCTGCAGCTTTAGCATTGGGCTGCATCTAGAGCGTAAATAAAGTTGACAGGACGAGTCTGTTGGGTCAGCTACATTACCCCTTGTATTGTAGAATAAAGGATACATCTACTTGTTCTGACTAACGGTATTGTATAATCAAAATTCCATTATGTACAAGATACATGCATGACCTGAATACCTAAATCTCGTTCTATCAGTGAAATCTAAACACCTGGAAACCCCGATCTAGTTGGATGTGCCATTCGTGGCACCGTTCGTGGTAGTCCCATTCGTAGCAGCTCCGTTCACTTTGGCTTCAGCCGGATAGAAATCAATCTTGCCACCGCCCTGAAGAATGTTTAGTCTGTCGTACAGCGAGGTAGCGCGAATGTACGGGTCGAGCTGCCAGTATTGAGCCCTCAATCGCTCGATAAGTGCCTGTCTCTTCTCCACCGCTGCCTTGATGGCCTCCTCATCCTTCTTCCTGCTGACCGTGATCCACTCAATCGTAGCATCTTGAAGTTCTTGGGCAAGTTGTTGTCTTTCCTTGACCAACTCATCTCGCTTGGCCGTATCTTCCATCGTCTTATTTTCATCGGCCTTGGGCTCTACATAGCTGTATTCCCAGTCCTCGTCGCCCTCAAGCTCCTTATAAATGCGATCCTTGGGGATGAATTTCTCAAGGTCTGAGATATTCTTGGTGAAGTTGATCTTGGATGCAACCACGGGATCAAGCCAGCCCTTAATGATATTCCAAATTCCTATACGGCATATGTTAGATTGTGGCTGATTTACAACGCAGAAGAGGATACGAACCTGAGAAGATCCAAGGGGCTTTGTGGATAAGCACAACTCCCAAGCATTCGGGATAATTAGCCTCGAAGCACTTGATCATAAATTTAACTGGGTGATAGTCCTAGTGTTTATTAGTAAAATGTTCGTATGTTGACTAGAAAAGGGTTAAATACCATGTTTGCGAGAGAAAAGCCGGTCATGTCGAAAACAACACACTACCTCATGTTAGGTGTTTGAAAATTCGCTCATGCAGTAATAGGAAACTTACAGCTGTTTCAACTGGGGGCGAAAGCATCATCCGGGCGGATTCAATGGTATACACGGTAAACCGATCCAAAGTATCCGTGCTCTGATCGGCCGGCTTGTGCAAGCGCACTCTGATAACGCAAATAGGCCGTCCATCTTTGTCAACACCGTGAATGTAACCCTTGCCCATGCGCATCTGCTTCAGGAACTCTTCGCCCTTCCTCTTCTCTTCAGGGTCCGAGCTCTTCGATTGCTCTAGGGCAGCCAGTTCGCCATTCTTAACGATATCATCATCGACTTTCACATCCTGCAATCTCCATCTGATTGTGGAGACCAACATGATGAGTGCTTTCTTGATATCCCACTTACGCGCCCGAAGGAAACGCAGTAGCAAGGAGTCGGGGTTATCTTGCTTAACCATGTTCCACAGTGTAACCCGAATCTCCTCGGGCTTCATGTCGGTAATTGCTTGCTGGAATTCCTTAGACTGTCCATACTTGTCATCTCCATCGGTAATGTTGATGGAAGCAATGCTAGTTGTAACACCATTCGTTGCGGTGTCCTCCTCATCATTGCTCTTCCCACCAAAGAAGGTGAACCTCCGCTTTGGTGCCGCTTTCTTCTGGGACGATGGGCTTGGGGGCGTGGCGACATCGCCATTTGATTCAATTCCTTCGACGTTGACGCCGCATACCTTTAGCAACAGGACCCAAAACTCCTGAAGTTTGACTTCCTGCTCTGGGGTAAGGTTGCCCACGGTTCCGGGGGCGGCTTGGATAGGCATTGTTTTGAGGGTATCTATCACACCGAGAAAGGGAGGTTTGTCTTGATCAAATTCCGGAGTGTCCGAAATGAGGTGGGAATCGTTTCCGGGATGACGGTATTTATCCTGCAGCCAGGTCGCTCCACAGACAATAGCTAATGTGAATGTGATCGCCCAAAAAGATGAAGCCTTCCTCGGTCCGTTAAGAGGTGATACAGGTAAAGTGGAGAAGGGGCGTTTGGGTGGATTCGACGCAATTAAAAAGCACGAACTTGTACCCAGGTGTTTCGGGAAGATCTGTGCACTGGCAGGGTAAGATGATACAGATTGGACGGATCTGGCCGAGGAAAGTAAGAGACGGCGGCGCAAGAACCAACCAGTATGCATGTGCTATGAGCAAATGACAGGATAATCACGACTTTTGGTATTCCCCTCTTTTGTTATTTGAAGTGAGACAGACGAAGATCTAACCCCTGAAAAGTTTGATTGAACCGGGGGTATGCGGGGAATCCACAAAATAAAATAAAAAAAGAGGAGGCAAAAGGGAGTTCAGAAAGAAGCTAAAGAAAGGGTCGCCTGAGGGTCTTCCCCCCTGAGCCACTGGAACGCCACTAAATTTAGGGCCTGGCCGCCTGAGGCAACTGCCGTCGGTCATTCGGCTCCAGCGCAAAAGCGGGGGATCAACAGACGGCGTCAACAAAACAAAATCCAATCTAGCATCCACACTCCTTCCAATTATCGTGCCCCAATATTAATTGGTCACCTTTCCCCCCAGATCTCCAGATTTGAGGCACTTTCGCACTCCTTACCCAATTCGTCCTACTACACCTTGCGTCACCTCTCCATCTTACCTCGGAATTTTTCCTCTCACGGCCATGGATCCTACAGCTTTTTCCCGATCGTCTTCGCGTCCAAGACCTTCATCCAGGCCCACGACCCCTCTTCGACCGACCTCTCGGTCTTCATTACGTGAAGCACATGGCTATGGAGGAAGTATCAGCAACGCAGGCTATACCCAACCTGCGATAAATGCCCTCGAGCCACAGTTCGCAGAGCTAGCAGACTCCATGGCCGATCTCGAGGCCAACTTTATGCACCTCCAATTGATGCACGAGAGTCTTACGCGCTTCAGCGAAAGCTTTGCCAGTTTTCTCTACGGCTTAAACATGAACGCTTTCTGTGTAGATTTTCCAGAGGTATGGCTACGCGATACCAAGCCATCGTACCAAAATTATTAACGGGCGCAGGCTCCGATCCCCGAATCATTCAAAAGAGCCAAACAAGCGGAGGCTCAGAAAGGTATCAACGTCACACTACATCTGACGGAATTGTATGGCACTAACACTCTCCAAGAAGCTGAAGTGGAGCAAACTCGAGCGGCTAATGAAGGCGAAACGACGTTCATGTGGGTCATTGATTGTTTCTCATGACTACATCCTAGGTTTGATGGATTTTGCTAACTATAATGTCAAATTCCAGGACTACCGACACCACTTTCGTTGAGAATCCCTCAAGTACAATCTCCCCAAAACCGGTGCGCAAAACTCCTACTTCGTCGAGGGGGACCACAAGAGGGTCTAGTACTCGTGGTCGTTATACAACGAGAGGCGCCAGTCGAGCTCGTCCGAGCGCGCTGCCAAGGGGCAGAGGGTTGAGGTGAATATCATTGATGACGACTTCATGATCCTACTTAATGGACCGACTCGGGTGTGTACGAAAAGGGCCTGTCGATTCCTTCACTCGTACAAAGGGTATCTATCGCTAGCCGGCATATCATTGGCATCCCATGATGAGGTCCAACAAACTCACGCAGCGCCGTGGGCTATGAGCGTGGTTGATTCATGCTAGAGAGTCCAATCGGGACTCCCCCAAGACAATCTATTCTAGCCACCATGCCATGATTTTTGGGCTACCGAACTGCTTGGACCTACGAACATTCCTCCGTATAAGGGCTAAAAGCTTCGAGTGACATCAAGATATCAGCAGGTCCCCTATACCTAGTACTGCCATCTAACTTCAGTACGCTCTAGTCTAGGTATTCATATATCAATGTGAATCAGAATAGAAGTTCTTGCCTGGGTGACTATCTAGTCACTAGCCACCTCCATATCAAGGATAGAATCACAGACCATCGTAGATCAGTAGTTTTACTCTTATTTGAGGTGACGGTGATGGTGACCACGTGGTGAGACCATCATAATACGTACCGTATTTTCGGATCAAATGCAATCCCGGTTTCTTATCGCTCGGAAGTCACAACCCTTGCGGGAAGAAAAAAGATCTTTCAATCTGTCATGGCTTCTGCTTTTGTCGCCAGCGCCAATCGCCATTACGTGACCTCAGCAAAACTATTCTTAAGAATCGTACTCGGGCAGTCTTGTATAACATTTATATAATACATCTTCTGCCCGGGGCCTCTGGATCAGCCCTGAGAGAGAACCCGGTGTTACGGAGTTAAGGACCTTACTTATCTGGGGTAGCGTTCGGGACGGAGCCGACGGCGGAACACAGAAGTGGCCGCGCAGACCATTTACGATCACCACATCTTCGGACGTTCTCTAATTGTTGCAGTTCAAGGTCTTTCTTTGTTGGGAGCAGGCCTCCGAGAACCATGATGCTGATGTGATACAGCCAAAGTACTTGACGGCGTTTCAATCCATGGATTTCCATTGTGTCTGCAGGTGAACCCAACGTCACTCTCTTCCATCTATGCGAAGGATCCCTTGGCACCTACTGTGATATATCTACAATCGTTCTTCGGTGTCGCGGGCTTGTCCTTGGCCGCACAGCTCTTTTAATACCTCTGGTACAACATATAATCCCCTTAATCCCACTTCGCAATGGCCAGTGTAGCTTGTGTGTCGCTCCTCTCGGAGGCTGAGTTTGGTTGCGGTATGCGGTCACCCTGAAAGCTCCTAGAACTTGTTTTCAATGCTAACTTGCCTGGAAGAGCATCTTACGGCGCAACTTTCCCAGGACGGAGGTGCGGGTGACCAGTTTAAGGCATCTTTCATCAAGACACATAATGCTTTGGCTCCTCGCTCCAAATCCGGGGAGTCGGCTACTACACAAAAAGGCCTACGTACAACCAGCTTTTTAAAACCGAAGTACATGTGCTTGACTTGCTCCGAGTCATTCATGAATGGCGACCGAAAGGCCCATACAGGAAAGACCGGTCATCAATTCTGTGAGTAGGCCAAATTCGTGACCAAAGCCATTGGCTGACCGTTGCCTCAGACATGGAATCGAGAAGCCGCACGCTATTCTGTCAAGGATGCGGAGACTTCGTTTATGATTACGGTCTGGAAAGACTGAGATCATCAACACCAGAAAGCACGCTAAAACGTATGGATATCATCTTACCCCTGAGATCTCATCCATAACTAAATTGTATCTAGTTGCTCAGAAACGTCGATTCAGCGAAAGCTCGACCGACGAGCTATATGTCAGGAGCAATGCAAACAAGCGCTCTTGTGCAAAGCAAGGTGTCAGGGGGCTATTCAACCTTGGACAAACATGTTATTTGAATGTTATTCTCCAGACACTGCTTCATGACCCAATTCTCAACACTTACTTTCTAGGAAGTGGGCATCAATCCCATGACTGCACTATGTCTGATTGTATAGCGTGCGCTGTTGCAGAAGCATTTGCAGACTTCAATAGCAGTGACAAGGCAGAAGGGTTTGCAGCCCTGAGCCTCCTTTTGGCCTCGTGGCGTGCAAGTTCTGTACGTCATCTTCCATCCGAAAGCTACATGAAGATTGACTAACTAACTCTGGCAGGCCTTGGCGGGATATCAGCAACAAGATGCCCATGAATATTACCAGTTCCTTGTCGACAAACTCCACTCTAGCACTGATGGACACCACGAGAACCACGAGAAAGGCTGCCCTTGCTTTTTCCACAAGACATTTTACGGCAAGCTGCGAAGTAGTGTAACATGTGACAAGTGTGGAAATGTCACTCGTACGGACGACCCCATGGTGGATCTAAGTTTGGATGTCCAGGTACAGGCGAAGAAGCGCGCCATGGGTGGTGCTGGGCCCTCGTCCACGCCCACGCTGAGCGGATGTTTGGAAAGCTTCACTTCCCCTGAAAAACTTATGGCAGGCGTCTACAACTGCAGCGGTTGCGGGGGAAGCGCACAAAAAGCCACGAAGCAGCTACGCATTAAGAAACTACCGGCAATTCTATGTATGCAACTAAAGGTAAGTCGCTATATCAAACCTCTCCCCAAACACCTAACTAATTCTATTGAAGCGATATGAACATACATTCTCGGTTTCCGAGAAGCTAGAAGGCCGCATAGACTTCCCACTGTCTATCAACATGCTCCCGTACACGACCAACCCTAACTCCCGCGTGGATAAGTCGAGATATATATACGACCTTTCATCTGCCGTGGTTCATAAAGGAAAGCTGGACGCAGGGCATTACTATGCTTACTGCCGGCAGGGTGATGAGGTTTGTTTCCCATCTATCGCGACTTGTCACCATGCGTGAACAAGCGACTGTAAAATTTGGACTATAACTAACATGAGCAGTGGATACTCTTCAACGACGACCAAGTCACATCTGTGACGGAGGCCGATGTCCTCAGTGCCGATGCATATCTTCTCTTCTACAATCTTCGGTCCTTGGCTGGTGCTCCGTCGCAGTAGGAGTGCCTAGATTTACCACATGGTAATGTGGATTAATTGCTCATTGCATGCTTCTTTAGCGGCCAGGAGTCCATGGGCATGGGTTATATCATTGTTTGCTATTTGCTTCTAAATCACTTAGGTCTCTGTAATAGCATCGACCTATAGAAGACTAAACCGTTGCACGGCGGAGTCGTTGTCCTGAGAGACAGCGGCTTAATACTCAACCGCGTTAGTACTTGTTTTAAGTGTCCATACATGTTGGCAGTCTACATATTCCATCCAAGGGTTCACCAGACACTTTCTTCTACTGGTATAGACATCCAGGCTATTCAAAGCATAACATGATGCCTGGTCATTAAAGCAATTCGACCCGTGTCCCAACGTGCAGTAATCCATCGCCGCTCGGTATAGCAAGAGGCACCCTAGAATAGGCGACATAATGTTTTCACAACTTGAAACCGACCAAGATTGCACATGGTTCTACCGAGATCATTACGGGGCACTACAGACCAACATCACAGTGCGAACAGCATGTGCTCATTAAATCTTTCAGTCATCGACCAGCGCGTATGGAGTTGTGGAGGAAGAAAGAGATAAAGAGAGCCCAGGTAATAAATTCCAGAAAAGTTCCTCATTTCAATTCATGTATGAATTGGGAGAAAAGAAAAAGGGTTCGACATGACACCTTTAATAATTGTCAACACCGGCATCCGTGCATGATTTTCCTCCAACAACTTTTATTATTCCATATCTATTTCCCCGTCGGAATCCCAAGCGAATCGAATCGGTGTCCTTTCCGCTTATTTCCCAAGGTTGTTACCGAGCGCCGAGGACGTAACGAATTTCGTGAACAGGAATTTCCAGTTGGTATTTGATTTAACGGTACTGTGGTTTGGTAAAACATGTGCGTTAGTGATAGGGTTCTTTCTTTCTCCATCTGCACTCCCCAGCCCAACGTGTTCTGTTGCTTATTTTTCCAAGTATATTTTCTTTCGTCGTGGTTGCTGGGTTGTGGGTGGTAATCTTCAATCGCGCAGGCCATGTCACGAACCTTGTGGAAACCGATGTCCTGAGACTTCTCACGGAAGCACTGACGGCAGATGTTCATCTATAAATCACCCCATATCAGCTTCATACAATCCCAACACACTTCTTTTCGGAGATCGACATATTCCACATACACCGTACTTGCGGATAAGACCAGCGCGGTGGGTGCAAACGCGGCTAAATCGCAAAAACCACAATCAGTCCCATATATTCCATCACCATTTCGAACCAACACTGCAGAACCCGAAGTTCCCATCGTCGTCCAGAGGGAAGGGAGCGGTTTCAAGCCTTCACATACCATCCACGGGAGCCCTTGCCGTAGCTATACGCAGAAAGAACCACAATTAGCCAAAACGTTTTTATCGTCAAATCCACGGGGAGAAAACGGGGAGTCCTTACGTGCGAGGGCGGCTGTACCACACGGACTCGTGAGTCATCTTGAATTGATTCGACGGCGAGGAAAACCTGGCGGGTTGACGGTGTTTGGGCAGGCGGATTGTCGTCGCTGGGCGGTTGTGGTTGAACGGAGACGAATGTTAGGGTTGGAAATTCCGTTGTGTGCTTTTCCTGTTCCCGATTCGGACCAGCTCGCTTGAGACGCGCTAAACTTTGTTGGGCTGCGGGTTAGGATAAGGGGATCATGTGATAGGGTGTCTAGCTGGGTTGGGTTTAGCGTGGGTTTATTGGGTTCTGGGTACCTTCTGGGGATCGGCGGGTGTAATGTTTCTCCGCTTTCTACTATGCTTTACTATATTAACTATGTAGCTTATTTGATGTTGATATTATTTATCTATGAATCTATATTCTAGCCGAGTGACTTGGTCGTCTTAGTGGTCAGGCATTATCTGACATGATTCATTCAGACTGAGCATTCATAACGAAAGAAATACGGAGCACTTGGTTTGACTATACACGACGACGGAGCGAGCCCCGAGTTGCCTTCGTTGTTGACAGACTCAACCAATTGACCACTAGAGATCATTTGTCATTTGGGTTCCACTGGCGTTTCTTGCCTCACTTCGGGCTTTGTCATGAAAGTCGGTCATAATATCTACATAAGTCACATCTCAACGTTGGATTTCATTCAACATCCAAGCTTCAGCTATTGCTAAGCTTGACTTACAGTAACTATGTAGTAGCATCAGTATCATATGTATTCACGATAGAGAATGTGAGGTACTAGTAAGAGAATTTGTAGAGGTGATGAGAAGATGTGCAGTAGTTATTGTTAGATTGTGACGTTGCAGTGATAGGACAAAGATATGAGGAGCATTGTCCTGCAGCAATTGCCAAAGAGAACAGGCATACCGCACATTGAACAAGTTCAGATTCAAATATGGCCCCCCTCCCTTAGATACTTATAAATATCATGAACACCATGACCGCTTTCCAAGTCATCATCATCCTCATCATCTTCCTCTTCATCACCTGAAGAATCAACATCCGTCACCTTCTGCCCATTCACATCCTCCACCCAAGTCCAATCACCATCATAACATGGGATCAAACCAGGCCTCCCAATACCCGGATATTGGCTCTCGAACTCCATCGTATCAAACGAATACGAAAACATCCAAACCCCACTAATCTTCAAACGAACCCAGCCCACATTATAAGGCTCGTGCTTGTACCCCTTGTCAGGAAAATAGCGATCAATCAAGATCACATATCCGACCTTTTCGATGATCCAATTTCCAGTTTCAAGGCAAGGCTCTGGACTCGCCGGAATAGCTTGAAGGGCATGGTCATCGATCATTAAGCAAAAGGTTGACCGTGGTGTGCCAGCATGATTGTACTTTGGATGCCGTTTTGTCCAGTCTTGGAACAGTTGCCGGACTTTGGTAGGTGAAGCCCCTTCTAGCAATTCTTTATCATCAATAATAACATTCTTATAGCCCTCCCAGACGATCTCGGCTGGCTCAGGATTATTCTCGTAGTATCTTATAGTGCAGTGAACATAGCAATTAAGTTTGGCAAGGGCCTGGTTCCAGTCCTCGTCGCAACCGTATGCTGTTCGGTAGATGAAATATCCCCACGGCCAACCTCGGCTCCATTGTCTAGAGCTCTTGAGAAACGTTCCTGAGAGAGTCTTGCCCCACCATGGCTGACTTTCAAAACAGTTATACAATTCCACTTTCCCTTGGTCTGGTGACAAGTTGGATAAACCATGGGCCAGGATTTGTGGTAGAAGAATCCGTTATACGAATCAGGTGACGATGGTCTGGTTTGGTCCGACATTGTGTAAGGAGGTCGAGGTCTTCTTGTTTGGATTCTGCGCTTTTGAATAAGAGTGCTTACATCGAACCTACAGGCGGGGTAACCTACGGCAACCACGTAGTACCCGGCTTAGTGAATTATATGATCATGACTTAGGCTGAGGCTGTGTTGAACAGTTTGCATACCAAAACAATGGAATTTCCTGAACCTCACATTTACTTACCGCAAAGTTCGCACACGCACACAGCCATCTTGCTTCATGGCCGCGGGAGTAATGGACCTGAATTCGCCGAGGAGCTCTTCTCCTCCATGACCTCCAAGGGCCACAATTTGGCCTCTCGCCTCCCGACCTGGCGTTGGGTATTTCCCACCTCTCGCGATCGTTGGAGTGACAGGTTCCAGGAAGAAATGTGTGCCTGGTTTGACGCATACTCCTTGGACGACATCCATGAACGACAGGATCTGCAGATTGCTGGTCTGAGGGAGTCGGTCACGCATATCCTGGGTATCCTGAGCCACGAAATAGAAATCCTCGGTGGGAATACCAGCCATATTTATCTGGGAGGTATCAGCCAGGGGATGGCAACCGCCTTATGGACCTTGTTCTGTGCCACCAACCAGATCCATCAGCCACTTGGTGGCTTTGTGGGGTTTTGCGGCTGGTTGCCATATGCACGGCAGGTAGAAGATCTGGTTCAAGGATCACAGGAAAGCTGTACTGTCGGTGCTTCCAGCAAACAACTGATACAACGTTCGGTAGCTGGTTTCTTTCTCGATACTATCTCCAGTTCCGAGACATCGCAGACAAATGAAACCATCGATATCTCGATCTTATCAACGCCTGTGTTTTTGAGCCACGGAAGCGATGATGTGTGGGTGCCCGTGGACCTGGGTCGACAAGCAGCTCGAGTCTTACAGCAGATTCAAATCCCTGTTCAGTGGCATGAGTTCATCGGGGCGGAGGGCGACGGTCATTGGGTCAAGGAGCCCGAGGGGTTTGATCAGATTCTTCACTTTCTCGAGGAATGCTGCAGTCACACTTAATCAAGACGCCACTTGTGCGACGAGACATGCTACAAGGTCATTCATAGACATAAGAGGACGAAGTGAGAACACTACTACATGTCAGTGATACAAGAAGTCTGCATAGATGTAACACATTATGTTTAGGCATTCCGGGCCACTCGTGATAGCTTCGAGGCTTAAGTTCCTCTTTCAATCATCAGGTTAAGCGTTGCTGTACTGGCAATGTCAATGAAGGCTGCAGTTATACAGATCCCAGCTGTATAAAAAAGAGTGATGGGCTTCATAGAATACCACGATACCACATGGAAGATCAGCTGCATTTCGTAAATGGAAGCATTTCCCAGTCTCCAAAATTCGAACTTCTTCTCGGGACGAATAAATCACATATGCATACCAAACCGAACGCCGATTCCACTTCAAAATCTTCTAGATCGCCATTCACCATATGACCCATAGAAACTCCACTTGCATGAGAAAACTCCCCTAGCGCCTCTCCTAGTCCGCAAAGCACCTGAATATTAGTACACATTAGGTAAACAAAGATCCGTGGGAGGGACCGGCTATCCATCCGGAAGGAAAAGAATTGACCACGCTGATTGGTGGGGAAGCACTGACGATCTCGGAGATTGGCCTCACGAGTCACGACACGACGAGCGTCAGGTGCCGGATTTCCGATGCGATTACTAGGAAGAGTAAAATTTTTGCGACGATGAGAGGATACTGGAGAAGGGAGTTCGCTCCGTCGGGATTGTCACGGATCAGATCGAAGACGGCTTGTGAGAGTTTTACTAGTCATTGTGCCGTTGATTTTTTTATGTACATAATTAATCATTTTTGAGAGGTGTCAGCCCACCTTAGATACACGTCATGGGGCTGAAATACGTTCATACTTCAGCCATGTATGTCAACATCTGCGGAGTGATGTCCCTGTATCTTACTCCGAGTACTCCAGTATAGATAAGACGCAAGGAATTCTGGTAGGCAGGGATTAATACATCATGTGTTTTTGTTGACTTAAGACATCGGCCTCCTTGGAACGGACGGTCAGGCCTTCGGGACTAAATACGGTAAGGGTAGATGTTGGTTTACAGGGCAGGTAGTGCCCGCCCGCATCCAGCTCCAATAACCTAAAAGGGTTGGTTGTCGGATTTCCAATTTAAGGTCATTCTGGTAGCTAGGTAGCTAACTAACTCGTCACTCTCGATAATCTAATATATTACCAACAAGACTTAGAGGACTAGTTGCTGCCAACTATACCCAAGGATGATATGAGATGAAGTTCGTAAAATAGAGATCTTATGATTTTGCTGAGAGGATATAAACAGTGATATTTCCCGTCAGAGCCGTTTATTATCGCCAAGCCCATACCCTTTAGTCGAGATAGTGGGGCTCTTGGGGTCGCTAACAGCACGGACAATTTCTGTGATATATGTATTGTATGCATATTCCGTATGTACAAGCCCATCACAACTATAGCTTCATTTTCACTAGTCGATCGTGGTGTGCTTTATCCAGCTCTGTACTATGCGCGATGTGGATGCAACTGCAAGTCTCTTCTACCTACTAGTGATGTCCAGAAGTTGTCGCCAAGCAGAACCTACCTTGGAGTATTAAGTCCTCGAGGGAACGTTCAGGAACGATGAATAATGATGGCAAGGATCAAGGCGAAAATGACTAATAGAGCGGAGCGAATGAGTCACACCATATGCGAGCGGAAAAGCATAAGCGACGACAACGAAGGGCTGTAAATTATAAAGAATAAAACAAATCATAGAAAAAGAAAGCTCCAGAACCTTTTGAAAACACTAACTCGTAATTCCGAAGAAAAAAGTCGTGTGCCCCCGATAAAAAAAAGTGCGTGTGCATATGTTGTGGTACCGAGTACAGAGGACCAACAGATGGACTGATTTACTACGGCTTACGGAGCATGATTTTTTTTTTCCAATTTTTCGCTGTTCGGGGTTCGTACGGAAGACCGCGGATGCAGGAGAGTCCTTGATCCGTTCCAACCAAAAACCAGCCAGCCAGCCAAGACAGGATCGTCGGTTAGGTTGTCAGATGAGAACACACGGTCACAGGGCAGGAAATGATTAATGAGTCCGTCCATGTCAACGTGCAAGGCCCACTTAGTGACTTGGTGGATCCCCATTCCCATCCGAGGGATCAATGTATTGATGACCGCACTGGCACTGGTAGAGATCGACGTTTGATTGTAATTTATCGTATTTAGTAGTACGTACTTCCGTCCTCCGTACCGCCTTGTGGTTGTGTACTCCAGCCCTCACCATCTCATTTGTTAGCCGTCACACCGGTTGCATCCTTGGCTGCCGTTCACGGGATAACAATACGATCTGGCACATAAGCAGCGAGGATGATAAGATTCCTCGATTATACCTAAAGAACGACATCCCGTCATTACCAAGAGCCCTCAGCCCCTCATTAATCACCAACTTAACAACCATGGAGTTTCTGTACGGTGCCCGTTATAGAAAAAGAGAACGGCGGTGGGTTAGTGCGACGCTGCTTGCATTAGAGCGTCATACTACACCTTCATAAACAGATCAGCCCATAAGGCTTTGACACAACTAGGTATGTATAGTTCTCCAATAAGCAACATGATGTGCCTCCCAGCTGGTCCAATAGCAAGTATGCTCCGGCTAAGTCGCCGATTGTGTGAAGTGACGCCTTCTGTTATGTAGGAATACGCGAGGGGCATGTGTGATAATGGTATGTTGATTGATCTTCATGCAGAAGAGGGGTATACAAGTCTCGGCCCCAGTTTCGCTTTGAATACCTAGTCAAGCAATTTGACTGGTTGCTGGGCTGATCGTCGTGTACAAAGAGAGTTCAGCCATTAAGCTTGGTAAAGATATGAGATTGCATAAATTTGGAAAATGCATGGTCATCTGTGCTGTTGTTCGAGAGAAAGATATACGAGGGGTAGGTGTAAATATACCTACTCCGTAGTAATATGTCTTTCCCTACTAGTATGCGTTTCCCCATCCTTAGGGCACCCCCACAAATCCCTGTATGCAAGAAAGGTGGATGGTCGCGCTTATGTTATCGTGCACGTTGTTTGATCTTTAGAAGGCAACGGCGGTAACTGATGAAATCTAGGATAGGAATTTTTACTGTATTCCTGTTTTCACTTCCTCACCGCACCTCCTTGGGGGCCACAGAGATTAACAAACAAGCGTTACGCTGGCAAATCAGGCCGCTCGTGGTATGTACTCAGCCTTGTCCTGTCGAGATCAACTGGTTTATGCGACATACCAGCTGCCTAACATGAGGGAGGAAAATGAAAAATAGAGATAAAAGCAATATAATACAAAATTCAACCAACATAAATATAAATATGAAAGCAAAAAAGCCGTGGGGACAAGGTCACGACTCACAACATTCTTTGTTAGGTGACTGGTCCGAAGCTAAGGTTGTTTCAATGTTATTGCTATCGACAATAACGACATTTCGACTCGGTAATTATTGGGGTTTCACTACTTTGTACTAGCTTAGTTGCACATATGTTATCGAGATCATTTGTTATTTTTTTTAAGTTCTTTGTTGGGAGATTGTCTCTTATAAATTGTAATAATGTGTAAGACTATGGTTAGCATGGTTGTCTAGATAGACACCCGAGAAGTAGTGCCTAACCCATAGACTACGGGCTCTAGGCCAGGCGCTAACCAGCCGGTACCTTGGGATGAGGTCATGTTTTTTCCTCTCTTTCACGGCACAGTGGGAAGAAGCCGGTAGCTCCGAGCATCCGAGAGAGCCATGCCAAGTTTCTTTCTTTCTTTTTTTTTTTTTTCTCCTTCCCACCTCCCAATTATTACGTCGCATCAACACCCTTAATCCTTGGCCGGTCTAACAAGTACTTTTTGGGAGTTTTGTCCATTAGCGCATCTGATTTTCGTGAAGGGCCTACAAAATACTAATTTTGGATGATCTTCTAGTATTTTGTATACTTCTGTAATTTATATCCGTAATTCCTTTTCCTTTCCTTTTTATTTTATTTTTTTTTTCTATTTTTATTAGAGGTCCAGACTTTAATTGCTGTCAACCTAACCTACTTTGTCTACTATGACACCAACGGTTCCAAACCACTGAGAGGCAAGTCATGATGACGATGGATTCAGATCCTAGGGATGACGGTATATACCGCCTCATCTAGGGAGAAAATCAACCGGAACAGAGTGTATCAACAAGAGTATAACAGTATCACCAAACACTGGGAGGATTATGATTACGAGCTTTGACACCACAAAAAAAGAGAACATCGGACATCCATGTCCTTGTTAGCTCGGCGCCTAGCGTGAAGCGTGTTCCCAAGACTCCACTTTCGGCACACGGAGCTTTGGGGAGCTTCAATCAATCAGTGACTTTCTTGTTTCCACGGCCCTGTCGGCCTCTTATCCCCGCCGCTCCGAAAGAACCGCGAGAGCTCCAGCAAGACAGGCAATACTAAATCATGAATAAGAATTAATAAGATTGGCACAGTTCTATGGTACCCGCTTCTATGTGGTCTGGTTGGATTCCATATAATACTCCTGCGTTCTCCCTTCTGTTCCACCTCTTCCAGTCACCCTCCATAGTTCAGCCCTATACTCCCCTCTAGTGTGTGATTGCGCCTTCACAAGCTGGCGCACCACCCGCCATAAAAGTGAACCATACATAGTACCTATTACTGGTCGCGTCCAGTGCCTATACAGCTCTTTACCTATAAAACAAAAATTTCGGAGCTCTAGGTACCGCGATCGGGGTTCCCGGGCCATCCGCTTTGCGACAAGATTCGCACTCAGCTGTCCTCGCCTTCGTGTTCGCTCTATAATCTAATACTACAAATTTCGCACGCATGTGGCAGAAAGCTTCTCACGCCGCGATCGCGGCTGCCTCTCTATTCGCTTCCCTCGCCAGTGCTATCCCGCATGGAGATGACCATGCGATGAATATGGACATGGGCATGGGCATGAATAGCACTCAGAAGCAGCCCGAATCGCATGCTGCTGCAAGCGACGACTCGCCTATGAGCTATTTTGCCTATGGAAAGCATTCGAGCACAATAATAGCTCACATAGGCCTTATGGTTCTTGCTTGGTGCTTCATCCTCCCCGTTGGTAAGAATTCCAGTCTTGTTTTATATTTTTCGTTTATCTTCAGCCACGACTGATAGATCCATAGCTGTCATGTTTAGCGTTGCGCGTTCTCGATTTGCACTTCCGTCGCAATTTCTTTTCCTGGTTTTCAACGCTTTGGGCTTGCTCCTAGGGATCATTTACAACAGCCAAACTCCTGATCTATACGAGAACAATGCTCATCACAAGATCGGGTGGATCGCGACATGGGTCATAAGCGCGCAAGTGATTATGTCGCTCATATTTGCCTATGCTGGCAGAGGCGAGTCCGATGCGACCTCGTACGAGCGTGCTGCATTCCTTCCCGTATCTACCGACGAGATGGCCGAAACCCCGACGCATCCGACCGGAATTCATCATGAGTATCGTTGGTCCAGAGACAGCGGCCAGGATACAGAGGTCAACTCGGCTTCTCTCCACAGTCGTCCTAGTTCGTCAACTTGCGCATCCCCCTCGGAGGAATATGATACATTCGTCAAGCCCGAGGCCCAATACCCAGAGCAACCCGCTCAGAGCCGTGGTTGGCTGCACAGCACTTTTGTGAACCGCTTCCTCGCGAGCCGTGTGCCCCGTATGGTCTCTAGTCGCGCCCTTCGGATACTTACCATTTTCTATTTGGTAATTGACAGAATCATCTTGCCTTTCGGTTTCATCGCCATCGCTACCGGTGCCGTAACTTATGGCGGTATCATGGTAAGGAGTTTTGCGCGTCACTTGCTATGTGGACATTGCTAATGAATGAATGATACTGCAGAGGGGCAGAGAGATCTTCAACGGTCTCGCGCATTTCATCAAGGGAGGCATCTTCTTTTGGTATGGTTTGCTGACCCTGGGACGATTCATGGGCTGCTGGGCAGATCTCGGATGGGCTTGGAATGTGAAGCCCTCGAGCGATATTGTTGGCAAATGGAAGGCCAAGATCCCTACCGGTGAATTTACCGAATCTTTTGTGATCTTCCTCTACGGTGCCAGCAACATGTTCCTCGAGCACCTCACCAGTTGGGGCGGCAAATGGTCCGCGACAGATCTCGAGCATGTGTCCATCTCCATTATGTTCTTTGGTGGGGGTTTGTGTGGTATGCTTTTCGAATCTAAGCGCGTTAAGAGCTGGTTGAACAGCACTGTCGTGCAATACCCCTCGAGTCTTCGCAGATATGGCCCATCCGACACGGTTTGGCAGCTTCCCGACACTCAAGGCGTTTCTCTCAATCCAATGCCTGCCCTGGTGATTCTTCTTTTGGGTAGCATGATGGGATCCCACCACCAATCCAGCATGGTTTCCACCATGGTGCACAAGCAGTGGGGTAACCTGTTGGTTGGCTTCTCGTTTGCTAGATGTATGACGTATGTCATCACGTATCTCAAGCCACCAACCTCGTATCTGCCTTCTCGTCCTCCCACTGAGATTGTTGCTGCTTTCTGCCTGATCTCCGGTGGCTTGATTTTCATGTTGAGTGTAGGTGTTACCTGATTGATGAAAGCATTGAGTCATGCTAACTGTTCTCAGACCCGGAATGTGGTTGATGCCATAGAGTTTTACGAGCTCGACGCGATGTTCATTTTCACTGTCGCTATGGGAGTGACCGCCTTCATAATGGCTTGTGAGATTTTGGCTATTGCAATCAAGGCCTGGGCCGCCAAGAAGGAAACTCGCCCTCAGCTTCCTCCTTTCCAGTTCCCAGCTTGAGTTGAAGCACGCCTCACCGTGTCGCTTTAGGTAGAGGTGCGTGTCCTTCACACGGGACATGCCGGATAAGACTCTCTACCTGGATGGTTTTCTCATCGCCCTCTTGAAAACCAAAGAATTGAGAAAAAGGAGAAATGGGAAAAGGCATAAGAGACATTGAACAACCTTGTCTTAATTATCGCAGCGATATACCCCCTAAACTATTTGTTTTTGGCCTGGTGTCAGAGCTCAAGCTTACGAGTGGCGGGCATATACCACTGATACCAGAGCTTTGTTCTATGATTTTTGATGTGCCCCTATGCTAATGAATGATATCCCTGATTGTTAATGTGGTGGAGGCTAATGACTGATTTGGATTTTAATATACATTGCATTGTTTATAATGGTCTTAATGGCCTGAGAATCATGAGTTACTTATATATGCACGTGGGGTGAATCTTGACTCCGTGATATCACAATACATGCTTGTACTGTGTACTGGTAGTTTCTTAGCCTACCGGTATTGCTATGCGTGCATCCAATCTCATGCAGCAGCCAGACATTCTGACCGCCGTGGGTCGGAGTTAGAAGTAAACGCCGAGCGCCAAAAGCTTAGCCAGACATTCGGCGTTGGTTCCCGCTTTATTTGCCGGGCGGTCGGCAGATTTCTATGGGTGGTTGCGGTGATGACAGCACCTTGGCAGGGTCGTAATATACAGGGTACATGCTTTCAATCCGCTCGGGATCTGGGTGGATTTCTAACTCATAGCTCAATAACATTGGTATGAATTACTTTTTGGCCTCCAATTGACGTTTTACATACTGGCATTGAAGTATTGACTGGGAGAATGTAACTTATGTATATACCGTATTAATAATGCTGATGAGAAAGTGGGGGAGTGGAGGAGTGGAGGGGAACTGCAAAATGGGTATTATTTAAAGAGGGGCTGCGGTGTTCCCTCGGAGCTTGTGATTTCGCAACGTTTACATATTTCGCCGGCATCTATAGTAAGAAATTCTTCCAAAACTTCTAGTCAACCATTATCTGATTCACCCATTCCAGAAATTTCAAAATGGCTTCTAACCCCCCTGGACCTTGCTGCGCCACTGGCTTCAAGCATGAAGGCAACCCAGTTGGTGAGATCAAGAACGTCAACGGCGGTAAGTTATCCTGCAGCCATACATTCTAAGATCATGAATGCGCAGGATCTAATCAACAATTCACAGTCGACACCTACATTGTCTACCCCCAGGACAAGAGCACCGAGAAGGTCGTCGTCATCCTGAGCGACATCTTCGGCATCTATGTCAACGCCCAGCTCCTCGCTGACGAGTTCGCCGCCACTGGATACACTTGTGTCATCCCCGACCTTTTCCAGGGAGACGCCATCAAGCTCAGCGACATGGAATCTGGAAAGGCTGACCTCCCCGCGTGGCTCCCCAACCACCAGCCGAGCCACGTTGACCCCGTCGTCGAATCTACTGTTAAGTACGTCCGCGAGGAATTGGGCGCTAAGCGTGTCGCCGGTGTTGGATACTGCTTCGGTGCCAAGTATGTCTGCCGCCACATGAAGGAGGGCAAGATCGACGTTGGTTTCAACGCCCACCCTTCCTTCGTCACCCACGAGGAGCTCGGCGCTATCACCGGTCCTCTGTCCATCGCTGCCTCCGGTAAGTTAAAGCCCTGTAGGATTGTTGATACGCATGGCTCTTTGGTACTGACGTATTTCTCAATAATAGAAATCGATCAGATCTTCACTACCCAGCTCCGCCACGAGTCCGAGGAGACTCTGAAGAAGACTGGCCAGCACTGGCAGATCAACCTGTTCAGCGGTGTTTCCCACGGTTTCGCTGTCCGCGCTGACCTGAGCAACAAGCACTTCAAGTTCGCCAAGGAGCAGGCTTTCTTCCAGGCTGTCAACTGGTTCAAGCAGTACCTGTGAATTAAAAGCATAGATTTATATTTACTAGCTTTTTGTATATTGTCGACTTCATGCTAATGAATTGATGTGAAGAATGATATACTCTGAATATGCGCATGTCTCGAAGTACCTCGCTCTGTCATGGGTGTTTTATAAACTCCACCAATTGAATAGTTCAAGGATAGATCATCAGTACTTAGATTCACAAGTCAGGGGGATCCACCGTCCATGCTTTTCAGTTCTTCACTAAAATCAAGGCTATGGGCGGATGGTTCTATTCTTAGTAGCGTACCGATAAGGCTGTTGTTCATTTCGTAAACTTGGCTTCCAGGAAGGTTGTGTGAGATAGACGTAAAGCGGGCTGAATACTCGCAAATTCTGCATAATAGTAAGAGTTAAGATCTACAATTGCTATGTACAGAGTAGTGAATATACACCTTAGGCACCACATTGATCAGCCTTGTCCAAGCACGTGATCTTGGAGGATCCGCGCCGACAAAAGAACCGCCGGAAGAACAGGTGGAATAAGTGAGATTGTCAAGAGAAGGGAGCGCATGAAGCTGCGCGGTTTCGTTGCTCGCTCTTTGTCCATGTCATTGAATTTTCTAGCTTTCTTGCCGATTAGATCTTGTTTCCTCGCTCGCATCTGTTTTTCGACTGGGGCTTGTTAAATCTTCAATCTCGTTACTCTAGCGTCTGCGATCTGTGTGTTTGCCCCTGTGGTGGCATCATTGCAAAACACCCCCGATTCCTAATTACTCTATACGACCGCACTTGGCGAGATTTACGAATTTGCATCGCACTTTTACATTTAGGACTTCCCGTTGTCCTCGACAGCAGCGTTCCGTCAGCGATCCTGGCCTCTTCCGACCCCGAATTTCGGTGAATCGCCTCTGACGCTTGTTGCTTATATTTTGCGCGCATTCCGGGAACGGCCAATTGCTTTACTCACGAGACACTACATCTATTGGGTTGAACCGTTGTTGCGAAATCAATATGGCTACTCCCGCCGCGTTACCGCCGCTCCCCTTTAACCCTGCGAGGGTACGGTCGTATCTTCTTCGTTTGCCTCTCTTTACACGACTTGTGGTGCTGGCAATTATCGTCTTTTGGCTTCTTGAGTTCCAAACAGTATGGAGTGTGGTGCAATGGGGTGCTTTGGCGCCGGATGAGATTGGTTTCGGCAGCAGTATGTACCCTTGACGGAGGATTATGTCTATGCGTGGTTCTGACGCTATCATAGTGTATCGGCTCAACACCTACCCATTCATTCACAATGGCTTCTTCCATGCCTTTCTGAACTTAGTGGCGCTTACGCCATTGGTCGAGCGGTTTGAAGCCGAGCATGGCACGTTGACTGCTGTGGCTTTGTTCTTGGGGCGTAAGTCATACTCTGATTGCTGAAAATTGGGACCAGATGTGCCAATATTGACTGTTAATGTAGCTCTTTCTACATTCCCTGCAGGCCTCTACCTTCTGATCGAGAAGTTTCTTCTGCATAGAAACACCGCCGTGGTTGGCGCAAGGTGAGTGCTATATTCTTCGATCTTACGAGTAGACAAGACTAATGGAGCTTCAAGCGTTTGGGTATTCCTCCTATTGGGTACCGAAGCTATCAAGACCTTCAAGTCTCACCCGTACTTCAGGTATTTCCCCAAGATGTCAAAGCCCACGCGTGTCACAATTTGCTAATATAAACCTAGTCTCGGGAATTACAAGATCCCTACGTGGACATCGCCCTTGTTTGCGTGCATAGTCGTTTCGATCCTTATGTCTAATACGAGCTTCCTTGGCCATTTGTGCGCTATTCTCATCGGCTATTTGTGTGAGTACCGCTTTCTTAGTCTTACGTTGGTTATTATACTAACCCTTTTACACTAGTCGGCCTTGGGTACCTCAAGGTGTTCGTCCCCCCGGAGAAGGTCCTAAGATGGATCGAGGGAAAACTGAACCTGTTGGGTCGGCTACCACACTATGTCTCTGTCGACCAAAAGACGTATGGCCGATATGGTGTGCTCCCCACAACGAATACTATGGGCGAGAGAGGGACTCCTATGAGCTATTTGGGATCATCGCAGCGTCTGGGTCCCTGAGACCATTAGCTGTTAACACTTGTCGGGCTTCTATCTTACAATTCTTGTGCATATTTAAGTATTATAGTAATCATGTGTTATAGTAGTCTTGTGGGGGAGGATGTTTTTTGGCTCATAGAATGCATTAGCGTTGTTTTTTGACATGACGTGGAGTGAGTTGTGCAGATGGTCTTTAGCGGCCGACGTAAATAAATTAAGGTGCTGCGGAGTGGACTCCCAATGCTTTTGAGACTCCGCGGATACGACTAACGCGACCAACTCCCCGAATGTCTTGATTCGATGGCTTTAAAATGTAAGTCGCTGCGTGCTTGTCGTGTACCAATTAAGCTGCATCAGCTGGGCTCCACTTCCACCATCCTCCTCCCTCCTCTATTCGACTTACCCCGGATTCTACTATCGCAAAGGACAACTCAGAGTAAACCAAGCTGATTGAAGACCAATGACAGCCGCAATCCGCAAATTGCGGAGTAATCCCCATTTCCTTTTCGTGCATTTACCGCACATCCTCTCGTTTCTATGTGTCCTCGCTGGAGTTGTCTGGCTCCTTCTCCTTCCCCTCAATGACTACTCCCGTCGAACGTACATCTCCGAAAACGCGCTTCTTCCCGGCCAAGTCCATGCCTATTTCTCCGGCAGTGAGCAGAACATCTTCCGCGGATACAGGAAGGAGCTAGAGGGGCTTTTACCCAATGGAGCTCCAGGGGAGGGACCGGAAAGGAATGATATTGAATTGACGCCGGAGTATGTTTACGGTCCTGCTTGTGATGTGTACCTACACCTTGTGCTAAGTTGAGCTCTCTACTAGGATCTCGGATAAGATACAGTCTGTTCTCAGAGCTTCCGGCTTGAAAGTTGCGACGCAGAAATACGAGTACACTTCCGCGGGGATCACGCATCAGGGACAAAACGTTTATGCCATCATTCAGGCGCCGCGGGGCGATGCGACGGAGGCGATCGTGCTGGTTACGGCTTGGAAGACAGCCGATGGGGAACTGAATCTGAATGGGGTTACCCTTGCGCTGACGCTGGCAAGATACTTCAAACGTGGGTTGCTTTTGTTTTTGCCTTATAGCAAGGGTCATAGCTGATTGTTTCCAGGATGGTCTCTATGGTCGAAAGACATCATATTCCTGATCACGCCTGACAGCAAATCGGGGACGCAAGCGTGGATTGACGCATACCATGACATGCAGCCGCCATCTGTTCAGCCGCTGCCGTTGAAGAGTGGTGCATTGCAGGGAGGTCTGGTGGTGGAATATCCCTTTGATCATCGGTTTGAATCGCTACATATTGTCTACGACGGTGTCAATGGCCAATTGCCGAATCTGGATTTAATCAATACAGCCGTGTCAATTGCTGGTGGTCAAATGGGTATCGGCGCCAATTTGCAGGAGATGTGGGACCACAATGATAGCTACGAAGCGCGTCTGCAAACTATCTTGAGAGGCATGGCTAAGCAGGGTTTCGGGTACGCCACTGGAGCGCACAGTAGCTTCATGCCGTACCATATCGATGCTATCACACTGCAAACGAAAGGAGATGGCTGGCAGGATGAAATGGCCCTGGGCCGGACCGTGGAGAGTCTCTGTCGCAGCTTGAATAACCTCCTGGAACATTTGCACCAGAGTTTCTTCTTCTATCTGCTTATGCAGACTAACCGGTTTGTCAGTATTGGCACATACCTACCCAGTGCGATGCTGATCGCTGGCAACTTCACAATCATGGCCATTGCTTTGTGGCTACGGACTGGTTACTACACGGGCTCTAAGCCTCAGCCTTCAGTCCAAACAGGTGCTTCCCAGGATGAGAAAAAGGAACATGCAGCAAGCTCCCAGGACAAGAGCAAAACGGAGGCGACAAATGTGGAACAAAAGAGTGACGCCAACAGCATCATCGAACGACAGCTGGCGCTCCCACTCAGCTTTGTTGTCGGTCTACATCTATTGGGCCTGGTCCCTCTCTTCATCTTCAACAATCTTTCCCACAAGGTCAGTCACACCTTCCCATTATCACCATCCTATATTCTCTAACAAATAATAGTACTTCACAACCGCTACCTACACCTTTATCGTAGTCGATTTCGTCCTTCCGCTACTCCTTGCAGTCTTACTTACCCAAGGCTTCAACCCCAAGCCCCAGCAATACCTCCTTATGAAATCCTTCTCCCTCCTTCTCCTTGGTCTCTTCCTTTCCACTCTGGCTACCCTGAACTTCTCGCTCTCATTCATGATCGGCTTGCTCTGCACTCCCCTCAGCTTCGTCAACCGCATCAGTCCTTCCACCTGTGCACCTATCCGGTACGCACTTGCCTTCATCGGACTCGTGCTCCTGAATCTTCTTTCGCCTCCTGTCGTCCTCCTCGGGGGCTGCTGGTATACCGGAGTATCAGTGGAGACCATTCTAACACAAGCTGCGTTCGGATGGGACGTCTGGGGAATGTGGACACAGGTAGTTGTATGGTGTGTCTGGTGGCCAGCGTGGATGATCGGATGCGCCCTATTGGGATTCTCCCTGTTCTGAAGTTCCAATTGATATACCATAGTTCGAGTCTATATAAAGCAGACAAGAAACAAACACTGTAAATTAAACCTCCATATCAACCACCATACCACAGAAATTCCAAACCAAACCCCCATACACCATACACAACCCCCCTAAAAAGAACCAACCCTCCTAACAACCCCCAACATCTCAAACCCCTCCAACCCCCCCTCAACACCAACAACCCTCTCAACCTCAAACCCCCTCCCCTCAAAACACCCCACATAATCCCCCCAATCTGCCCTCGGCCCCAACCACAAAATCACCTCCACCATCCCCGCCTCCCCGAAACCCTCAATATACCGATCCACCAACCTGGGCTCCCGCGGATAGACAAACATCCACGCCTTCGCGCCGGGGACGCGCGAAGACAGGAGATCCCAGGTGCCCGAGACAACGTGCATGTCTTCTTCGGCGATGTAGCGGTTCACGGTGGGGTTTACTTCGACGCCTTCGATTTGGAGGGTGGGGTTGGTGTGGGTTAGGAGGGCTTCGAGGAGGCCGCTGCCGCTACCGATTGAGAGGGTGTAGTTTGGTTTTTTGGGGAGGAGGGTTGTTAGGGTTTGCAAGAGGGGTGTGGAGAGGGAGAGGCAGCAGGTTGGGAAGGCTTGGGGGGTGGTGGTTAGTTGGGTGGTGAGGTTTTGGAGGGTGATTTCTGGGTCTTCGTCCATTGTTATTTTGGTTTTTTGCTTTGCTTTGGGTTGTTGTGGGTTTGTTTTGTTTTGGGGATGGGAGTGTAGATGGTTGGATGGTGGATGTATGATTGAGGATTGAGATTGTGTGGAGGTGAGGAAGTCGGAGGTGAAAATTCTGCATGATTTCATACGTTTCAATTATGGGTGTCAAGTCTAATATTCATTCGTACATATAATCCCAAGTGCTACTCTTGTAGTACCCTTTTACGTCAAGTATTTGATGAGGAGAAACGACAATCGAACATAGCTCATGCAGCCCACACATCCTTGCCAACACCCTCGATCCAGTGACCCAGTTGGTTGACGCCTGCGTCCCAGTCCTTCAGTCTATTCCGCATACCTTCAATCTGGGTCATGTCCAGAACCTTCGGCTGCACCCAGTTGATCTGCGCGACTCCAGCCACCTGGTCGATGGCGCCCTTCAGCAGACCCAAAGACAAAGCCTTCATGATCAAATGTTCGATCTCCTCGGGCTTCACCTTCGTCTCGGAAGAGATGGCTTCGAAAGTCAGGTTCCGGTCATGCGGGGGTCTGCGGAAGACCATCTCCGTGAGGGCCGAGAGGGAGATCTTCTGATAGAGGAAGAAACGATGTTGTTCTAGGAGCTGGTTCTTAGAGATGTTACCGGCCAGGACGTCATAGGCAGTGAGGTCGCCGCGGTTGAAGGCGAACAGGAGGTCGCGGAGCCAGCTGTGGGGGGTCTCGGTGAGGGAGTCCAGAATTGGATGCAAGAGTAGTTCACCAAAGTTGTAGATAGAGTCGGAGACGAGAGCGGCGACACTGAGATTGTATGCGCGAGAAACGCGCTCGGATTCACTAATGTCCTCTAGATTGATGCAGGCGAGGTAGAGGAGGGCGTTCTTATAAAATGAGGCGAATTCTTGTTTTTTCTAGGCATGCTCTGTTAGTCGAGTTGATGATAAATTCGGCTTATATGTGACACATACATGGTAATAGTCAGCGTTGACTTTATAGAAGGAGGCGTGAACAACAGTCTCGACCGAGTCGAAGTTATCCAGGACCTTCTGACACGTTCCCAGGTCTTTCTGTGCTCCATCCAAGTCGTTGAGCCGCTGCTTGACATTGGCGACGTCCGCAAGGGCATAGATGTAAGCTTCTTGTGTGTCGGGCTTGTTCACCTTGTCGGCGAGGGATGTGAGGAAAGAGAGGCGTTCTTTGTCATCTGGTAGATAATGATTTAGTACCGCTATCTAATCTGGGAGATAAGGCGAAACGAATTCGAGGCATACCTGCACATTCTGTCGATGCCATCAACCCCAACGAGACGAACTTCAGCTGGTTGATCTTGTCGGCGAAGCTGAGCACGAAGGTCTTGAATATCGGTAACCGTTGAGGAGCACTCTCTGGAAGGCGAAAGAATTCAATCAAGGAGTCGGTAAGCTGGTGCCATAATTTCCGCTCCCAGTAGTCTTCGAAGGTGAGGAAGTAGGCCTGGCATGGTTCGGGAGCTTGCTGCAGCTGGTCCGCCAGAAAGTCGGAGATCTTCTGGTTCTCCATCGCGGGGAGAGTAGGGGCTGTGAATCAGATGGTGGATTGCTAGCAAGTACCAGAGCTTGGCGCTGTCAGTTAAGGTAGGCAGGCGTGAGAACAAGGCTATAAGGCAAAGAATAAGGTAGCAGCAGCTGATGACGATGGATGAGTGGATGGAGAAGTGGAGCGAAGCTCACTCAAGGCGGTGTCTTTGCGCCGCCCGAGCACATGACATCGAAGGCAAACCCTCAGGTACATAGTAGTAGTCGAGGTCCAGATTCGCCCATGTGTCCCTGTTTTACAGTATACGATTCCAGACTTACGTGCTTTGACTCATAATGAACAAGGACTCAAATTCATTGGTTGAACTATTCATAGAACTCTTCCAGCGTAGCTTACTCCTGTGGCTTGTCGTGGCTTAGCGGTATAGAAGTATCCGATATGTCTCCGAAAGGGCCATACAGAGACCAACAACCTTGTCAGAGCCTCCTTCTGGAGTGCTACTGCTCAACATAAATACGGCGTGTTTCCCTCTGTTCATTTTATTCTGTTCTTCAATCACCATCCTCAACTCATTGAATTCTATTGATCAATACTCAAGACAACTTCTGCATACCACTTCTCTAAAGAACAGCCATTAGGATCCAACTCAATAGCCATGTCCGAGTTTACCGAAAAGAACAGGGAGGTCTGGGGGTAAGGCCTTCTTTCCTTACACATAAAAGTCGTGGCTCACAATACATAGCAACTTCGCCAAGACTTACAAAACCCGGTTCGAAAAGGGCACAAAGTTGATATACCGTTTGACTCAGGAAAAGCGCCTTTGGGGTAGTGACGTCTGGACTGACACCGAAGCCGGGCAAGGCAAAGAGATCAAGGTGCTGGAATATGCATGTGGCCCTGGCGTTGTATCTACGGTCAGTCTATTGTCTCCGCTGGTCTGTGTCGTTACAGACCGTAGTCGTGTAAGACATGCTAACGTATTCCGAAGGCATTGGCGCCATTCGCCACCAAAGTCGTTGGCATAGACGTCGCGGACGGCATGGTTGACGAGTACAATGCTAGCGCTCGTGAGGCCGGTTTTGAAGACAAAATGATTGGCTTTAAAGGTGACCTTCTGGCCGAACCAATGCCAGAGGAATTCTCAGGGCCAGAGTATTCCGATTTCGATGTTGCATTTGTGAGCATGGCCCTTCACCATTTCGAAAAGCCGGACCTGGCCATGAAGCGTCTCGGGGAACGACTGAAGAAGGGCGGTGTATGTCTGATAATTGACGTACTTCCACATGGCAAGCATGACCACAATGCCCATGAAATGCACAACCCCGACCATGAAACCACGCACACAATCAAGACTCATGGTTTTACCTTGGAGGATATGCGCAAGCTGTATGAAACTGCAGGGCTTGGAGGAGGGTTTGACTATCAAGTCATTGAAGAGCCGCTGGTGTTCGAGAGAGATGGAAAGTCATTCTCCAAGACTATCTTCATCGCCCGGGGCCAGCGCCAGTGAACTCTGATCTTTGGGGTGATATGAGATCTGTCTATATATGGTAATGAGACACGAGTACTGTATGTTAGACTCTGAGCTATACATATAATAATAGACTTGGGCATTTAATCTATTGTGGCTGCAGACTGTATGCTCAGTCAAGCAAAGTCAGCTGTGCATATTTTTTAGTAAAATTTTTGGTTCTCAGTGCATAAATAGTTCTGGGACAAATATGAAAAGAGTGTAAAGTTGCGGACGTTGGATGATGTGCTGTAGTAGTGATGGCCCGGGGAACAGCATCCAATCATATTTCAGGAATAGTCAGACACAATCGAGGCAGGTTTGTAGTTACACGCCTTCTGAAGATGAGAACAGAAAGATTGTCTGCCAGTTTCAAGCGAGATAGCATGCTTTTACGTCGGCAATACCATTGACACTAAATGCAATGTGTAAATGGCAAACAAAAGCGTTGAAAGTGAAGTGGTAATGTGCCAGGTAGTTCCAGGTGCTGTCCGAATCGGGACTAGTGCATAGGTCCCGTGCCGGCAGTTTGCGTTCTCCAGCACGACAATCGACAAGTTCAGCATCAAGCACGAGATCGCCTGCTGAGCGTTGCTCTCCCCATTCGCTTTTTACTGCCCCACGAAACACCGATCCGGACGCAATTCGGTGGTCTCATCTTGATTCAAAGCTGAAGAGAGACCATGCAGAAGTGCCGGGCCGTCAATTCCGCCTTGGGCTCGAGGGCATTTGCCCCCGCCCCCAAGGTCCAACAAGTTCAGCGCCGGAATCTCCAAGATGTCGCGATCACTAGAACCGGAAAGCCGATCCTGAAGGTCCAGGGTGGACGGTAAGTCCATTGCGTTGAAGCTGTGCAGGTGTGTGGTGGCTAATTGACGCTCTTACAGGTCGTCTCTTGGAGGTACTTCGCCCGTTTTCCGATCGTCGCATTGCCCTCAGAAGTTCTAATTGGAATTGTGTTCTAGGCCACACCGCCACTGTCTTCGGTGCTACTGGTTTCCTCGGTCGTTACATCGTCAATAGGCTCGGTAGGTCAACGGCTGGTTCGCAGCAGGTATGGAAGCTGACGGCGTCCAGCTTCGCAGGGATGCACGGTCGTTGTTCCCTACCGTGAGGAGATGACCAAGAGACATCTGAAGGTCACTGGTGATCTCGGAAGGGTCAACTTCCTGGTACAGTACCCGCATCGATCTTTAACGGCGGCCATTTTTACTAATCTGTGGTAGGAATATGACCTACGCAACACCCAGTCGATCGAGGAGAGTGTCCGTCATTCCGATATTGTTTACAACCTTGTCGGTCGCCAATATCCTACTAAGTTAGTAACGAACCAACAGGATGGCTCGAACAGCTACTTATAACATGCAGGAACTTTTCCTATACCGACGTACACGTCGACGGCACAGAGCGCATCGTTGAGGCTGTCGCCAAGTATGATGTTGACCGATACATCCACGTCTCTTCCTACAACGCCAGCAGGGACTCTCCTTCCGAATTCTTCGCCACTAAGGTCCGTTTTTCAAGCCATAACATGTCAGCATTCTGCTAAGCTGACCTATATAGGCCTGGGGAGAGGAAATTGCCCGTTCCATTTACCCCGAGACCACCATTGTCCGCCCTGCTCCCATGTTCGGTTTCGAGGATAACCTGCTCCACAAGCTTGCTAAGGTCACCAACCTCCTTACCTCCAACCACATGCAGGAGCGCTACTGGCCCGTTCACGTAAGCTACGTCTGATCCGTCTGCATTGGATACGACGCTGATTTAAATAGGCTCCCGATGTTGGCAATGCTCTGGAGCGTATGCTTCACGATGACTCCACTGCTGGTCAGACTTTCGAGCTTTACGGTCCCAAGGAATACTCTACTGCCGAGATTGCCGAGCTGGTTGACCGTGAAATCGTCAAGCACCGCCGTCACATCAACGTTCCCAAGCCGATCTTGAAGCCTGTGGCCCACTACCTAAACAAGCTGCTCTGGTGGCCCATTATCTCGCCTGACGAGGTTGAGCGGGAGTTCATTGACCAGGTGATCGACCCCAATGCTAAGACCTTCAAGGACTTGGGCATTGAGCCTGTTGATCTGGCCACCCTTACTTTCCACTACCTGGTAAGTACTCTACAACAGCCTCGATGGCTCCTACCGTGTACTAATAATTGCATAGTTGGGTTACCGTAGCGCTTCGTACTACGATCTGCCTCCAGCCACGGAGCGGGAGAGACAGGAGGAGAAGAAGTATCTGCACGTCTTGGACGACCAGTAGTCTGTGTTTCTTTACTGTACATAAGCTAGACAACCATTTCTTTTTCTTTTGTGCCAATGAGTTTGTATGTGACAGTAATAGGACTCGACAGTGCTACTACCGAGGTTATTATCTAAAAGTCATACAAAAGTTCGTCCATACGTAAATAATAATTTAATCCCCCCACTCCCCTGTTAAACCCACCTCCGCACTTATCTCCCAAACCCACCACCAAACATCAACACCCTCCAAAAAGAAACAAAACCAACGAAGTAACAAACAAAAAGACAAAATGCCACCTCAATTCACCTTCAACACCTCCTCGACCCCCATCCTCCTCCTCAAAACCAAATCCTGCCCGACAGACAGCTACGAAGAATACTTCTCCGCACACAACTACACCCCCACCTTCATCCCAGTCCTCGAACACAACTTCCACACCCCGAACCTAACCACCGTAAAACAGCTCTTCCAGTCCGGAGCCCTGAACCCGGGCCCGGGCCGCAAATACGGCGGCCTGATCTTCACAAGCCAGCGGGCCGTAGAGGGCTTCGCGACGATCCTCAACGATATTGATGGTGAGTATACCCCACCTCTCTTTTCTCCAATCGGGCATATCATTTTACAAATTACCATGTCCGTATGCAAACGCAGTAACTAATTACCCCAATTAACAGAATCGACTAAACAAACCTCCTCCCAATCCCTAATCCTCTACACCGTCGGCCCCGCTACATCCCGATCCCTAACCTCCATTCGAGACGACCACCTCCCCCATGCGACAATCCTCGGCTCGGAGACTGGAAACGGCGAGAACCTAGCGCATTTCATCCTCTCCCATTATAACCCGTTGTATGACTCGCAAGATGGCCCGAAGCCGCCTTTGTTGTTCCTTGTTGGGGAACAGCGGAGGGATATCATCCCCAAGACGTTGATGGCGGGGTCGCTGCCGCCGGAGCAGCGGATTGGGGTTGATGAGTTGGTGGTCTACGAGACGGGTGTTATGGAAGGGTTTGAGGAGAGTTTTGGGGAGGCGGTTCGTGCTTCAGAGGAGTTTTTGGGGGGTGGGGTGGAGAGGGCGGTTTGGGTGGTTGTGTTTTCGCCGACGGGGTGTGATGCTATGGTGCGGGTATTGAAGGGGCTTGGGGATGGGGAGAGGAGGGTGTTTGTTGCTACGATTGGGCCTACGACGAGGGATCATTTGAAGAATAAGTATGGGTTTGAGGCGGATGTTTGTGCTGAGAAACCGAGTCAGGAGGGAGTAGGTATGGGTATTGTGGAATTCATGGAGAACTGGAGGAAGAATAGGGCAGGGCAATAGGTCTATTTGCCTATGGTCGAGTTTGTATCTATACCAGTATACCAGTATCGTTGTATATACCCGTTGTTATGATTGATGATCACAATCTTACGCTGGCTGAGAACCTAGGCAATAATGTATTTCCAGCTCAAGATTGACAAGCGTAAGACCGGCTTGTCTGTTAAATAAGTGAAAGCACCAGACGCCTGAAACCGTGTCAAAAGGGCCAATCATGAGACTCGGCCAATATCATAGTCGATGTGCGAGTGTATTACCCTGGCTTGTCGTCTATGCAACTAGATATTAAGTGCATGGGTTCGGTCATCCCATCCTATTTATTCCGACCTGTATTCCGTCTTTCCCGATAGACAAGCTGTCCAGTGCAAGCTCACCGCATGATCTCCTCGTAGATTAGAACTGCCAAAGTTAGCATAGGAACAACAAAGCATGTTTGTATAATTGAGGTTAACTCACTCTTCAACTGCTCCTTGCTAAGGGCATCCTTGTTCTTGTCAAAGTCGAAGAACCCTTCCGGGATGGGAGGTGCCGTGGGCTCATCTTCGGGGTCATGATACGGCTCCAGGTATGGATGACGCAAAGCTTCCTCCACAGTAATACGCTTGGCGGGGTTGAATGCCAGGAGCCTCTCCAGGAGGTCCAGGGCCAAATCGTTGGCCTTCGGGAATAGCGCCTTAAAGGGGATCTTCTTTTTGAAAGGGAGAGATCGAATGTATTCCCGAGCCCGTCGGGATTTGATTCCGTAGTAGTCCTCCATTGTCGGTGTACCAAGAACGTCCAAAATAAGAGTCAATTGGTGATGATCTTGAAGATATGTTAGCTGACTGTCTCCAACATATGATAAGGAACGACGTACAATCCTTTCCGGGGAATAGGGGTTTTCCGCTCAGCATCTCGGCGAGAATACAACCAACACTCCACACATCAATCGCTTTGGTGTACTCCTTGAACGTTAACATGATCTCTGGTGCACGGTACCATCTGGTCGCCACATATTCTGTCATGAACCCTGAGTTATCATCTGTGGAGGCGGCCGAGCGGGCCAAGCCAAAATCGCAAACTTTCAGATCGCAATTTGCGTTGAGGAGCAGGTTCGAAGGTTTCAGATCACGATGAAGAACATTGGCTGAGTGCATAGCTTTGAGGGCACGTAGAGTCTGGTAAATAAAATATTGACAGTGATCATCCGAAAGATCTTGGGTACGAATGACCCGGTGCATGTCAGTCTCCATCAGCTCCTACGGATTGATTAGTGTCTCATGATTCTCATCCAATATTCCGCGTGTAAATACCTGGATTAGATAAACTTCGTTGAAGCTCTCATAGTTGCGGGGTCTTTGGATATCCAGGATAGAGATGATGTTTTCATGGTTAAAATAGCGAAGCAGCTTCATCTCACGCAAAGTTCGCAAGCAGAACATCGAGTGGTCGAAAGGAGTGATCTTCTTGATGGCGACTTTTTGACCAGATGGTTTGTGGATGGCAGAGCTGGGCCGTCAGCATAACACCCACCTCTGCTTGCGCCGGCACTTACCACACCACACCGTAGGCACCTTCACCAATGACATCTTGAATTTCATATTGGTCGGAAACGTTGAAGGAGATCTTTCGTGAACCTCCCTGGGGAGGAAGCTGCTGCACCATATTCGTGGACTGTCCGAACTAGACTGTATTAGCGGAATGTGCGCAACTTGTGGCTGTTGTGGTTGGTTGCTAAATGCACAGCGCTTCACTTCCGCATTGACTACCGTGAGTGAGGCAGTCAACTTGACCGCGACTCCCAGCAACAAGACATTGTGTAGTTGTGTCACAAGCTATCCGATACATCATCGGCGGACAACATAGCAGTAAACATGGCGGGTTCATCATAACCCCGGCGGTAGTTATTGAGAATGCGCTTACATTCGTTCAGACGATAGGCTCCCCTTTTATAAATAGTTTTGGGACACTTTATGCAAGTTCGTACACCCTGGCGATTCTGATAGAGAAACAGTTTCCGGGATTTGTTCTGATTGAATGCGGGGTAGATATAGCGTTGTGTCTGCTGTCAAACGATTCGTCGATGATTATAGGAATTTCGGTACAGATATGACAATGACTGAAACGGCCCCGAATGCGAGATTGAAATAACCTGGACTAACAGAGATAGCGAACGGCGCTTGAAGCGAATGATCCGGTGTACTAAAAGTGCACATGTCAGTAACTTTCATACATCGAGCGAATCCACAGCCGATCACATCGGAGGTGTCAAATCAACCATCACCACCGGGGAAGCATCCGTACATGACTCGGAAATAGTCTTTGTCCTTTAGTCTCAGACTTTGATGTTTCAGGTTGTGTTCTATTTTTACTTCCTGAACTGTTTGTCTTTTCTCTCATGCGTGGCCTCAGCAATCAGTCTAAGATGTTTCAACCTCGGCAATGAGATTGGAGCAGGATAATGGGTAAAAAGTGTTGGGAGTCGGTGTTCTGACGGATGCAGCACCGTGGAAGAACAGGAGAAGCAAGCAGTGATCACAGTAACGCAATAGTCGCAGCAATAGTAGGAAGTTAATAACGGGGAGCGGATCAGCGAAAAGTGGGGTGGGGCAGAATGGAGGGGAAGACGAGGACGACGACGAAGAGAAAACAGAGAGATTCGTACCAGTCAGTTCTTGATGATCTTACACAACGAGGCTGAGAACCAAATCCTGGAAAGGGGACGCAACGGAGAGGATCCAGAACCAGAGTGTTCGATTCCTTGGATCTTCTAGATCGGATGGAACCGTGGATCAATCCTTTACTCGATATGGGATGATATACGGGGGGAAATGGTCTAAAAGGAGAGGTAGGAGAAGGAAAGACACGCACACAACAAGGTTGGTTCCGCTGGGGGGGGGGAGCAACCAAGTTAAGTGCTGTTTGGCTCGACAAAAATTCCGAAAAATAGAAATACGAATCAAAAAAAGGATGGAGAACCTCTTCTACTTTTTGGAGGGGGTAAATGATGGATCACGGGGAGGGGCGGCGGATAATGTACGTATTTAGTATGTGATCCATAACCTGGACCTATACTATAGGGTATTGTACTTTCTAGGTACCTAATACATCCATTAAATCCAGTATGTCTCTGGTACAAAGACAAGACATTGAACTACGGGGTCAACTAGTAGCTACTAGTCAACACTGGTTGGACTTAGTGACTAAAATCATCCATAAAGTTACAAACCCCGTCACAACCACGTATTTGAGAGGGAATCTCACGCAAGAACCCATACGGAGTCAGGTACCTCTATACCAGTTATATCAACTAATGAACTTGTAATCACTGGACCCGCCACGCCCTATATTCTACTTCCCCATTAGCATAGGCACTCTCAGGGTCCGGCATCTACCTAGTACCTACTGCCTCTTAGGTTAATTTGCCTTTAGTTTATGGTATCACAAAAACCAAAACAGGGTTTGTTGAGCAGCCGTATGGATCATCGTCCCAAACGACGGTCAATTTCCCTCTGGATGGGTCTCCCCTCCCAAAAACTTACTACATCCCGGCCAGTGTTTCAATGCCATCCACCACCAAGTAACCCGCCACCAGCGCCAATTGCCTCCTGATGGAGTTTAGTCCACGTCTCAAGTGTTGGTCTAGTGGAGAGGGGGCAGTGCCGTTGCCAACCTTCACCTCGCGCTACTGCTCATCATCACAGTCGTCACAAGTCCACTGCACCTCCGTCTCTCCTTTTGTTGTTCTAATCTCCCAAATATCTTGGCATTCCCCCTCGTCATATCGCCAGCGGCCTCCCCACTCTCGCCTCTGATTCGCTCTGCGGCACACAGCCTTGTCAACTGAGTTGACATGCTAAGCTGTGATCTAAAGTCTACTGTGCAGGATCGGCCTGACAGACGCTCGGGGCTCATGCACGCTTTTTCCCATGAGATAGAATTCGGGGCATTGCATGAAGATATGCTTTAGTTGGAATGGTTCCAGTGGCAGGCAGGGTTTTCTTTTCTTTCTTCCTTTTTTTTTTTTTTT
>ML741827.1:0-212288 GCA_009193525.1 Aspergillus sergii
GCTTAAAAAAAAAAGAAAAGAAAAGATTGGGGAGATATGGATGACCATTTATAATTGCTCCTCTGTCAAATTGATAGCTAAATTAACACTAGGACACTCGTTTTGTCTATTGGACGAATATCGCATAAGCTCGTATTTCCCCCTCCCGCGTCAGACCAAGAATGTAACCCACGTTTAGACAGGACAATTGACTCATCGTGTGAATTACACATCATATAGATAAAAACTTGTTACTCCAAATTGCATGGCATCCTCTTTCAATTAGACAATTGTTACCTTGAGTGGAAGGCTTCTTTATAATGTCTCCCTCAGAACCCACGACAACACAAAATAGCAACATCGCACTTATTCCCAAAGTATACGCCGACCAGGGAGATCTAGAAGCCATAATCACACGATACAGAACCCTTCGCTTAAGAGGCCTGAAAGAGAACCCGGACTCCTTCTCCTCTAAGTACGAGGACGAAGTTGATTTCCCATACGAGAAATGGCTAGCTCGAGTTACCAACCCGCAAGCGCGTTCCTTTATCGCTTATGACGATCCGAAGAACATCAATGTGGACTCTTTGTCCCTTCTTTTGAGTCGAGAATGGCTGGGTACAGTCACAATAGTAGGGCCTAGGTTGCTACCTCAAGATAACGAAACTCTGTCAAAAGCACCATGGGATATGTTTCTTCCGCTAGAAGAGCGGGTGCTGTCCGAGGGAGAGACTTGTGATGCGACTTTGGTATATATGCTTGGTGGCATGTTCGTTCTTGAGACGGGAAGACGAAAGGGGAACGGCCGTCGGCTGATTGAACGGGCTGTTAGTGAAGTACGGACGGAAGCTATTGAGGCGGGGGCAAGTCGTGTCTTAGTGGTGTCTATCGCGGAACGAAAGAATGATGCTGCACGACGGTTATATGAGAATTGCTCATTTGATGTGTGGGATAATGAGCTTGTATTGCAGATCCCACGGCACCAGGAGTGTGTTGCCATGGTTTTGGATCTTAGGCTAGAGGCAGGATTGCCTGATAGCTTAGAGCGATGAATAGACAGGATGTGTTGTATGACATGCATTCATGGGGTATATATATGCTATCGTAAATTCTGAACCGGTAAATCTATGTGAAGATGAGTAGCACTACCATAGCGATAGGTATAGCAACGAGTACAACGGTAACGATTGACGCGCCGACAACATCGCCTGTTGTAACTTTTGTCGTTGTAGAAGAGCTCCCTTCATTATCACTTTCTCCAGCCGTAGGATCGCTGGTACTATTTCCTCCGGTTGTCGACGTGACGGGCGCACCTGAGGTATTCAGCCCGATCATATTCGCTGCCAAGACACTCGTAACGCTCATCTGTTCTTCTAGTCCATTCCAGCCGTCCCAAGTCGAGTTATACCATACAACACCGCAACTGTTGTTGTTGTGTCCAGTGCAGGTCTCAGCAGCCGCCACACCGGAACCTTGGAGTTTGGGGATAATTGTGCTGTATGTCGATGGTACTAGTAGAGCTGTAAAGGCAAGCCACATGGAAAGGAGCCCCTTGAAAATGATCTCGTTGTTGTTGCAGACCTGGGTTGTTTCGCAAGTGTAGTCGGACATGATGTTGCCGCCGTATTTGGTTGGGAAGAATCCGTCAATAGTTGCATTGAGAAGGCCATTCACGGCAGTAAGCCATGTGGTGCTACCGTTCGTCTAGATATTGATGCGCTGTCAGTATCAACTGTAATCAATCCATGGATTGCAAGCTACTTTCGGTAAGGGGAAGAATGTGGAACTCACGTAGTTATACATGTATGCGGCACCGCCAATGTAAGCACCATAATTATAAGTCCACTGCGTGTTACCTTGTGATGTACAATTGTCATCCACATCTGTTGAATCGGCGACATTCCAAGTGTTGGTGTTCAATAGAGGACTAGAGGCGGACCAGTCCCAGATCTTCTCAGCCCAATCGGCGTATGTTTGGTTATTAGTATAGCGAGCAAGGCGCGCAGCCAGTTGAAATAGACCACCATTCGAGATAGAATTCTTCATGCGATACCCGGCCTCGTAAGTCCAAATCTGCCAGCGCATTCCTCCCGCGCATGATGAGGTATCCCACCGCTTGACCTGTGTGTTAAACACACCTTGGGCAAGAGAAAGCCACGAGTATCCATCGCTCACTTCGGGGAACTGTAACTCGGCAGCCGTCATCGCGGCCAGTCCCCAGAACATTTGATCATCGTTTCCCTACTCACAATTAGGGCCTTGCAGATAGATACTCTAACGCAAACAATTATTCTCACAAGATAAGAGCTATAGTTTGAAGGCATATAGTCTCCGTTTCCTGCTTGCCATTGCATTCCCACACTAACTTCGTCATTGTATGTCGTGTCGCCCGTAAAGTGCCAGTACTCGATTAGGGTCATGAACATAGCGCCACCTTCCCACCAGGTGTCGGGTAGTTTTCCAGGAATGTTGCCGGACTCGTTTCCGTGATAGTAGTGCATCATTCCATATGCCGCTGTGCTGGCCGCATCTTTGATGGACTCTGTAATCGCAGCCGCCCCAGGTGAGCACAACTGCGTAAATATCAAACATGAGGGTCATTGTACGTACGCTCAGAGCTGACATCCACAGAGAAGGCCTTCACTGTGCGCAGCAGCTGAACCACCATATATACCAATGCCCCTCCATTTAACCATTTCACTCCCTGAACCATCGTGTTCAGATTATATTGCCATAAACTATTTGTTGTAGGGATCGTAAACTGCTCATCTATCGTTCGAGAGCCAAATCACGGATTTAAAATATTTCCGCAAACGTGATGTCCAAGAACTGGACATAATATCATACAGGGAATCCATCTTCTTTTCATTAAAATTGAAAAATTTAGTCGCCTGGAGGGAAATGAGGTGGTGGAGTTCCTTCTCTCTACCAATAACTCTGTTGTTTTGATGGCTTCTGTAGTCTACGTCAGCAGTCAAGCAACCCGAAGCTTTCGTGGAAGCGTCTTGGCTTCTTCTACTGCCGGCATTTGGCCGGCGGCAATGAGTGGAGTGGCATTCATACGTCCTTCAAAAAGGTGGATCACCGGCTCTTCTTGGCACACTTTTATGTACGGTGCAACAATTCACATTATGAATTGTCTGACGTAGGCTTTTAAGGTCAGTGCTCATTCTTATTCGTGGGACGTTCTGTTGACGCTTCGTAGTCATTAAAATCCTAATAGACCTTATGCATGATGCGAATTGGCCAGGTCGAGTTCGTGGTGGCTGGTGAGCTATTTTTTCACTATGAAAAATCATCTCATCATTACTTCGATTGCCTCCCTCTTTCTTATTTTACTTTGGCTAAGTCGAGAGATTTCCAAATACACATATTGAAAAACCCCGCCTAGAATCCCATATTGCATGTACCTGAAGAAGCGCAGAGTACGGTACATATTGTCTATGTATCAATCGCAAGAGCTGAAGCGCAAGAAGGAGAATGGCCTAGGACCTCTGACGCTGAATGGTCGCTTCTGCCGAATTCCATGACTTTCGGATTTAAGGTATAGGATTGAGCCGGATTCTTTTAAGGGGGAGGCAATGCAATGAAGCTACCCGAACCATGAGCCCTACGGCGAAGCCCTAAAATAGCTTCTAGTTGGGTGATGGCAAGTCTTAGCTATTTTTGAATCTGTTCAGTTTATCATATTTACCAAATAAAAATTTCACTTTTGATCATTGTTAAAATCACTAGCCATCTTTTCTATTCTTTTCCAACAAACCACGCTAATATAGGCGCTTCAGAGTGCTGGCGTAGACACACTGACTGGGCTTAACTAGCGCTACCAAAAATACTCCAAAAGTTCGAGACTTCGAGTGAACCAAGTAAGTGGGGTTCGAGTTCCCGATTCGTCCACCAAGTCAAATAAATCCGAGAACGCTGGGAGATTCGGACCACAGGAAAAATACTTTTTTTCGAGAAAGATATTTGTTTCAGATGGTATTTCGAAACACATTCGCATATCAGAATTCGCCAATGAAGAGTGTTGTCCATGGATGTGGACTTTGACGTGTATGACAGTGTGGTCTTAGGGCAAAGGGCGGGAGAAAACTCAAGCGAGGCATACGTATGCTCCGATATCAGATTTCGGGCAACCACGCAAGCCGCAGTGTCAACCACAAAAGTCAAGCTTTGAACGGGATCCACTTCTCATAGGCTACAACAATACTTTTAGCGATTGTTTTCACTCTCCCCACTGTTCATGACCAATTGACAAGCCTCGGTCTGAATGCCATGACTACGGCTAGGATGTCTTTGCATCGCATGGCTGGAAGCGGGCCGGCAAAGACAAGATGTTATGACTCGATGCATCCAATGACTAGTGTGCATACTTTGTATATCCATGGTTTATAGTCCAAAAAACTTGGGAAGAACTAGTATTAGCAGATCTCTTGCCAAGTTGCCACTTCCGACTGATGGGTACGACGCCTGTAAAAGGTCCAAGATTTGTCTTACTCTTATCTCCGATCAGTCAAAATTCTTATCCATCTCCCAGCCATATGCTTTATTTCTCCGTATGCCTATACTTATATAGTTTGTCCTTGTTCATCTAGCACATCCATAGCTGCATAGGTTGATCCTCTCTTCAATCCCCCCGCAGTGACCTCCAACACCATCCCTCAGCACAAAACTCGAACATGACTCTTCCATCTTTCCTTAAGTGGTCTGCGACAGCAGCGCTCATGGCACAACTGTGCACTGCGCAAACCTATACTAGCTGTAACCCTCTAAAGAGTATGGCATTGACTGAACTCCTTTTCCTTAGCAGGCTTTTGTACGAGTGCTAATGAGATTTCTGCAGAGACCTGTTCCGCAGATGCAGGCCTGGTAAACTCTACCTTCTATACTGACTTCACCTCGGGTGACTCGGCGTTCAAGTACTGGAACACCACAGCGGGCACTGTGAGCAGCACCTCCCTGGGTGCTGAGTTTTCCATCAAGGAGCAGGGCGATGCTCCCACCATACAGAGCGATTTCTACATATTTTTCGGCTATGTAGAAATGAAGATGAGGGCTGCCAATGGCACCGGTATTGTCAGCACGCTTGTGATAGAATCTGACGATCTTGACGAGCTCGATTGGGTATGTCTTTATCTCTGAGCCGTGTCAATGAGGGGTAAGGGGCTGACGATGGCAACAGGAACAAGTCAGTTCATATGATGACCAAATCCAAACCAACTACTTCGGCAAGGGTAACACCACTTCGTATGATCGCGCTACCACAGTGACAGTCTCTACGCCTGAAGAGACATTCCACACCTACGCGATCAACTGGACTTCGAGTAAAACCGAATGGCTCGTCGATGGAAGCGTTGTCCGAACCCTTAACTACGCCGATGCGCTTGACGGCGAAAATTACCCCCAGACCCCCTCACGGATCAAGATCGGTATCTGGGCTGGCGGTGACCCCGACAACGAGGAGGGTACCATTGAGTGGGCCGGTGGGGAGACTGATTATGATGACAGTCCCTTCACCATGTATGTGGAATCGATCAAGATTATCAACTACAACCCGGCCAAGTCCTATACCTACACCGATAAGACTGGTGCCTACACAAGCATCAAGGCATCGAATGTGTCGACTGCTTCGAACTCGACAACATCTACGACCTCTCTGTTCCATACAAACACGGTGTCGTCAAGCAATAGCTCGTCCTCGTCTTCCAGTGCAAGTGCTGCTGCGTCTAGCACTGCATTCAGTGGTGCTTCCACGCTCTCAAGCTCTTACCTCGGCTCTGTATTCGTGGTTGCGCTTGTCACTATGGCTACTGGCATGATTCGTATCTAAGCGATGTATAATAGGAGGCCTTTTTGTGTCCCCATCTTATCTTTATGAAGCCAACTTCTTTGCTTTCCTTTTTATTTTTCTTTTTCCCTCCTTGACCTTTAATTCTCAACGAAAGATACAAACAACATAAATCTAGTCGAATGTCAGATATCACGCTGACTCCGACATAAGTTAGCAGATGATGAGCATGTACTCAGTAGGGTAGTGCCAACTTGTTGAGAAAGTTAGACTTTCAGGTCCTCCTCTAATTCGTAGACATATCGCCATTTCATAGACGGTGTAAAATATCTCATTCTATAAGAGATCTAGATCACGACACCGATGTTAGATAGTATAAATTCTGCAGCATCGAAAGATGACTACATAGTGCCCCGAGGTATATAGTTATTAGAGGTTTGAGTACTAGTCATAAACTAATTATAGTAGATTATATACTAAAGTCTAATGAATTATTATATGCGGCAAATACCTTCGTCGCTACGACATTGCCGCCAGACTGCCCGCTGCAAGAGCTGACATGCGTGTCACCCTCTATGCTGCGAATCCATCCTGTGTGGCTGCTGGATGGAACCCTAGAGTCGACAGCCAGATCGGATACAGCTAACGGGCAGTGTTCCAAGGAATGTCAGCAGTCAGCCCAAGCTGCTGTATATTTAAACGTGCTTCTTGATCATCCGTGGAAATAAAGTATGAACATAGCTGTAAAAAAAAAAAAAAAACTCTGAACTGATCGTCCATCATCCCAGGTTAACAGTTCCATGCAACAGAGCAACGGGTGCGCGTGAGCCGAGATACGTGAGCGCTATTACTGTAGTCAGATCTCATTATCTCATTCTGGTTGATAAGGAGATTAATTAGTAGACGATGAACATGTGACCATCCAATTTACCTTTGCTAATTAATACGTGACCTCCCCATACTGTTTCCCTTTTCGGTCAATCAAAACGTGATGCCCGGGCTCTATGTACTATACCCGATTAGGAAGTTATAGTACAATGATCCATCCATCCATGATACTCCCGACTCAGTACAGTGTACTTGATGTTTTATTGAAACTCGGTTAGCAGCTTCTTGGCAACGCTTCTAAAGTTCAGTCTGTCTTATGACTCGGCATCTGAAGCCGTTGGTACACCAATCGACGACTAGATAGGCGATGAATCTTGAGCGGGTAGATAAGCGAAAGATACTCGCTACCTACTGGAGTCTGCCTGTGGGTCTTCTTCCATCGAGAACAGCTATTTTAACGCTTACTGGAGGGACGGGTGTGATTATAGTATGATGATAGTCAGACACCAGTTCAGTCGTACATTTGGTCCGGATTTATATATATCGTTAATAAGCCCAGTGAAAAAGAGATCAAGCGATCTTTGTTCCATCAATATTTTATTCTCACCCTTGCGATCTCAATATATGCCATGATGATGATTCCTCAGCAGTGGAGCTTTTCGACTGTCCTCCCGGCGATCTTCGGAATTTATATTTTTCGATGGATTCTGATCTCGATATTGCATACCCAACGAGCTCAGCGAATGGGTTGTAAGCCCGCTTTTGTCCGACAGAGCAAGCTTCCGTTCGGCATTGATATCCTAAAGCGCTATATTGATACGACACGGCAACAGATCCTGCAGAATGATGAAGTGGTCCTTTACGAAGAGCTGGGCCAGCATCCAACGTGGAATCAGAACATCCTCGGTACTTGGCATCACGTCACAGTGGACCCGAAGAATGTGCAAGCTATGCTTGCAACACAGTTCAAGGATTTTGAGCTTGGCTCTTCCCGGCTTAATCTCTTTGGCCCGGTGATCGGGAAAGGTATCTTTACTACGGATGGAAAGGAGTGGTATGTTGTAGATTCAAAACGCGGGAATCCCTGATGCACTAATATAGAATGTAGGCAACATTCTCGCTCCCTACTTCGTCCACAATTTGCTCGAGGCCAAGTCGCCAACTTAGAGCTGGAGGAACGTCACGTCCAACATCTTCTCGATCGGCTCCCAGTTCAACACGATTCCTGGACGGACGTCGTCGATTTAGGCCCCTTATTCTTCAACCTGACTCTTGACTCTGCCACCGAATTTCTCTTTGGACAGAGTGTCAACTCCCAAATTGCTTCCGCGAAAGGTGACCAGAGTCATGAGCCAGGGGCAGCTGTGCCAGCTGGCCTGCCTGACGGTTTGTCTTTTGGCCAGGCGTTTGACCGAGCCAATACAGTGGTGGCGTTACGAAGTTGGCTGATGGATCTGTACTTTCTCTACTCGCCCGCAGAGTTCCGCAAAGATTGTGCAGAAATCCATCGATTTGCCCGTTATTATGTGAACCTCGCTCTTGCCGAGGAATCAAAGTCAGGGGACAACAAAAGATCTCCGGAGAACCCAACGGACTCTGGCTATGTATTCCTTCGGGAACTCGTGAAGGAGACCAAAGATCCCGAAGAGCTTCGGACCCAGCTTCTTAATATTCTGCTGGCAGGGAGGGACACCACTGCAGGTCTTTTGGGATGGACATTCTTTCTCCTGTCTCGTCACGTGGACGTGTACGAAAAGCTACGCGCCGTCGTTATAGAAACATTTGGAGAGTTCTCCCATAACACATCGATTACGTTCGAGTCGCTGAAATCATGCTCATATCTGCAGCATGTTCTCTCTGAAGTGCTACGACTCCATCCACCCGTACCCGAGAACGGTCGCCGTGCGGTCCGAAACACCACTCTCCCTCGAGGAGGTGGTGCAGATGGCACATCGCCAATATACATCCGCGCTGGTGAGGAGGTCGCCTACAATGTGCATATCATGCACCGCCGTAAGGACCTCTGGGGAGAGGATGCTGAAGAATTTCGGCCTGAAAGGTGGACCGGGCACAAACCGGGATGGGAGTTTTTGCCATTTAATGGTGGACCAAGAATTTGCTTGGGACAGCAGTTTGCGCTGACCGAGGCTGGATACATCATCGTGCGGATGCTTCAGCGATTTGACAAGGTGGAAAATATGGACAAGTCGACGGTTGTCAAGCATAAATACACGACTACTACTGCCCCGGTTCAGGTCCTCGTGCGTCTGCATAGCACATCTAATTAGATTATGGTTAGGCTCACCTGAATGAAATACAACATCTCCTTTTAGAAGCTTCCTATTTCATATACTCCATCCCCACCTCTACGTAATTTTGATTGCCACAAACCCGCGGCGTGGCGCTCAAATCAGTCGGATGAAAGAGACCCAACGGAGAAAGCTTGACTCCAGAGATGAAACCTGCGTAATGTCACCTGTGATCGCATTCTCACGCAATGCTGTAGAGCTGCTCATCTCCCCTAGGGTTGTCAAAGGCCTAAGGGGTTTTAAGCCGAATGAAGAAACCACGCGTGCTTCTAAACCGGAAAGATTACAAGTTTGGCTTGGATGGTGCTGGCAAAGCCTTTGTAGTGCGATATCAACGATGCTGAGTCTCTCTGTTACGGCTTTATTATCGATGATCTCTAGATCCGGTCCGAAGCCTCACAATATCAGTAGCTATGTACCTTGTATTCTCCGATGCAACCGATCCGTAGACAATATTTTCCAGTATAGAAGAAGCATGTTTACTACGCTCGGGGTGCGAATTTACAACGCCAGTGGTTGTTCAAGATGTAAAGTAAACTGAACCCCTTGCATATTGGCACACAGAATATGTATATCTAGATACCACGAACTATTGGGAAACACCGTCATGTTATGGAGCTATTTTTCCTTAAATCATAAGCAGCCCACCATTAGCACAGGTGACATTCCCAGTCACCCATCGCGATTGTTCCTCACACAGAAAGGCAACAATGGGGGCAATGTCCTCCACCGAAGCAATCCGATCACCTGCCGCCGTACGGTAATACACCCTCTCTTGGATTTCTTCTTTTCCCGGTGTTTGCTCCCACCTGCAAGGAAATATGAACGGTCAGGACTGGAGCGCAGAAAGGATTGGAAAGAAAGAGAAAGCAAGGGAGGTGGAACGCTTACATCTCAGTCGCCACAGGGCCTGGGTTTATCGTGTTAACCGTTGCTTCGAATTTTCGCCCTGTGGTATGTTATTATAGCACTGACCAAATTGATTAAGTTAGGGAAAAACAAAAAGAAAAATGAATTTACCCAAACTGACGGCCAAAGACTTTGTCACGCTGTCCAGCCCTGCTTTAGAAGCTGCATATAGGATGGCCGACGGATATGCTGCGTTTATAGATGTCAGAACCATCGATAGATCACGGTGCCATTCGCCATGGCTTACCGATTCGTCCTGTAATCGACCCAACATTCACAATTCTGGCCTTCTGCTGAAGGTATGGGACACTCTCCTGGATGAGTAAGAGAGGAAACAGAAGATTGATATGGAAGATCTGATCAAAGTCGTTCTCGTTCAGATCGAACAAGGTGTGATGTTCTCCACTGCCTGCATTATTGACGATGATATCGATCTTGCCGAATGAGGCCACTACCTCTTTAACGACCTTTTTCGCCGAAGCCGCTGCGTCAGCACAGTCGGCCTGAATGGCAATTGCCCTGGTACTGGAATGCTGGAGCTCGTGGAGCTCGCTAAGCATGACCTGTGCTTTAGCAGATGAGAGGTACGTGAATGCCACAGTGGCTCCACGTTTGGCAAGTTCTTTGACAATGCCAGCCCCGATTCCTAGAGAAGAATGAATCCCGGACCTCGAGGGCGTACTTCGTGCCACGAAATGAAATCAAGATCACCTACCGCGCGAGCCGCCGGTCACTATTGCCACCTTGCCGTGAAGAGATTGCGACATACTGCTGGTTGCCGCGGGGATTCAATTATCTAGATATGGAGATTAAACGTCGTCGATGAGATGCTAACATTTACACCGGGTGAGGAGATATACAAGACTTTTTATATAGATCTATCCAGAGAGGTAGCACTCTCTGACCAGCGCGTAGATAGGCAAACGAAGGGTTCTCAAGAGTGGGATCCATTAGGCAAGGATGTCAGGAAGTACAATTAGGGATCACCATCAAAGATAGTTGATGCTAAGCAAGAGCTTAAGCGGGTTCTAGGCGGAAAGGTTGGAGAAGAATGCTTATCTAGCCGTCCTGTCTGGTCGTCCACGCTTTTGCGCTGGGCGCAGACATCCTTGGCTTTCATTATTGACCTTATCGATCCCTGCTAGGGTTTCTCCATATCGAAGCGCTCAAGAGAAGTGCGGGGGGAAGATGGTGCGCAGGGAGCTGCGGTTCTGTTACTGTCTAGTGGCGGCAAGTCTGGCTGTACGTATTCGGCTCGACGCGTCACAGGTATCCTCGGAAGCTCAAATTGGCACTCACAGGAGAGGGGAAGACCCGATGATTAAAATTTGACTGGTGTACATCCAAGAGGGACCCCGCGCTATCTAATCGCCATGGAATACATCTGGGGAGAGTCGTTGTTGACTTGGCATGTCACGATTGGGTTGTATTGCGCACTAGGCGTAGCATCATACTTTCTTTTTCGTTTTTCCTTTTTGGGTGATACGTCCTGCAATCTAATAGACAATCGCTTGAGGCCAACCCGGGTACTCGACTGGAGTAGAGTCGGTGCGTATTAAGTGATGTACTTTGGCATAATATGAAGCAGATACCAATATCATCGTGTGTAAAACTACAAGGAAAAGCACCTATCCGAATCACCTTTCCAATAAGAGGCCAAAAGCTAAAGGGGGGACCACATACAATAGAAAGTGAACCCCAGGTATTACTTTAGACTTTGGTATAAACTCGGTGACCCGCGGGTCCCGCGGGTCCCGCGAACCCACACCGAACATGGTAAGTTGTACTCAAGCCCGGTTGATTGCGGTCGTCTGCGGAGAATAGAATAGTCCAAGACTAGTTACCGCCTAGTATTATACAGTATTGCTCTCTTGGAATATAGATGGTATATAATCACGTGACATGGATTATACAAGAAAGTAAACTTTCTAGTGAATATAAATGGCCATACTTGTAGAAAAATGTAAGCATCATACAGATATTCTGTATATATGGTCTAGTTACTCCGCACTTGCCGTTGACTTATCACCCTTAATTAGGCGGGGTTATAGTATCTAGCACTACGGGGCTACAGCGTGTAGATTTTAAGAGGCCTCAGGACAAATTTACACTATCATGGATTACATATGTAGTTTAGGCCAATTATCTATAGTTTTTATTTTATTTGATTTTATTCTAACAAAAAAGAAAGCAAGAAAGTAAGAAAAAGGAAGGAATCTCCTAAATGCAAATACATTCAAACTGGATGTCGATTAATATGCCTCGGGCCAATTAGTATCTAAGCTGCTAGTCTTCCAAAAGAACCCTTTTAGAAGCTCTGCAGCAGACTTGAAAATTGCACAGGTGCTGTTTCGCCGGACGTGCGGGAGGTGAAACCAAGCGCCCTTGATACATGAATGGCATTAGAAGAGCTGTATACACTTTCCTAACTGTCCGCATAATTGATCGCGAAGCTGTAGGAAGGATGGTAGTGCAGGTCCCAATATGCATCCCAGATAAGCCTAGTGATCGGTCCAGTCAGGCCACCATTTACAGGCTGGCCGTCAAGGAATGTAACAGGCATAATGCCTCCGGCCGTAGTGCAAATAAATATCTCATCCGATTGAAAGGCCAGCTCAACAGGGACCACTTGGACATGGACAGGTATGCCGTTCTTTTCCGCAATCTCTAGGACGGTCCGGCGAGTGACGCCCTCTAACACACCCCGATCGGGGGTATATAAGGCACCATCTTTAATGATAACGATGTTATAACCAGGACCCTCAGTGAGATTGGTGTCTCCGTCTGTCAGGAAAGGATAGGTGGCTCCTCGGTCAGCAGCCTCTAATAGCCCACGTACTAAGTCTCCCCATTGAAGGTTTTTGATGGTTGGATCCATTGAACCAGGAGGGACACGGCGGACTGTTCTTGCAATGACGGCCTTTCCACCCGCCCGCTGCATATCAGGTGGCATAGCCCAGACATAAGGCTGTATGAACATGTATATCTTATTAACAATATCTGTCGGTTTGGCCTGGCGGACGAATTTAAGGCCGCGGGTAACAATTATCTCCACATAGGCATCCCGAATCCCGGATTTAGCCACCATCTCCACCAATATCTGTTTGACTTCGGACTTGGGCAAAGGGAACTGAAGCCGTAGCTTCTTGCAGCTCTCCTCCAATCGATTGATATGGTCGTCGAGGCGAAAAAACCGTCCATCCCAGACGGCTGGGACGTCATATGTGAGATCACTATGAAGAAATCCCTGGTCAAGTAGGGGAATTCGTGCCTCCGATAGCGGAACGAGGTCACCCTCGACCCAGGCAACTCCTTGGGCAAAAGGGTTGCTGCTTGCATCAAGCACGGCTTGCCGGGATTCGTACCCTGCTAGCACTGTATCCATGGAGGCCATATTGAAGATCGCTTGGTCAAGGACGTCAAAAAGTAGCACGGAAGAGGAAAAGTAATGAGTCTTTCACTGGACAGAATAATTTGACTGATACCATGCTCCGACTTTAACAGTATAGCCGAGGGTTAGTGCGTGATCTTATATCTCCCCTGCACACGTAGCGTCGCTATACTCGCGAAACCTCACATACCATTAGAGGCCAACAAGCCATCAACAAACAATGTGTGGAGATGGACACCGGGTAGATAAGCGGCGACTACTTCCGCTAGGAGCGACTAGATAGGTCTGCGGGGGTTTTCACCCCCAGATTCCCGACGGCTGGGGTACGGGAACCACAAATGGAGGAACTGTCCGTCTCAGCCAGGGTCAACTCCACAGATAGCCAATATGTCCGACGAGGAAAGGAAATGAGCCCCATGTCCAGAGAGTACCCCCAATTTTCAGATGAAACACTTGATACTCCTTCCCTCCCATCTCTCCGCGGCGATTACATACGGAACTCTACCATCTACCGTCAGTTCAGATTCTGCTAACCTTGAAGAATGTCACGGAATAGTGTTGTTGCGATTGGGTAAGTCAGAAATACCGTGGTGGCAACGATAGCGAATCCAATCCTCTCCACCTTTCCAACGCGGGGGACTGCCGGACTCACTACGGCGCCCCTCTTATCTGAACGCAGTGGAGACCGGATTTACGGTGGCTGCCAAGCATATGTCGGGTGACTATGGCATTGAATACGCCTTCCTATGGGCTGTGGCTAATTACATGCCGTGTGTGGAGCGGTGCTAGAAGATGGTGCACAGCTCATACATAGTCTGTCTTGGCCTTGCCAGCCGAGTAGGGCAAAAAGACCTGGGCACATCTCCAGGTGGTTCCAAATATTTTTATACTCACTTACGACTCACCACCGATTGCAGCCTCGCTGCGTAGGTAGCAGCTTTGTGAAAAATCGAATTTATACTAGATGCGTTAGAGTAAAACGAGTGCTGCTGCATTTCTCATTGCACGAAGTTGGATAGTCATTGTAGTATGAATTTCCCATGACGAAGCCGTGGATAGACTCGCCCTGAGCTGGATAAGAAGGTAGCAAGATATTATCCAAATGCCACAGCTTCATAACCAGCTTAGGCAAAGTGATATTACTGGGAAACTTTAACAATTTTGGTCTGTATTACGCTTATGTTGATAATATGGTTGATTGTACTGAGACCAAAGTCTAAAGGAGAGGAGTAGTCGGAGTTCTAGCTTCTAAGCATACTAGCTGTTAAGTAAAAAAAAAAAAAAAAAGAAAAAAAAGAAAAGGTAAACAAAAAATCAATATCATCGAAATTTCATATCTGAAGTTTTGATGATCTGATAGTCCACACGACGGGACGAATTCCCGTCTACATTGTTGGCACCATCTGTCTATCTGTCGAAGCGCCTCTTCTCCTGCCTAGATGTTCACGTTGATTCCCTTCCTTAAGCGTTCAAGAGCGGGATCGTCTCCTGAAAGACCAAGAACGTCTGCGATCTCGGAATAGTCCGACTGCCATAAACCAGGAGAGAATTTCGGGAATTGCGAGCGGAAGCCCAAAAGCCGCTGTGCTCTTGGAGAAAGTTGCTTGATAATGTCTAATCCAATGATGAATGGATTTGCTTCTTCGGGGGTCAAGTAGCTACACTGCAGGGTGAACGCCAGGCCACGGCGCTGCTCATCACTAGTTTTGTTCGCCCCGCCACCGTGTACGGTCTTGCCACTCATAAGGATAGCATCCCCCGCTTTCATAGTAGCTGGAAGGGTCTGGTCTTGCGATCCCATATCGGAATAATCTTCCCATAGGTGAGAGCCGGGAATAACTCGGGTGGCGCCATTTACTTCGGTAAAGTCCGTCAAGGCAATAAGACAATTAAGGGTCGCCTCCGGCGCCTTCGAGCCCAGAAGATTGAAAATCGGGTACTGGCCTTGGTCTCGATGAAGCACTTGAGCTTTGTTTCCAGGTCCGATCTGGATTACCTGAGCGGCACCCATCCAGTATGTTCCAGAGTCTTCGTGGAAGAGCCTCTCTGCCACGGCGTGAACCAGTTCGTTTTCAATAACCTGGTGGCGGAATATTTTGCTATGGGTTGTAACGTTTGTTAGGCGCTTGGTATTGCTGCCGTGAAAATCTTTGATTTCGTCGACATTGTGCTTGGAGCCCGAAGTGGTGGCTTCTAACGGTTTATCAAGTTCGTTGTTCAAATCCTGGATCTGATCTCTAGACAAAAGACCTTCGACAATGAGGGCACCGGCTTGACGCAGGGCTTGGATGATTCGCTCCGGATCATCGGTCGCCGACAGACGGGGAATAGGGACAGCAGTCATGGTGGATAAGGGTTTGGTTATTCTGAAGAGCAGAAACGATGTTGCACTATACAATCCACTAGACACTCTGTCATGGCGGACATAATATTTATATCTATGCCATGAGCCGGCACGAGACGATTCAGCATCCCCTTCCCCAAAAGCAAAAAGATTATGGTTCTTTGCCCCTTCCTTGTCTTCTTTGTTTGATCGTAAGCGACGTGATGTTGTTCTTTACCCGACTAGTATGAGAGATCTAACCGCTAACCGCTAGGTAATCGCTAGCCGCTGTCCGTCTCCCTTAGTGCTGAACAAACCTTACCTCCACTGTAATCCATGGCTCCACCTCCACTCCGCCTAGTGGCCTACACTACCAAAGTATCGGTCTCCGCAGTTCACAGACAATAAGACCTACCTATGGGAGCCTAGAGACGTCTAAAGTTTGGGAAGATTACGTGACAGTTCCGACACCTCATCAGCGTTGGGTAGTTAGTCATCGTCTGGTCCCCACGACTTCTTATCTAGCCGTCTGGGGCTCCTCATCGTCCCGTCGTTAGACCTCTCCTGCCCCCTTCTCCAAACGATAAGCGATCAGGTATTCTAGCGATGTCGCATGGTGCTCGGGAAAATGCCGTGAGATATCCTCGGCAAAAAATACGACTTCCCTATCCGCGTTCCAAATCCGGCTGCCTAGTGTGTCGGCGCCAGCACAAGAAATGTGACGAGCGTCGGCCCGCATGTTCTCGCTGTTTGTCGAAGGGGAAGGTCTGTCAATGGCCAGATACTGTTCGGCGCGAGCCCAACCCCGACCGGTCGCGATCATTCCATCATACTCGACCTCCGACCCCAGATTTCCATGTCGACGCGAACGCCTGCGGGGAGGAAATCTTCTCGCCGCCTTCAGCATCGGACGAGAGCGCGGGGAGTAGTGATGACGGTCTGCATCTAATCGCACCACTGAGTTTCTCCCTGGACCCCGTATCATCCATGTTCCTAGCCCACTTTGTTGCCGAGACCAGCAGATGTATGACTACTGTTGGCCCAGAGAAGAACCCATTCCTAACACATATTCTCCCGCTTGCTTTCTCTGATGAGTTGATCCTCCATTCACTACTCGCTCTTGGAGGAGCCCACTTGGAGCGCAAACAAAGCTCCCCAGAAATCGATGCATGCGTATGCCGACATTATGGGCGCGTGATACATCTCCTAAACGCCATCATCTCGCGAAAATCAAGCGAGTCAGACGAATGGCTTCGCGCCCTTCTGGCGCTGCTGATTCTCTACCTAATTGGAGTATGCCCATCACATTCCAACCTTTCCACCCTCTCCAGAGATCCTTGATGAGCCTGGAGCCACATGTGATCGCGGAATCCTGTAAAGTGGCAATCATCATACGCGATGCCGGATATTCTGGATCTGACTATATACTCTCTAGGTTTTCAGTCCGTTGCAAGATGAAGGGGCACTTATGCATATCCGAGCAGGAAAACAAGTCGTCTGCCAATTGCTAAGTACGTCCTCCAAAACGAGCAGCTCACGAACACTATGCGGCTTGACCTTCGAGTTATACACGTACGTGGCCCTGATAGCCAGCCCTACGCCCTATACCAATGGGACGGAATCTGAGCTAGATACTCGCACCTCTCTTCTGCCTTCCTGGGACATCATCAGAAACTATGGGATTTTCGGCATCATTGTTTCCCCTATCTATCAATGTTTGGAAGTGATCCCGCGTGTGGTTGCTCTTTGCACACGCCGACAGGCAGAGATGACCTTTAACGAGTGCTCCACAGAAAGCTGGGCCGAATTCGAGTCAGTAATTGGCATGATTGAGACTATTGAGTTTGCCGATGATGTCCTAGCAGCCACGCTGAACCCTGAACACGGACCAAGTCTCTCGGTTTCAGCAGTGTATCGCCACGCGCTGACAATTTTTGCATACGATGCTATGTGGTGTGGTACTCTGACCGGAGACGAGCGCCGACTGTCCATTGTTCGGGAGCATGCTCTCAGTGCTCTGGCTCTCATACCAACGTTAGTGGACACGCATTTCAAAAACATCCTCCTGTGGCCAGCTATCGTGGCAGGGTCTTGCCTCCTCAAGAAAGAGGAACGGGATATACTACGCTCTCTATTATCCAACGGGGAGCCGATATCTGTCGTGAAGAAGATGAAGGCAATGCTGGAGAGTCTGTGGGCTGAAACTGACCCGCTCTATTTCGGGCCCTATGGATTGCAAAAGCACATGCGGTCGCATCAAACCGTGATATATCTTGGGTAATCTCCACGTAGTCTGAAAGTCGGACCTGATAATGTCTGCGCATGTCCTATATATAACAACTACTACGGGGGCAGATTGGCTGTCCACAAAGCCTGTGTGTAATGTGTAGATTAAGAGCAAAAAATTATGTTTGCTGTAGGCGGACATGATGACCACTTAGGTACAGGAGCGCCGTGTAGTAATATCATTTTCATTAGCACCTAACTGCAGTTGAAACACACAAATTCCAACAGTAGAGTCTTTGGATGAAGAGACGACAGGCTCTTCATAATACATTTAATGTACATTAAATTGCGAAAAAATACCAGACCAAACAATCTCCAAGGCCACCGGGGCTCCCGGAAACACTCCCAGCACAACCTGAATATGGCCGGTTGGTGGAGACCCAACCCTAAGTATGTTCATCAGCCCCACAGGCAACCCGCGGGCACCGAGACCAGTTCCCACTCTCCACGTCCTCAGTGCGCCTAGATAAGATCATCTATTCTTATTGGCTGAACGACTTCCTCATGTTAGCAACCCTAGCGAGGTTGATGGCTTTGCTTTTAGTTGCATGCAGCAGTAGTGCTTGATTGCTTGGCCATTTGAGTCTATTACAGAACAGTAGGCGTCTTAGGTTCGCTCTCTGATTCGCCACATGATTTAATTAGACGTGGTGGTAGTAGTTTCGCCACCACTATAACAAACTTGCCCTGTTCTTCTACTAGGAGGTCAACCACGCGGAGAGGGATTCTTGTCATTGCAGCTGGAGATGAATATTCAGTCACGATGTCATGAGAGGAAGCCCCGCTTGTGTCCGCTTATGTAGAACCATTTTTACCATTTTACACCGCAAGTACTATACATGCAGGCACTGGACCTTTGCAGAGTGGATTTTTCTTTTCTTTTCTTTTCTTTTCTTTTCTTTTCTTTTCTTTTCTTTTCTTTTCTTTTCTTTTCTTTTCTTTTCTTTCTTTTTTTTATTATTATTCTAAAAAAAAAATAAATAAAATAAAATAAAATAAATTTGAGCATGTTGTATTGCAATCACCGGTTAGTGCTATTGGACCCCTTTTAGTTTTCATCAACCATAATGCCACATATCGCACCTCATATCCCTATAGGCAAGTTTTGGTTTTGTCAGATGGGTATGGACGTTAGATCACGTTTGCGGAATTTGGTTTCATATTAGTGCTCCCGAGTAGTTCTCAGGACAATGGCCATTCACAACCCCTTTCGGGGAAATTACAAATGTTCTTGTTGGGATATTTGGGGCAAAATAAACAGGAACTCTAAAGTGTCTTATCATAGATTTATGGGACATATTTGGGTCATCGGTGAAGGCTGTCTAAAAGCGAACTACACAGAAAAGCCTCAAAGGCTGTGTTCTATTAGTCTATACAAAGCACCGTTGCCATGAAGGTTTGCACATGCAACCGAGATACTAATACAATACTGAATATCCTAGGACCAGTTCTTACAAGCCAGGAGTTTTATGCTTTCCAAAATGGGAAGCATCACCGCACTCAGACCTGGTAGTCATAAGTGGGGTGGGGGGGGAAGGGCTATGTTACAAGAGCTCCAAATCTCGAGCATCGGTGAGAGCGAAGAGCTAGTGATTGCTCTCTGTTGCGCCCACAATTCAAATCACATACTTAAAAAAATGTTAGCAGCTTTCACCCCCTGGGTTCGCCATTTGTGGACTTACTGGAATAAATAGGTAGGGGACTTCTCTCTCGTAGCGCTTCCAGGCCTCACCGTACTTCCTCCGGCATCTGTTAATATCCCGGTTGGTGCGATGGATAATCATAATCATGAAGAAAATAAAATAAAACCAGGGGAATGGGCTCCTATTAGCAAGCAGTTAGCTCTGATAGCTCACGACTTTTGCAAACAGAATCTCTTACTCGAAACCGGTGATGAGACCCCAGGACATAGAGAAGAACATGTCAGGAACATAGTTTGGCTTCCGTACTATTGCAAACCAGCCATCAACCATGATATTATCGCCCGTGTCAGTTTCAATTACTTTGGGGTTCTTGATAGCCTGCCACGGGACTTGAGGAAAAGTATTTCGCTTGATGAGCTGACCCTTTTCTTGGTGGCGAAAGGCGTTCTTTTGACCATTGGAGCTATCCCACACCCAGTAAAAGAAGATATACAGAACCGCGAATGCGGAAAGGCTGTAACGATTCCAGCGATATTCCGAAGGATCATGGTTGGCGAGATAAAGGGCGCAATGGCAATAAGTGAACGGCACACCAGCCATATTCCAGAAGGTAAGCAGAAACCCCAGCTTTTCAAAGTACATGTCCCTGTGCCAGCATCAGCTCTGCTAACTCGTCGAGTCCTTGGTTTTCGAAAGACTCACCAGCTTGTGATAATCATCTGCTCCGCCTTGACACAGGCATTGGTGTACAGGTAATGCGCTCCAGCTAAGAACGCCACCTCCGCCGAGACATAGCCGTAAATCTCATACTGACGGGCTGCCACAGAGCAGGTGATAAGGAACAAAATAAACCACGGGATTCTGACCTCATAGAACATCTTGAAGTCCAAGATACCAATGCGGGGATTCAACTCAGCACCCATGAAGAAATCATAGACAGGGGAGCCCGACAACCTGTGGGTTCGCCCGCGCAGGATAGCTTGTATGTAGACGATAAAGCTATTCAGGAAGCCGGACAGGATAGCAACACTCATAATAGATCCAAATTCGTCAATCAAAGTGTACAAAGGGAAGGCACGAGTGAAATGCAAGACAGCAGCGATGGCAAGCGTCGCATAGAAACTGCAATAGGCGGAGCAGTAGTAGGCAAGCTTTTTCCCTCCTTCGTGCTTCAGTGGCCGGCCGACGCTCGAAACACCTGGCATATAGCAGTACATGACTGCCTCCAGGATGAAGAATGTCCAGTAGATTGCCCATGCTTTCGCGGTTGGATAAGCTCCTTCATAAATTAATCGGCATAAGTGAAACGCAAAGTCGGCCAGGGTCTGGTTTGTATCGGGCAGAGGAAGCTTGCCATCATAATATGTTGCACCAATCCACATGTACCACATCAAGAGTGGAAATCCCGTCATCAACAGTGCAGCACCGAACGAACCACCAAACTCGAATTCATCTGAAGTGCCATCTATGGAGATGTGGTTATATGATTCATCTTCTTTGGCCCTCTTAGCAGCCAGAGCAACAGCAGGAGTCTTTCTCTGCATGGAGACCATTGCCAGTGACTGAGCTGTGATTTCTTTTGTTGAAGGTGGGGATGGGTATGGTTCACGGGTTGTTGAAAGATTATTGTTTTTGGAGGTGTAGCACTTTAAAGAATCATACTTATATTAGACTCAATGTAGCTGAGCTCAAGTAATAACTCCACCCTTCCTTCCCCTTTTTCTCTTTTTCTTCTTCTATTTAGCAATCTATATTAGTACGGAAATTCATAAAGGACGGCAAAATGATCCACTAGGGGAAACAAGTACCAAAGCCATTTTGAGAGTGCCTACTAATAACCAACGAATCAAAATATTTATATATCTGGCAGTATAATCAGCTTAGCCAACTTCTACACCCAATTAAGGGTTGAGCCGAACCATGCTCCATCGAAGGTACTCGCCGAAAGTGAAAGCAACCCCACCTGCGCTTGCGTTTAGATAGTATATCGATCTCAGTTGGAATGGGAAGAACTCCGTTGGCATAGTAGGTGGGAAGCGAACGGGTTCAATCGAAGATCGAGCGGCTAGATAAGCGATGGTATACTTATCTAGCCGCAACGACCCTCTTATTTCAGCGAACTCAGCCTCTCTGGAGTCTGGACAGGTGTAAGGAGGGGGTGTTAGCTGCTGGGGGTCAGAAATTAGTGGAACTGTCTTAGCCTGGCACCTATATACTGTAATATCTATATTGGAGATGTGTTCAGACATCGCTTGGCACCACTCCCGCTGAGTCAGCGGAAGATCGGGTATCGGGAGCGGAAGAATCAAATGATCCGTATCCACCGGATTGTGATCATCGCCCAAGCATCCACGTTCCTTAAGCTAGCATATCCGCCTCCTATTTCACAGACACAATGGCATCCTCGGCGGAGAACTCTCCTTCTCCGGGCCCGGAGTCCTCCAATGAGGCCACGCCGCAATTAAACATTCCTCCCGATATCCTACGTCTTCGCGCGGAGATCTTCGCACTAGACGCCCCGATCACGGTTTCCGTAACCGAATTTAACAATGCTTGGAAATACTTAGACAACATTTACGTCCGAAACCAGGCCAGGTATGGACAAAAGAAAACAACTACATACTATTGGTGTCGACTGTGGCGTACCAAAGCCTACGAGCCGAGCGTGTCGGATGAACAGCGCAAACGGAAGCGGACCGTTCGTGAACCAATTGGCTGTCCATGTCGGATCAGAATTGTTAGTGATGGCTATTATATGACTATTACTCGAGGCAAGGAACCGCACAATCATGATATCTCCGCGCTCGACTATAAACTCACCACCGCGGCTCGGGAGCTTGCTGCACAGGCGGTCGCAAAGGGCAGTAGACCTAGTTTGGTCGCGCGAGAACTGAAGAATAGCGGTATTGGTGGCCAAATAACTTCTAAAGATGCCTGGAACGCTGGTAATGTTTGGGTTAGTCGGAAAGAAGGACGGCCTGCATGGCAGAAGCATTACCCTAAAAATGTAGGTTTATTCTTTAATAGGATGAAATGCCCTTGTCCTGAGCAACACTGCTGTCCGGACGACGCTCATCCCTTCACCTGTTTTTCCTTTCCATTTTATTTGTCTTTGGCTGGTCCTGGCAACTAAATGATTACTTATCAGTCCGTCATGGAAGCAATCGTGGCCAATGAACCAGGACCTCCTGATGTACTACACCTCGAGACTTACCCTAGACCTCCTCCAAAAAGCGGGGAGATCCTAATTGAAGTCAAAGCATTTGGTCTTAGTCGCTCTGACATCCTCGCCCGGCAAGGCCATACAGCCGATGCCAAGTTTCCGCAAATAATGGGTCGGGAGGCTGTTGGGATTGTGACAGCGGGCGAGGGTACAGTCACGCCAGGAACGAGAGTCATTGCTATGATAACGGACTTACTTCCAGAATACCCGGGCAGCTATGCACAATACACCCGTGTCCCTGCTACCCACGTTCGAATGGTCCACCCTCTGTGTAAGCTCTCGTGGGAACACCTCGCTGTCTTTTCAGAAATGATCCCGACTGCGTGGAATGCCCTGTTTCGCGCCCTACGTCTGCATCCAGATGATCGTCTGCTGATCCGTGGGGGCACGACATCCATTGGCCTTGCAGCAGCCTGTATCGCTAAACGACATTGCTCTTTTATAGCTTCCACCACCCGCCAGGAATCCCGGAAGGAGCTTTTGGAAGGTGTGGGGGTCAATAAGATCTTGATTGATGATGGGTCTGTATCACAACAGATCAAGTCAGAAGGACTGGAATTCACAAAGGTTCTTGACCTGATTGGTGCAAAAACTATAGCTGATTCCTTGCAATGTGTAAGACCATACGGAATTGTTTGTCAGGCCGGAACGATAGGCGGCGACTCAACAATTTCAGACTTCAATCCGATGGATGCTGTTCCGTCTACTGTATCCTTCACAACATATAAGAGCTCCGCGGAAGACTTCAGAAACTTTCCATTGGACGTGCTCTGCCATGAAGTTGAAACTGGCCACTTGAAACTACCAAATATCCGAATTTATTTCTCCAACCAGATTGTCGAAGCACATCGAAGCATGGAAGAGAATCGGGCGGAAGGCAAAGTCGTGGTGCTTTGGTAAGTGAATTGGCCTTTATCACTTCACGCACGATAATGTACAATATTATTCTCTGGACATATTTCTAGAAAACCGTATAATCTACTTAATTACGAAGCTGTTCTGCCATTCGAGGAGTTCGAGCTGTTATGACTCTCACTGCCACTGCCGTAGATGACTTGAACACTCAACTAGGTTTCCCTACTGTTTTAATTGCGAGTGCAATCTTCAGCTACACCGAACATTCCGTTAACACTGTAGAAATATATTCCAGAATTTAATCCAAGTACCTTAGGGATCAATGGGATTAACTGTATTTCTTATACCTAGATCTATGGAGATCGCGCTTCTCGGCGTGACCTGCCCCTATTTACGCTGACTCGTTGGATGATTAAAGAGCGATGTGGGTCATTTCCATTGAATCTGGGGAGTAAAAGGTGGAGAGCTAAATATACTTCTAGGTTATCTTCACCAGGATCGATGATGATTATGACCAGTTTAATGAGGTGTACAAATAGTATATTACGCATAACGCTGCAAGAACTAGCATTGAGGTTTCGGGGCTGCCGAAGCCGGCGGATATTGAGATTGAGGTTGTTGCTTTGGCTTAGCTTTTGTCTTCTTGGGTGAAGGAGATCAGTACGAGGGAAACTTGAAATATGGTATCTTCCGAGATTGGTTAGGATCTTGGTGGTGGTTTCTTGTATACGATAACTATGAGCGTCCAGTTCTAGTGCTGGGGCTCTACTCAGCGTCTGGAATTGCAAGAACCCAGTCGAGGTACATATTTGCCTTTTGCTTCCTATAGACATGGTTAATGATATTGCCTTGCTCACTATCCAATTGATAAGTCGAAGTGTACTATCCTATATTGAAAGAACAGCTACATCGATCGGAGTATGCCTCCGATATCCGCTATCGAGGTTTGGGGTATAACAATAGCCGGCCGGGGGATGGGCCTCCGACCTTTTCTAGCGTATAATGGGGGAAACCTCGACGGCAGGTGGAACGGGGGAAATTCACATAGGGCATGTTGTACCTCCTTCTTCAGGTGAATATTCTTGTGTCAACCCCCTTCAGAAGACTACTGCCACTTGAGTCCTATATTATAACTTTATTTGGAATTTGGAATCATGATTTGGAATCATGATTTGGCTCGACCTGCTACTCTAATTACACATACTGTCCATTAAGGCGGCTAAATGCGCCGTGCGGAGATGATGGCTTTGCAATTAGATAATGAGGTTTAAATATGTTGCTCAACTCATTTTAGCATGTGTACAGAGCTTCCATGTATAGATAGAGTCAGGAATGCTCAGCGTAGTGCGCTGGTTTGCTCTTAACAATCGTACTGTGACCCTCCCAGTATGCGATACTCTCCAATGAAGTCTGCTTGCTGTACTATTCGCCATCCCCCATGCAGAAACGGATGATCTATTATAACAAAGACATCAATTGGGTTGGTCGGTCGATATGATTTCTCCTTGGAGCACATCCTATGAATGACAGATATGTGATATGCGGCGCCGTTTGGAATAGATCGTCGAAGTCTGTCGGGAATAGGTCTTCTTGGGGTTGAGTACCGCAATTGGAAGTAAAGGAACTCGTCGACCCAACCCTGATCGAGGTTTTGGGAGGGTAACTTTGATTGTTGTGCGAACTTGCCGCGAGGACGAAAGCGACTCAATGTGCTGCGCCATAGTCTATTTCCGAAGAATTGCTCCTTTAAAATGACGGCCCTTGCAGAAAAGGTCTTCATGCTTACGTCGAAGGGAGGAATGTCGTCTAGCACGCTAGCCATGAGGATTGATCTTGGTGTCGATTGATCGCCGAACTTCCAGTAATCGTGCATATGGCCTAGTTTGGCTGCGCGATATAGTCCCTCCTTCATTTGGTCGCTGGAAAGGATGCTTTCTACAATAGCTTCGTCACCCGAAAGAGGCTGTGCCTGCTTCAACTCCTCAAACTCAAAGTACCGGCGTAGCCTATGTGGATCGATGCCCAAGCCCGCTCTAGCGGCTTCACGGATCATCCAGACTAGGGGTATATGACCTAGTTTCCACTTCTCATTGGAGACTTGGTCAGTTACTCCACCGATGTCCTATACAGGTTAGAACTCCATCCGGTGCCGAAAGGAGGCGGTCGAATACCCACCGCGTGTCCACCTGGAAACCAAATCTCTTGGAAGTCATGCAAACACTCCGCTGCTTCATTACCTAGATTCGGTCGTAAGGTGGAGTCTTGTTCGTCGATGGCCACTGCGTGGCGGACTACAAGGCCAGGGTGTGTGAGAACGGATGGTAGGTTTTCCTCTTTCCGATGACCACTAGTTCCCCTTGTTGAGTTACAACCAGGTGTTATATTAACCGAATCAAACAGGCCCAAGAAGGTAACCGTGCATTCGAGGTTCCAGCTCCGAATTACGCTCATCTCAGAAAATTCACCTCTCGCCGAATCGGGATTACCGCGCGACACCGCACGATACCAGGCGTGGTAAGAACCCCATATGTCATGTTGAACGCGAAGGTGTGGTGTATAGAGTCCTATGAATTCCAGAATCTGGGCCAGCACCTGCGCCACAAAACCACCGCTTGAAAAGCCAAAAATGTACCATTTGCTTCTGCGATCGTAGTTGTCCACACACCACTGTTCGTCAATCATGTCTTCAGTGTTCATGGCACACAAGAATATTAGAATCAGGGAGGGAGTATACCTTGTACGCGCGCATCACACGCTTTTCAACGCTGTCTTCCGAGGTGGGGTGATCGTAGTAGCAAACCTGCGAATTGCCGGCATCGCCGATTAGATCGTGTATGGCCTGAATTGAGGATTTAGTCCCCTTGCTAAGATTTTTATCATCAAAAAACAGGATCATGTTACGTTGAGGTTTAGCAAATATCGTGCTTAAGTCGGCCAGCTTTCTGGCAGGTTCAATGACGGCCTCCTCGAAACCCCAGTAGATCTTCCTTGCATAAATCTCGGAAGGCTCTACAAACCGGAGATGAGCCCATGCCAGGTGTCTGTGCAGGCTGGAGTTGATTCGAATGAACTGGGAGTCACTCGAAGCTAGCCGGCCCAGCAATACAGCGACAGGCTTAGCTGGATGATCAGCTGACACCTCCTGACATTCCAAAAGGAGTGCCTTTCTTTGGGTGACCACTTCAACTCCAAAGTCCCTCCGTACTACACCACCTTTGATACCAACGAGGGGTAACTGCAGTCGAATTCCCTTATTAGTCACCGAGTACGGGGAACTACCCCTGAGAGATCGGAAAGGAACGATATTCCTGGAGTTCTTGAAAAAGGTCGGTGTTAGTGCTAGCAAACCCGTGGCATTGAAGCCTTGATAGTCAGAAGCGTCCCAGGCAAAAAGACTCTGATCATCGGATTCTTTCATGATCTCCTCCTGCAGTCTGATAAAAGCCTTCCTGCCTTCTCCATAGAGCAAGGGCATATTCACATTAAAGATACCCATGAGACAATACGCAGTATCTTCGGTTCTGGTTGTTACCCTCGTCGAAGCCCACGACATCCTCTTCGCGACGCTACAATCGCTAAGGCGGGTCTCTCCTCGCAGAACACCCTCATCTATCTGCGTAATCTTGGATATCAATTGGCTTAGATCATTTTTATCTCCTATATCAGTCCAATCATTGGAAAGAAAAACCAAGTGGGGCTGGGCGATAAGTTCCTGCAACGTCCAGCCCCGTTGAAACCATTCACTTTTCTGAAGCTCCGTGTTGATACTCGCTGGAGTCTTGCTAGGATGCACGTCCTGAAGGTACGCATAGCATATATCCGCCAATTGATACCATCGGAACATGGAATTGATGGCTTCCGATAACTCGGCACTGCTTTCCTTATTGATGCAACAAGTGTCGATCCATGCGTACTCGTATCCATCTTTAGCCGCTCGTTCAAGGAAGCGCTGGATTTTCTTGTACCCCTTTGTAGCCTTTAGTCCAGTTTCCTCCAGGCGGGCCAGATCCTGGAAACTTGTTTCGTCGTCCCCCCATCGGTGCGAAAGGATTGCATACTTGATCCCACGCTTGTTGATCTTGTCTTCACCAAATTCCTTCAGTTGCAGGGGTACGGCATTGGTGCGGAGTAAGCGCATCCTCGTGAATCGTGTCACGAGAAATGGTTTGTCATGTAGAAGAGCAAGGAAACCGGGTTGCGTAGCATGGCATCAGAGCCCAGGTATAAACGTATAGCCGGGTTTGAACGCGTTGATTGTTTGAAGTTGATCATCAGCTTCGCGGGGCCTCCGCATTAATTAAATAAAGTATCACTTGGCCAGCCACTAGACCGTTTCGGAATTAGGTACCCTGCCTAATCGGGAAAGGATCAAATCAGGCCTGAGGCCTTCAATATTATCTCGGTCGTTATAGGCAGGCCCTACAATTTGAATATCTCATGCTTGAATACAAATAACTCTGGATTACTGAAGCATTCTTCGTGTATGCTTGGAGGGTGGACAGAAAAGATTATATCGTTACTAGTATTATAAGCTACAACAAGATATTGGTGATATTTGCAATTGTAGGTATTGGATAAAGATGTGGAATATAACAATGGACTAGTTACACAAACAGATCCCCGGAGATATTAAGTAACCAAGTAATTGATATTGCAGAAGCTTAGCCAAACCACCTATAATATATATTGAGAAAATAAGAAGATCCGATTATATAGACTAAAGTCTACATCGATTTTTATTTACTATTTATAGACTACTCTACACCTGTTACTAATAACCGTGGATTCAGTGATTCCCTAACATCATTTGTCAGCCTCGCGATAAGGCCACGGTATTTCTATTCTTCAAAATACTATTATTTTCACTATATGCGAATGTTCTCCGCTAGCTAAAAGCTCGCTGTCTAATATTAGAGCCCCAGAAACATAGTTCAAGGCCAACATGACGACGGAATGCAAATCTATATCTATGATTTTTCCGAAACGCCAGTCTCGCTATCCGTTGAATCACCACGAGACATCTTCCTGTCTTCTCTGTAACTCCGGAACGTATACAAAGCACTAAGAGCCATACCAAGACCACCCAGTCCGATAGCTAAATACATACAACCACGGTAACCTTTCAACACGTCACCCGGCGTCTGGCCTCCATTATTAACGTGTACTTCCACGGTTCCAGCAAAACCCAGACTGAGCGAAATACTGTAATTCACGACCGTGGTGACAAGCGACGCAGCAACACCCTGGTGTTCTCTGCTGGACGCGTTGGAGAGCATCAAGGTCGCCGCCGGAAACGACATATCCATTCCCCAGGGGATGACTAGGAGGCAAACAAACGTAAGAGCCCAGTAGGTTTGGTGCACGGGTGCAATGGCCAAAAAGATATTCCCCACCGTGAAACACGTCATAGATGCCAGCATGATCCATCCGGGGCGGACTCGACTCATAAGATACCCTGTAGTAAAACAGGCCAGACATCCTACAACTCCGGGGGGAGTGAACTCTGCTGAGCCAAGTAAGGGTGACACACCCCGGAACTGTGCTTGGAATCTCCAGAAATAGTAGACCCATATACCGAAGGAACCCCAACCACAGGCGATGCAGCCGAGGACGTATAGAACGTCGGAAGTGAACGCTCTCATTGGGACAAGGGGGTTCTCTGAGTAGTTGAGCTCCGCGATGAAGAAGGAGACGAGGAGCACAATCCCGATGATGAGAAGGACGTACACGTACGGTGTACTCCAGCCAACGATAGGGGCTTGGTTCCAGGCAACGTTGACCAAGACAAGTCCCGCAATTCCTAGAGACGATGCGAACACGTCTAAGGTCCTGAGGAGTTGGAGGAACGTGTACTGTTTGAAATCCGTATGCTGAACTGGTGCAATTACTATGCTACCTAATAGCGCACACACCACGGAGACAATCGCCATGGTCCAGTATGTCCATGGCCACCATGCTAGCTGGGAGAAGAGTGACGAGAACACTGCACCCAGGATTGCACCATTGGGGGCAGTGGCGCCGAAGATGGCAAAGATCATGTTCTTCTTCTTTCCGGGGGCGTAGGTCGCTCCAAGCACAGCGAGGCCGTTGGGGAGTAGCATTGCTGGGCCCAGGCCCTGCAGTACTCGGGAAAAGATGAACAGCACATGGTTGGAATAAACACTGAGGCCAGCAACCAGGGACCAGATTGCAAGCCAGATGTAGCCAACCAGAAACATTCGGTGGTAGCCGAACACATCGCCAAAGCGGCCAAAGACCAAAATGAAAGTACCCACGGTCAACGAATAACCAGCGATAAACCAGGACAGAACACCTGGTTCAGTGATGTTGAAGCTGTCTCCAACGATATCGAGTGTCGCCACGCATACTCCTATGTTCGCCTGCGTGATGAACTGTGACATACAAACAATGATGATAAAGGCGACCTCGCGGAGCGGGGAGAAGCCATCCGCGATAGAGTGGGCGGAAGGCACAGGCCTCAGCTCGTCAGACATTATAATGGACAGAGAAGGTGGTGTGTCATTAAGTCGAATATCAAACTAAGTAAGTAGTATATGGAACCATCCCGGTGATGAGTTTTGGCATGTCTCTGGGGTAGATGTAGGATTTTTCTACGGACCACGGACTTTCCCCCTTCGCATTAGGTTAGCCCCGAAGGCAAGAAAAAAGTTGGACGTCAAAGTGGGCCGGAAGACCCATAGACTCGCCGATACCGCATTCTAGACGTTGACGTCGGCTTTTGAGTTGCTCCCGAAACGGCTGTATGCCAAGCTCAGGAAAATGCAATATATCTGCACCACCAAGTCTTATTCAAGACACTCTGGCCACCTGCATGCCTATCGTGAGGTCGAAACTATCAGAGCCACTGTGGCAATGAGTGGTCCTATTATATTCTGTATCCAAGCTGGCGAGATTCTTAAAAAGGAAATGATATACCACCCTACCATAGTATTTGGAAGCAAAGTACGTCGTAAGAATCCTCCGGCTTCTGGTTGGTAAGCATAGCAATCAAACGAGTGTAGAAGAAGGCTGTGATGGTATACCTGGTGGCAAGCGGGAAAAAGCTGCCGGAGATGTCGCTTTAAAGCATCATGCGTAATAGACGGGTTACCAAGGATCATATAGCCGGCCTCGGTAGATATAGTGAATCAATCAGATAAGCTGCAGTAAACACATAGTTGTTCACTTGATGCCAGTGCTGAAACACATCTATGGCCTCCTGATAGGGGTTCCTTGCCATTTCGGAGAACGGTCACTAACCACTGGATCGCTCATCATTGCAGGTAACTCTTCACACCACGGTTACATTACACGATGCATCGAACTTGCTACGGGAATGGTGGAGATAGAGAAAGACATAATGGTTCGACCTAAGTAGCGACAATTACCCTGTCTCAAAGCTTTACCAACATCTTATTCTTCCCTACATAATATCCTCACTTGCACAGTTACATACTATTCGACCACCCTCACCCTAGCCCAATATCAACCAATCATCTGAGATTGCAAGTAGCGATGTGCTATGAGAGGTAGAGAGTTGCCGACCTTCTGTAGGTCTTGGGGGTAGCTATGGTCTTTATATACACGTTGGGGTTTAGTAAGGTAGCTCCCTAGTGGAGCTACAAGGTCCCCTGCAAGTTATAGCGTTCCTTCATAACAATGCGTTGCAGCCACGATCACACATCACTACACCAGATAACTACAAAGCAGCGTATAAGCGGCGTATCATCTACATCCATACATTCCTCCTCTTCTGGCTTAATTGTCTTTTTATTAAAGTCATTTTCCTTGCCGTTAGTACTTTAATCATGACCGGCACTCGTGACCTCTTGTACAAGGTTATATAAACGCTTGTATTCTGCCCCCTAAGGATGGGTGGGTGGAACTATAGGCAGCCTCATAAACTCCTTCATTGTGGACCACTACTACGGAAAAAGGGCTGCTCAATTCACTGGAATCTTAACATTATTGGTTCTCAGCACATATAACTACCTCTGTTACAACCTAGACAGACACTTTAAATAGTTCGGGGCCTCTAACCATCCCATATGGTTTCACTGGAGGTATCCAGCGCTTTGGATAATCGGTTATATAAATAGCTGCTTTTATTTACAGATAAGGGACAGGAGAGGCTAGTTAGGATGAAACTATAGACACACTGGGGTTGTGTCTCCTTATAGAACAATTATGACAGGACACTGGAGATGTCAGTTCGGATGCTGATAGGTTGTGTGTGACTTTTGCATTTTTGTGTAGCCAGCAATACTACGAGCCAAGAAGTATTATACAGGATGAGAGCTTCACGAAGTCTGAGCTGATGTTGGAATACAGAGAATAGGCTGTAATCTAAAACCCTATCAAAGTCCCCCATGGTACCGTCCATTCCACGATCCAATACAGAATCAGACCGCGTACCCTGCAATGTGGCCGAACCCCCATAATCCTGCAAACTCGTACATAGCTCCTGATATTCTTTACAGTCCAGAATCAGGTGGATAAGGTATGGACAGACAGGAAGAAAGGGACAGGAATCAGTGTCTTTTGTATTCGTTTCACTACTCAGTTACTGACCCTAACGTCTTGCCAACGTATCCTTACTTAGTTAGCAGGCTATCTACCCTGTGTAGTAGATCTTCCATCAGCCCACGAACATATTCTGCGCATCCTTGGTAGAATGTATCGAGCCCATATTGATAGGATGCGCGTCCAGATCCACCTGAATCTTACTTTTCCGCAACTAAATGATCAATTATACTTCGGTAGCGGAGTTAAATAGTAGTCAAGCCGTGCAACATATGTGCTCAATCGCAGCAGATACTTCAAGAACAGCCAGCTCAGCAACCGTAATACCGCCCACATAGCATCACGGTATTTGCCAAGAGCTACGAAGTTCCTGTTCTTAATAGAGAACACGTCGCTTATCGTGGTGGCTCCTGTAGCTCTGCACTAGTAAGCGGCCCGCGCCGTTCACCACCAGAGTGAACTAAACAACAATAACAATATTATCCAGGGAGTGGCAGCTGATCATCATAGCGTCCACTGGGAGCCAGTGGGAAAACGCTAGGGCCCCTTACTGCTTTCTACATGAAACATTGCCACCTAGAAGGCTTCTTTAAGGGCTAAGAGTCGAGATAACCCCCCTTGCTTCTAACAGGATTTGCTGTCGTTCTCATGTTCTTGTAGAAGGAAGTTTTGCACAGAAACCAGGAATTACATTCCAGGTTTGCTTCAATACATCAACCGGGATTGGTAGGAGTATGCAAGACGCGAAAAAACTTCGCATTACTTAACACTGGGGCAACTGGGTAGACGCGTCATAGACTATTGTGTTATCCTTTGTTACCCATCGCATATGTTCGCCGAACTAAGACATCTTCCACTAACTAGTGTTACACTGGAAGGAAGCTATCCGTGACCTAATACAACACGCCATGGACATCATAAGGACAAGGAGATACTCTATTGGTTTTGTTTACCAAACTTGTGCATAGGTTAGTTAGTCGATGGTGCGAATATACTTACATCATATCGTGGTTGCAGGTCAGCTGAGGTTGTTTTGTGGGTGGTGCCAGCTGGTATAGTTAATCAATTAAGCTAACTAATCAAGAATGGGCTTTTATTATACCTTTTTTAACTCGACAAAGATGTCATATATATCTACTCTGTAGCTCTAGAACGATGATTAATTACCCAAGTAAGCATAAGTTAGGATACAGTGCAGCTGTTCTAGGTTTAGGTGACAAGAAGCGAAGGTACGGTGCCACAGATTTCCAAAAGTATGAATAATTACATAAATAAAGTATACTAAAGGAGACCCTATATAGGTAAGAAATGGCTCTTTTATCATTCTCTTCTATACCCACAGTGTATACGCCAAGCCAATTTAATCTCTATTTATTTAAGGTAAATATCGATCTGGTGGTATAAGAGCTTAGTGCTGGGCTAAAACAAATTCAATATAGACGGTACAAACCATTAGAGCAGCAACCACCGGGCGGAAATACCACACACTCTTCGTCTTCCAAACACCACGACCAACCGTGTCCAGAGTTGACTTTATATATTGAGATTAAATTCTGCCAGTCAAAAATCTATTCAGGTAGGCGGGAGAGTTAGTACGGGGTATTATGTAAGGTCTAAACCTGATTAGGAATATTGCCCTATGTGACGATGACCCCTAACTAAACCTATTATGAAATGATTATGGTAAAATCTCAAGAGTGAAACATACTATGTCCTGTTTGGAAGGAAACTATCGATCATTCGAGTTGGATACGAAAATCTGACTATTCTCCGTAATCCAACTACCAATAAAACATCAGCATCACATTCCTGACCCTGCTTTCCAGAACCCTTAAGTGGAGAGAACACGGTAATGTTTTGGATATCATCTACTTAGCAGATGAACGAAAGATACATCGCAAGTTCAATATACCAGTAGTCCTATATGCTGGGAATTTGAAATTGAAGGCATTGAAAGATTCAGGAAAGACAATCGGGAATCATATCCCTACTCAATACATCGAACAGAGGTTCATCTAGTTGCCAAATCCAAAGACTATTTACAGTAACGATTACATCCATTGAGTGTCAATCCTATGACTATAGCATTTCCCAATCAAAGAATACAAGGCAAGGGTTTCCACCCGGCAGATATCGAGAGTCGACACGGGAAAGGGTACGAACTATTCGCGAATTCTAACTAGATTGTCCACGTGGGAAAGTGGAGTCGGTCCTAAGCGAGGACCCTATGTGTCAACGGTGGGTCCCAATCCACAGAATGTCGAGAGATCAGACTGTAACTAAAGCTGATGCGTGCATAGTTTTAGGTTCCAATATTCAGGGGTAATCGACCTGAGCTACACAGAACTTCACTAAGGATTGGTCCTGTGCCACGAACGTATTGGATCGCAACGTTACGATGTAACTGTTGTACGGATAGTTATAAATGAGCTCTAAGAATGCACTATGCGAAATGCCACAAACTTACTGATTTAAGCCTTGTACTACTCAATGATCTAATGGTACGCAAACCCTGCGGGATAAGGAACGACTGTGGGTGGTTGCAAGTGGAGATCCTCTCGTTCTCAACAGTTTTCAGTGGAGCTCCTATGTCGGTTTGAATCCCGAACCACGAGTCATTTTTTTTCCCTTCTTTCAGTTAGCCACCGTGTAAGGGTCCACTTTGTACGGAGTACACCAAACTCTATCCGGTGGGCTTGATATATAGGCCATATTAGTGGTGTGGTTCGAAATCTGAAACATCGATCAACCTCGCTTAGTACACCAAGCCAACAGCTTCCCTTCCCAAATCCCATCAGCCGTTCGCCATATACGCCACAAGGCGTCTAACTTTCGGTCAAACTTCCTATTCAAGTTATTCCAGCCTCACTGACGCTGGGGATAGTTCGTGTCACTTAGACGTCAAATATACAAGGGTTACATTCTTCGAGATGGAAGGTCGTTCCAGATCCAGGCTCAATTGCCACTAGACTGTAATTATATCAGAGGTTGAGGTAGTAGAACATACTAGTCTCGGGGACGTTATATGATATATAAGTAATTGGTATCTAGGGTATCTAGAATTATCTTATATGGACAGCTTCTCCAATTTTCTCTTCCCAGCTTTATAACATATACGCTGCGTCTATGTGATAAGTTAACCCACAGAAGAATGGCAGGGCTGTGAGGTGATTGCACGCATAACCTTCTACTTTGTGATTGCTCCGAGAACTCCAATATGACAGTACGCCGGCGCGCTTCACCATAGTATGGCAAATGACAAGCAACTTACACATAGTGACTTAGGCCGGGTACCGAAGCAATGATTGCACCACCAGTCAAGCCCGAGAACGGCTAGGGCAACAGTGTCTAGTTGCAATCAAGAGGCTCGCATCCTTTGGTGTGGGTAGCACAGCGGTTACAAGCAAGGCCACGAACGTGTCAAGAGACAAAACCAGTCCTAGGCCTAGATCTAGCACGCCATTGAAGGACTGTTCACCTGGGGAAATCCGTCAAGTCCCACGAACTCCTTGTTCTATTATGGATTCCCGTTCGTCCCAAACTTAAAACTAGTCGCGCAATTTATACAGTGAATATACTAATAAATCGCACAGCAACTATTCCCGGTTGGTATCCTATCAACGACGATTCTAGCAGTTCAAGCAACGCTAGGTCAAGCGAGAACCCTTTCCTCAAGGCTATCCTCAACCCAATCCCAGCGACAAATGCTCTTTCCAATAAACGAGGATATAAACAATTGTCAAAGAATGCCGGATACCCCAAGTATAACTACTCGAAGAACAACAGGGATAATTCGAAGTCTCCCGCCAATGTGCCTGTACTTGCCAAAGAGCTGAGGTCTGAAATGGGAAAGCCTCTGCCAGTGCTCCCAACGGAGGCGACAAACCCATCGACTATGGCGCCTCCACAAAAATCTCCTACATCGAGCAGCTGTTGTTATCTCACACCACAACAAGGATCCAAGCAACTCGTCTACCGTTGTAGACGTCAGCTATCGTCATCCACAGGAAGCTCCCTTCGCAGGGAACCTTCACCAGGAAGAACTCCTTCGAAAGCACCTGCTACGGAACAAGAGCGACGGAGTAAAATCGAATACGATGTTAACGTGCAACAAGTTGCACCTACTATGCTTCATCTTGGAGTGATCTCAGCCAACGCTCACTTGACCCTGCCAGCTCCGGAATTAAACGAACTTCAAACACATGCGAAGCGTCAGGCCGAGCAGCTGAAAGTCCTAAGCAAACATGAAGTCGCAACACTTTCACAGGTATGCCCTTCCCGACCATCCAAATCATCCCTTCTGAACGAGGATCAGTCTGACAAATAAAAGGAGCTAGTTACGATGGAGGAGTACTGCAAATATCTCCAAGACAGATGCACCTCCCTAAAATCAGATCGCCGCATTCTCCAAGAGCAGAAAATCCGAGATCTCACATCTGCAACTTGGATTGGTCCGAAATGGAAAGATAGGATGCTAGAACGCGAGCAGGAATTAATGGATATTGATATTTCCATTGACAGATGGACTGGGATGTTGGAGCATGCGGCGGAAAACCGAGTCACCCTACGCCATAGGCTGTTGGAACATATTGCTGCGATACTAGCCGTCGAGTCGCCAACTGTATTGCCTTCGCAATACCTACAATTTAGTACGAATACCATCCCGGGTTCCTCAGAAATGTCCCAGCAGAGGATTCAGTCTATCCCGATTCTTGCCGATTCAGGTATTTTTACAGCAGCAGGCTATGGCAGTGGGTACAGAATATAATAACCTCGACATTTTGAAAAGTGCACTCGCGGCTGAGAAGGGAGGTTCAATGTGTAAAGAATATATACCAGAGAAGACTGTATAGAACGGCTAATAGAAAATAAAAGCCGTTGCACACAGTACCCGTCACCATATTACTCGCTGCACAAAGGAGATATATTATATTTTCTACATGGCAAATGCATATCAAAAATGCCTCATGAGTTGTACTACTATGGTGTGTGAAGAACTTGATCTTTCCTCCTTTATACTCGTAGTTCATCGTGTCAATCTATTTATTAACTTGTGTGACAAGTTTATTGTATCTGCGCTGCACTATTTACTCTTCCTTTACACTATAACTTCTGTATCTATATTTATTCTGCAGGGGCATATAATAATCTATTGACCGCGCAGAAGCTACACACCGGGAGGTTAGTAGTTGGGTGGGTAACTGCCAGCGAATCCCTCCTGTTGTATGTTTTTCTTTTTAATTGATTAATTATTGGTTAGTAGCCAATAGAAAATTCCCGCTAGTGACCTGTTATCAGCCTAAGCCTCACTTTCAGCTCAGCTGACACCTGCATAGCCCGCACCTACCCAGTTGCGGGTTACCGCGCCCTAAGTTGGCATATACAAATTTGTCAGCAGGGTCAAAAGTGAACGAGGATGTTAACCATCGTCAAAACCAGTCAGCAAGGATATATATATATATATATAAGCCCCAGAGTATCTATCTATCTTACTCATTAGGTCAAGTTTTTTGGATGCCAAAGCCAAGTACCACGGAAAATGATCAAAGCAGTCTTCTTTGACTTCATGGGCACGTGCCTAGATTGGCACAGCGGAACCATCAAAGCATTACCACAATCGATTTCAGAAAGTGAAAGATCGGATATCGCTCTGAAATGGCGTCACGACTACTTCGACGCTAATGCCGCACGTATTGCTGCCGGCAAGCCTGTGGAGGATATCGAACTCACCCTTGCAAGGACTCTCGATGCTTTATTAGAGAAGTGGGCAGCACACAAACATCTTTTCGATCGAGAGGCAAAGGAACGATGTATAGCTGCCTGGCACTCAATGCCGGCATGGCCGGATGTCGCCCCCGCCATTGAGCAGCTAAAAGCGGAAGGCTATGAAATATTTGTCCATGCCAATGGAACCACAAGATTGCAACTCGATCTCTGCCAATCATCGGGTCTATCCTTCCACATGCTGTTCTCTAGTCAGCTGCTTGGTGTGTACAAGCCTGCGCCAGAGAGCTACCGTGAGGTATTGCGATTGGTGAATGTGAAACCGGAGGAAACAGTGCTTGTTGCTGCGCATGCCTATGATGTTCGGGGTGCGAAGGAAGCGGGGATGAAAACGGTATATATCCACAGGTGGACTGACGATATCAATGAAGATATGGAGATTATCAAAGGAGAAAATGACTTCTTTCTCGAGGATATGACAAACCTTGCAGGGGTTATTAAACAGCTTTGAGTTCCGCATTAATACGACTAGACTATCAATGAATATGAGACAACCGCTATTTCAACGCTCGAATCTTGAGCTATGGGCTGGTTCCTGCTAGTTGCAGTGGATTACAAGGAGAAAATCAAAGCCCGAAGATTTGATATTGTCAAGCATTGGATTGGTAATGTGTTGTCATAGCTGACAGCCAATGTAATAGAACCATCATCAGTAGCCCATAATTTTGTTTACTTCCTCCGCCAGTTTCGCAGACTGCTCGTTCTTAATACTGGGTTTGATAGGACTGAGTCCCATTGCCTCCCTACCAGCCTGCGACTGGACGTCACCGACTTGTGCTCTATCAGAGAACTGGGACTCGCCAACGCCACCTGGGAAGTCTGGTGGAGGGATTCCCTTCAGAAAGGCATCACGTTGCTGTGCAACGTATTGCTAAGATATGTCAGTAGATGTTTCTGTGTAGCTTCTGGCGTAGCGAATCATCTCACCGCGTTGTTAGGGGTCAGTGGAACGGATGGAATGTAAAACACACAGGCATCCGTGTCTCCTGTGTTTTCACCCTCCGTGCCGTGTATTGTGTCGGCACTCCAGAACACTACGACAATTAGCTTCATGGAATAGACCTTGTCATGGAGACGTACCAGTATCACCAGGATCAACGGTCGGATACGGTATCATGGTTTCGTGGAGCATTAGGTGGGGATGGTGGTCTGGAGTATGCTCTTGGGCAGTTCCTGGATTTGCTCCATGCAGATAGACATTGCCTTCATCATCATCCAGGGAGAACTTCCAACCATCTAAAGAACCCTTTCGAGTAGGCTTGAAAAAAGGTCGAAGCATCCAATATGCAGTGGAGGGCTGCAAGATGGGATGAACAACAAGAGTGCCTGTTGTGGTCAGGTGTCAGAGTGGAGCGATTTTCTATTGATAAGCAACGAACCTTGCTGTGGACCATGCTGAGATAGCCCGAGCCAGCTCTGGAAGGCTCTAAAGACTGAGCACCCCCCTGGCGCTTCGTACATGTTCATATTCGCATCAAGGCGGCCAGTTAGATCCCAGGGATCGTATTCCTGCCACTGTCGGGGCTGTTAGTTCTGTGCTCAGTGGCGGAATTGCAGAAGATGTCCCTACCTTTCCTTGGAAGATCTTGCGATACACATGATTGTAGGCGCGATCCTCCCATCTTTCAACTCCTCCACCGTCGACGTGAGGGGGAAGCGCAAATTTCTTATCCCCAGGTGGGCGGATTTGGACACGGTCACAATAGGTCAGCGGCACCGAGAGATCAACTACCCTCCGTCAGCTGGCTGTAATATATTTACTCATCGGGGTGAGCATTACTCTTTTGATCGGCATCGGCCGAGTAGAGCTGATTCATCCATGATTGTGTGGACAGCATATTGGGGTGCGACCTTGCTTTTACTTGGGATGGACTCCAATACGATTCGTAAATGATCTGGTCCAAGTTAGTCGAAGCACCAGTAGTACCTATGTAAGACCGTATCCTTACCTTCTTCTCTGCATCAGAAGGGAAGCCCGTGAAATGGTGTGCAGCAAAGTATCGGCGGACATCGGACAGAAGTCCTTCGGCTTCATCTTTTGGCACCACCCCCCTGACGACAGCGACACCGGTCCGTCGGATTGCTGCAACAGTCTCCGGCGATACGCTGCCTGTGCGGATGTCGGAATAGTTCAGCTGGGGAATAATCTGTTACTTTTAGCATGTGGCTAGCTGCCAGGTTGTTCGTAGGGTACCATAAACATACAGACTCTCTCTTGGAGGCAACTTCTTCGGTGCGCACTTTCAGAACCTCAACAAGCTCATCCCATGACTTTTGAATCTGCTCTTCGAACCCAGTAGTAAGGTTCCGCTTCAGCTCTCGGAAACGTTCAGGTAGAGGCGGGATCTTTCTGCCAGAGAATGTTGAGAAGACCGAGGAAATATCGCCCTCCTTCTTGTCCTTTCGAGTGAGCGGTGCCGCGTCAGTTGCTAGGAGCCGTTTGGCTGTGCCGGAGCACCTTCCAGCTCGAAAGGTAGGGCACTGGAAACACTTGGATGAGACAGCCCTGTTCATGATGAGTTTTGGTTTATCGCTTGAATTAATTTGGACGAAATCGTGCACTTCTACCCATATTTATATACTCTACCACTGCAGATTGGCTCTTACCCGTATTTGGCAATATGCCGACGGTGAGTTTAATAGGATGCATCCGGTGAGCCCAACGGAGCAGGCTACCGTGAAAGTAATGACTTACATTCAATATTCAACCAGAATAACAGCAAGGGTCTTCCCTATACCGACTACTTCATTCTACTGTACAGTATATGGGGGTCGTGGCGGGAAGTATCCGGATTGGGAAATCGGCCCGCCCACCCCATATCAAACTACTGGGGTAATGCGGAGAATAGTTGGGTCTCATTATCTTAAGCTTTGACATGATACCCGCTATTTCATTGTGCCAAGCAGTATCAAGTAATTGATAAACAAATCATAACTAATTAATTAAATATATGTACTCATATCAAGTGATTTGATATTTGTCACGCGTTGTGTCTATTGCCCACTTATTCTCCCTACACTGAAGAATACCACCTACCCACAATACTTCGCTATATTCGCTGTGATTTGTTTTGTGTAGTAGGAAAATATTGTATCTACCCACTCCTTTTGTATACGGAAACGAAATTGAGTCAGATAAATGATATCCTATGAACCCTTAGGGAGGGCGGCATGCTTCCAGGTGTTGCGTATTCAGAATGTCTACTCTAGCTCCGGATGATCGAAGCGCTAATACTCAAGAAATTCTTGTATTGAGGCCATATTGTGTGAGTATATACATCGGAGATATCAAACTGGTTGGAATCAAGCCCTGTCCTTTAGCGGAAAACGCTGCTCCCAGTAAATATCTTACGGCTGATACGGCTTTGTAATTCTTTCGTTTACATTGATTCTACCGTTATGAAACCGGAACATCAGGAATTTTCAGGCGTCCTTCCAACAACCGCGACATCCGTATCCAAGTAGTCCAAAATGTCCAAGTGCGATGCTGGATTGGAGAAATGTGCATCGGGAGAGTAGGGTGAAGGCTGAGAATGCATGAGACAGTATGTATCCTGCAGAGTGGGCTCTACTTCCTAGGATTAAGCAAAAGTCTTCAATTTCTCTGATGTGACGAGACAACTTACCCGACGTCCATCTCCAAGAAGCGTCACTTCCCAGATATGATGGTTCTTGATTTTGTTTACCATTTTTGCCGCCTTCCTCCTTCCTATCTTGTTCGTCGACAAGACGTTCTGCCAAGTCTGCCATACAGGATGCAGAGGAATAGACTCCTCCCAGCGACCGTAATATAGCACAGTTGTCAAGGACCTGTTTTCGGGCCCGTTCTTTAAAGAGTGGTGTCTTGCTTCTTAGCATGATATTCCATGACACACGCAGTGATAGGCCTACCGCATACGGAATGACGGGGAGTAATGTTAACTGGCCGTGAAACTCCTCGCCCACGATGTACGTGATTCTGGAAGCCGCGAGGGCCTGTCGTGGATGAGCCTCGGATGAGCCGCTGCAGGCGCTAGTCGAAGGACGGGATGGACAGGCTACAATGGCGACGGCATGATATAAGACCTCGATTGTTGCTGTTGCTGTCTTCAGACCCCAAGGCCGATATAGATCTCATTCAGGGGCGGCATACCTATCAGGGGCGCTTGAATACTAGATGTATCAACCTTCTCCAACAAATGCTCAAATGACGGAAACGAGCCTTCCCAGCCACCATATTCTGCCGTTCGGGAAATTTCAACCGCACGCTCCAGAAGCAGGATGGTGCGCAGGAAAAGTTGAAAACAGGGTTCTTGCTCAGCTACCCAGGAGGTTGGGCTACTGCCAAAATCACGTCGATGGAATTGTGCTGGGTGCCGTGAACATGCCGAGTGGAGGGTATCGATGGCAAAGAGACAACATAGCGCTCTAGTAGAGGCCTGCTTCATTTGTGGTGTTGTGTGGCCGTCATAGTGGAGACCCGCGCCATGCGCATGAGAGATGGCGTGAGATAGAAGGTCTGTTGATTCCTGTCGGTTTCCGGAGAACAGTTTAAACAGTGATAGGAGTGACAAAGATTGAATTAAAATTAGATTATCCTGCACGAGGCTCAGCAGGTTCGAGGACTTGATTGCGTCTGAAATCGTTGAAGAGAAATCAGCTGGGCAGGCGGCGACGTGTCGAAAATATTGTCCGGAACTGGGATTCACACTAGCCGCAATACAGATGGACAGGGACAGTAGTATTTTCTCTGCGGATTTGGCTGGCATAGATCGATAATTGTCGTAGTCAAGCGCTGGGAAAATAGGATGAATAGTCTCCAGATATATGCGGAGAATGGCCTCCATATCATCGGGAGTTGGCAGTAAATGCAAACATTGGCCATAAGAACATGGAGGGGAAGCCGACGGTGTCAGATAGTTTGTGTAAGAGAAATTGCTTGATCTCAGGGTTGTGGCTGCGGGATAGGAGTAGCCGCTCGTTGTCGGCAGCCATGCCCTAAGAGTGTATTGCTTGATGACTTCTGAGCTGGAGGCCGGACTTACCATAGTCGTAAACAAACCTTTGGTGTCCCAGTCGCCGACGGGATAAAACGCGTCAGTGAAGGAAGCCTCCGGAAATTGTGCCTGTATATCAGGTAGCGTCGTGTTCTCAAACCCCATGAATATCGATCGCTCCTGTCCCGTCTTTAAACACAATCTATGAGCTGCCGCAGTATCTTGGGGAGTTCGCAGCCCAGGCAGCTGCGGAGACTTTCTAGATTCATGGATGCAGCAGTGCTTGCACTGGCGACTGGATTGACGACCCCTCACACCATTACCAACCAAAGTAAAGTCCCTGCTTCTACCTTCCATACTCAAAGTATAATTCCTGACGGTAGTCCGCTGGCTGGTTGAAGTAAAGCGTGGGGGACAAGGGTTATTGACTTTGACCATTTGGCTGCGAGGGCCAGTGCCCTTCGCGGACTTTCCTAAACGGGAAATTGGCCCGCCGTAGCCCTAAGTTCCCTTGACTTGTTACGCACTCTGCGTCGCCGCATGGATAAGGACCGATCTGTCGCCTAGTGTAGCATGTCGTGCTATCTGACGGATACTTGTCGCTAGCTTCTATGGGGATATCATGTAGTAGAATGGTTTGGATATTAGATGTTTATCTACATCGTTTCAGGATTGCCGATACTATATAAACACGCATACCAAATCACTGCCAGACAGAAAGGCTTCTAGAAAGAATCTACCGTTCAGGCCTTCCCTCAAGCAACTATTTCCATGTGGGCAGCGTCGGCCTTATCCTGCGCGTTCATGATACCTAGCTCACACTCAATATAACGGGTTGGACGGTTCGCGGACGTAGCGTCAGGGTTGCTGTTGACAAAGAGTCCTTTGTTCTCAATAAAGAAACGGTCGATATCCTCCAACGAGCGATTTGCGGTCTCGGGATAGAAGAAGTAAATAAGCGGGATGAAAGAAAAGTTGAAAACCGTCCAAATAATGTAGAACTTCCAGCCCAATGCCTTGATGCCAATGGGCGTGATCTCAACTACCATAAAGTTGAACGCCCAGTTTGTGGCAGTCGCAATCGACACCCCCTTTGTTCGCATACTCAGCGAATTCAACTCTACAGGGAGTAACCATGGGATTCCCTGGAAGCCACAACCAAAGAAAAGATAGTAGCAAAAGAAGAAGGCAACGGAAGCGGAGGCCACCTGTTTCTTGAAGCCGTATTCCTCCATCTCGTTGAAGCGAATCAACACTGTGATAAGGAGATAACATATACCCTGACCCAGAGAGCATATCATCAATATCTGGCGGCGACCAAATCGCTCAATATTAGGGATAGCCAAGATACCAGCCAGAAGATAAGAAATCGAATTACACGCAGTGAGAAGACGTGCAAGGCGATTAGACAGGCCAACGGACTCGATTAAGAGAGTAGTCAGATAGTAGGAGGTGACATTGATTCCCGCCAACTGTTGCATGGCTTGAGAACCGGCTCCTAAAAGCAGTCGGCGGATAGCGCCAGTGCCTCTCTGGTGTCCCGTTTGGCCACGCAGGAGTTGACTCCAGGGAATACTGTTCTCTCGTTCATATTGAACGGCAGCAGTAATTGTGGTGTGCTGAGCGATGACGTAAGGGTCATTGATATCGAGATCCTCAATATCCGCAAGAATTAACCTAGCTTCATCAGGGGACTGGTGAGCAATCAACCATCGAGGGGACTCGGGAAGCCAGGAAACCGTCCCAAAAATGATAAAAATAAAAACAAACTGGAATGCAAGAGGGAATCGCCAGGTAACTGGTCCACTAAGGAAGGAGAAGGCAAAGGTCATCCAAGTGGACAAAGAGTAACCGGCGATGCACATGATCAGCTCGATCACCACCAGCTTTCCCCTCCATTTTGCTTGAGATGTTTCACCCTGCCACATGGGTGCCGTAGCTGTATTGATACCGTTGCCTATCCCAGCAACAATACGGCCAACCATCATTTGTGGGACACCATAGGCGGCAATCTGGAGTATGGCGCCAATGGACATGATGATGGTTCCCCATAGAATAGATTTCTTTCGACCAAGTCTCTCCCCCAATATCATAGAGGCAATGGCACCGAAAAAGCAACCAACATCGTACACCGCAGTCACAGTTGAGATTATCGAAGTTTTTCCGTTGAGATGTAAGACATCAAGGAAATCATCAGTAACAATGACACCGCCTAATATCAGTCAGTTTAACGTGTTCCCGGAAGTACGCTAATCAGTCCGCACCGAAGACACCCTGGTCATATCCAAAGAGGGTCATATCTGTGGCACATGCAATGGTGATCCAAAAAGTGAGCCAGCCTCCTTTGAGGCCGAAATATGGCTTCCTGGTCGAACTTGGGTCAGGCATCGTCAAAACTAGGTTTCCTTGGCCCTGTGAGAAAGATAAAAAGCTGGTAATAGAGGTCGCAGAGAGTAGGCAGCGGGGGAAGAATGCTGGCGGAAATAAAGTGGCATTACTAGCAGGGGAAGGGAAAGAGTGTTCTTATATATTACCAATATCGTCTACCCCACCCCTTCATCTGGGGCAGGATTGTTAGAGTTTTGGGGCCCTCCGCAATCAACACGCTCCCCGCAATCACCCTATTATCCCCAACGTGTATCTTTTATATGAGGTATCCTCTTGAGAGTTTTTACATTGACCCGGTCAACAGGGTAGGGCGGATAGACTTCCGTATAAGGTTAGCTTGAAGGCGGGAAGCCTAACTGGGTATGACTCGATGCGCACTGGGCATCTGAAAATGAAGAAAAAGTAGGAACTTGCATAACATTCCAAATCATCGTTGGACTAGCGACGTAGCTCTACGTAATCAAGCATTATAGTGTTCAGAATTATATGATACAGCAAGTACTCCGCGGTGAGCGATCTGTGTACCCTCTGCACTGAGTGGAGATAAGCAACCTAACTAGGGAAGATACCCTGACCCACTGCATATATTCCTCTATTGCACAAGACTCGCAAGCCTATCATAGCAGAACCAGTGGCCATAAGTCTTTGTCAGTGATTCCTTGCTCAGGAGGATGATGAGACGTGCGAGTATGTGGATGTCCTTAGAATCCTATCCCTGAAGTGGTGGATAGAAAGATATAAGTTGATGTATTAATCTTTGTCAGGTTAGGGTTTCGGAGAAGTAATGGTCACGAACCGATAACAAAACACTAGGTTGACTCTTCAAAACACTGAAATGGTCCAACAAGAAAGGCCTTTCCATACTGTCACCGAGGTTCGAAAAGTAGATCTAGCCATGCTGTAATAAACGCAAAACAACAACCAATTCCCCATTCCCCATCCTTCATCATCCCCTAATATAAACCCAACCCTCACTCAAGCACAATCCCCCAATCCCCCTCCGCCCAAACAATCTTCAACTTCCAATGTGCAATCTTCCACAACCCATCCCCATGATCCTTCACAACATCCATCTCATAGAAACTCCCCACCAATAAATTCTTTGTCCCGGCCCGGATGCCCTCCCCAGGCCGATAATGCTGCGCCAGGGCCGACGCAGTCAACGACCCCTTCTCCTCGCTCTCATTAACATTCACCCGCACATTACTCATATAGTGAATAGTATCCAGCTTCGCGACCTTGTCGTAGCAGTCTTTCTGGATCGACTCGAGACCTTCGAGGAGTCGGCCGTTGAGGTCGAATGTGGCATCTTTCGTGAAGGCTGAGTCGAAGAGGGTTGCGTCGGCGGTGTCGAAGCCGGTGACGCAGCGGTAGAGGGTGTCGGTTATGGCTTCGCGGGTGGTTAGGGATGGGAGGGTTGTTGGGTGGGTCATTTTCTTTTGGATGTATGGGGATTTATAGGTATTGAATGGAGATTATCTTTCTTGAGTGTTATGTGGTGTGTGTGCGATGTTATATAGATTGGGGGTGGGGTCTATGTCTCAGCCGTAAATTTCAGCTATCACGAATAGGGCTAGTATTTAGGCCACGTAGGTAATGCCGAATATCGCCGATTGGCCACTATGTATATTTAGCATCCTTGCATGATGGTGGTCCAAATCATACTGTTTACTTCCTGTATCTTGATAATGAGTGCCTGAGGCGGACTTTAAGTGGATATAAACCTGGCTTGGCGTAAGTCCGGGGGGTTAACTCCGTAGTATAGCAATGGATGTGAATAATAGATCCATGTAGTTGGTGGTGGGGCTAGTGAGTGATTGACAGGGATAGATTTAGTGCAACGCCATTGACATGGGTAATGATTGGATGTCTGGTGTTTACAGAACTATATCGACAGTATTACAGAATCTACATGCTACCAGTACTACAATATGGTGCAGATGTTAGAGGAAATGCTATCGTCAATAAGGGTGAGATTTAGAAGCTACATTGCAGAACAATAACCTCATAGCTGGAAGTAACACGATTTGCTCACGTCCAATATTCCAGTCTATCGTTGCCGCCAAGAACATCGTAGTCTCACCGGAGATAGCGTGCCATCGGAGATAACTCTAACATCCGACAGAGAGATCTTGTTAACCGGAAAGAACCCCATGTAATATCCTATAAAGACGTCTTGGGCATCCAGACATTTTTAGGTAGTGGAATAGGGTGATTTTAAGGTCAACAGATATAAGAATAGCAACACAGAAAAAGAATCAGGAACTTGACTATCTCGTCGATCTTATATCTGATTATGTCGAAAGTGCCGTGCGGAGACTAGTCCTGATTCGGCGAGGTACCCCATATCCTCCACCAAACAGTCGATGAATCATTGAGTGATTGCATCAATTGGAAGACGGGGTGATTATAAATCATGCCGTGGGGAGTCTGCCAGCTCACGATACCAACCACCGATTGGCCATAGGACAGGTAACTCAAGGTGAAATTGAAGTCAATTTGTAATACATCAGGAGGAATTTCTAAGCCTTTCGTAGAATTTCTTGATTCCAGCAATATATTTAAGCTCCTACCCGCCAGCCTTGTTGCAACTCATCATCCTCTTTAGCATCTACACCTCACCTCCAAGATGACCACCCAGAAAGCAATTGTCGTTACCTCCCCGCAACAGGAGAGCCTGGTAACCGATCGACCCATCCCCGCTCTCCGCGATGATTACATCCTAGTCAAGACGGTCGCCGTCGCCCTAAACCCCACCGACTGGAAGCACATTGCATTCCTGGCCCCGCCCGGCGCGCTAATCGGCTGCGACTACGCCGGTATTGTCGAAGAGGTTGGAAAAGCTGTCAAAAAGCCCTTTAAGAAAGGTGATCGCGTGTGTGGATTCGTGCACGGAGGAAACGCTGTACAGCACGAAGACGGTGCCTTTGCCGAGTACATCGTCGCCAAGGGAGATGTGCAGATCCGCATCCCCGATAACCTCAGCTTCCAGGAAGCGGCCACGTTGGGCGTGGGTATCTCAACGGTGGGACAGGGCCTGTATCAGAGTTTGAAGCTTGCGCTTCCGTCTGAGCCGATTAAGGAACCGGAGCCGATTCTCATTTACGGTGGCTCGACGGCGACGGGTACGCTGGCGATTCAGTTTGCCAAGCTGTCCGGTTATACGGTTTTGACTACTTGTTCACCGCATAACTTTGATCTGGTTAAACGGCTCGGCGCGGATGCGGTCTTTGATTATAAAGATCCTAATTCGGCGGCGGAGATTCGCAAGTACACTAATAATAACCTGAAGCTGGTTTTTGATACGATTTCGCTGAAGGCTAGCTCGGAGTACTGCGAGCAGGCTATTTCCACTGAGGGTGGTGATTACGGTGTTCTCCTCTTTACATCTATCGAACGGGAGAATGTTACTACTCGTCATACACTCGCCTACACTATTATCGGCGAGGAATTCAGCTTCGGTGATACGGTCTTCCCTGCCAGGGCGGAGGACAAGGAATTTGCCGAAAAGTTCTGGATTATTGCAGAGAAGCTATTGGCTGATGGCAAGGTCAAGGTTCACCAGCCGAAGGTGAACCCCGGCGGTTTGCAGGGTGTCCTGGAGGGGCTGAAGCTCTTGAAGGAGGACAAGGTTAGCGGGGAGAAATTGGTGTACAATGTTGCTGAAACGCCTTAGAATCTTACATTGCTTGGTATCCTTTAAGACATAGTTTCATAGGCCGCTTAATGTACGAGACAGTTCACCAACTAGGTGAAATGCAATACTTATACCAATGCATCTCCGTATCAGCATCTTTGAACCTCTGAATCTTGTCAACCACCCCATCATCTCCAATCTCCCACTCACCAGCCTCTACCATCTGTGCCCAGCGTATCAGTACTTTATCTAACTGAACATTACCACGATCATTGAAGCCGTTGAGTCCCGACTGGTAGAGGCTCTCATCATCGCCGTTAGGTTGGGATTCTTCATCTTCTATCACTATCCCAGTTTGAGCTCTATCGCTCGTGCGAGTCCACCCGTTTCCCCCTACTTTGAAAGGTAAGAGAAGATAACACGCATTCGAAGAGGCACGGGTTGTCCTTGAATGGATGGTTCCTATGTATACCCCAGCTAAGATCTCTAGTGTATCGCTACGCGAACTGATATTCAAGCTGCCCAACAATGCTCGAGAATTAGATAGAGTAGGCGGATGATTCAACCCAAGTGTGTGGCTTTGGTTGGCCAAGCAGTTTTGTAGCAAATCGATTGCTGGAACATGGTGACCTGAAGATTTCCAGTTAAAAGCGCGATTGGCCATCCTCATCAGCGTGTGGGGATGATCCTCACTGAGCTTTGTCTTGCTTATCTCTATTATCTATATTGTGTGAGCAGCTGTGTAGAAACTTGTTAGTCTGGAATACTCTCGAAATAGATATCCATAGTGTCTGGAAACCCCGCCATCACTAGACCGGCGTATGGCTAGGTTATGTTAGGTTAATGGGGCTGGTTGTTCCTACGTAGCTGAACCGTGGTTGGGTATATATATCTATATTGCTCTCTCCATGGTTACTCTACTTTTAATCTGAATCTATTTAGGTTAATAGATTTTATACCTTAACCTAACCTAGGTCAGTTGGGTTATGCTACTGTAATCATCACCTAACATGGTGATCCGGCCGTTGGACATGGCCGGAAAGCCAATGTCTTGGAAAACATCGCCTTCAATGACCCGTTTGGATTGTATGGCGGCTGTGAGGGCCAGATATAGATTCAATAGATAGAGGATAGATATTGACCGTCTCGGAACTTGGTCGTGGGCGCATAGGTGTAGTAGTAATCTCTGTAAACCTGGTTGATGGTCTCGCAGTCGGCATGTTTCCAGACAGATCGATCTATTTGTTTCAGTTGGGAGGGCTGTATAGCGAATGAGTTAGAACTTGGAAATATGCCAGCAAAACATGGGGAGAAAGAGCAACCATAACACCAATAAACCACTGGCTGTTGTCCTTGCATGGCCAAGTCGTGATCATCGACCGGTCATACAACTTTCAAGTGGGAACGCTCTTCTCGGCCGGCCCCAAATGGGCCAGTGGCTCAGAATAGCCAGATATATGCACGCGACCGGTGAATTTGGTCGGATTGACTGCGTCCTGGCCCACCTGACGCGCCATCAGCCGTCACACAGCGTTTCCGCGGGTTTCCCGATATCAATTCCATATCTCTTTCTATCCCACCATCCAAGTCCGAATATCAGTCCGTTCAATATCCCCCGTCTGGTCATCTCCTTATCGTTGTACCACTCGGATCCCGGTGGGAAAATATCAGATTTCAATAGATCCGAACCAGCTAGTAATGTCGTCGCACCAGCGATAGAGCAAGGATTGATAGGGAGTATTTTCCTCGTTCGAGTCCCGAAAACCGCAATAAGAGAGCATATTGTCATTGCGGCAAGGCACCCTTCCAAGATGCGTGTGGAAATCTCACTCTGCACAAGACGCACTCGTGTAGGGTCAGAGAGGGTCCCGTTATACGGTATCGAGGCGGTGGGGGCAGTACGAGCATCAACATTGAGGTATTGAGCCACAAGAACGCGGTAGAGATGCTGCGTAGCATTGATGACAGATGGCATGGCATCTGGGTTCACGATGTCGGATGTATTCAAGGTTCCCTGATTGCTCATCATGATGGAGAAGAAGCTGTCAAAGGCCTTGTTCCCAGCGCTGTTGGTGATATTGGGCATGGAAGAGGTGAACCCGGGTACGGTGAAGCCTGGAAATGGCTTCATAGTTGATTCGTCCACAGTCATTGACTGGATCTGCAGCCCTGGGTAGGCAAACGTCGCGTTGGCTTCAACCTGGTTCACATACGGTTTGCAGGTGAATCCGTGGACGCCACTGGTGGAATTGTTCGGGGTCAGGGTGCCGTACAGTACTGCCATGGGGGGACAGTCGCCGAAGAAGGCTATATAGTCGGTGAACTGTCCAAAGACGGTCTGTGTGGCGTTTGGGTTGTCGCTTTGAACTGTCATCGTTGTACCAGAATATGCTCGGCAGTCGGGGCCAAAGTGCATCTGTAACTCCCACTTCGATGAGCCTCCGGCGGGAAACTGCTTCAATGAGATCTTCTCTCGCGGCAAAGCGGTACAGTTCGCATTTACGCGGAGCGCTGGAATTGTCAGGTCGAGTAGAGCAGAGTCATCGGAGGTTTTATTGGATGGTTGATAAGGAATATCCCCGTCAAGGTCAGTCAGGGTGTCCTCCCGCAGAATTGGAGTGATGAGCTCCCCATGCGTCCAGGCTGGATAGGACATGTTTCTTGCCACAATCAACGACCCAATGAGCGGTGATCCTGTCTCATCGCCGTAGGCAGGTCCTCCGTATTGGTTGAAAGAATCACTAGCCATTATAGACACTGGGCGAGGAACAGTCGCATCCTGGGTTGCGTATAAACCACTGACAGCGATGGTTAAGATAGGGGCGATTATGACCGATAGGGCAGATGCAGCAAGGACAAATTGCTTCTTGAACAGGGCACAGCAGAATGAATACAGTGTGATCTTGGATAGGTGGTTCTCCATGATGCTGCTAGCTGTGGCTGCGCCGCGTTTTAGTTCAAGATAGGGCTGGAGAATCATCGAAGAGGAGTGAATGCCATTCGTGAAGATCCGCACTAGCAACATGACCAATGCAGGTATATACACCCAGACATATTGGATGTAGCCATCAGAAGTGATGTTTCCCAGCCCGTCATTGCGGTGGGATTCTTGATATGCAGCCTCCAGTCCCGCGATTATCAAGATAGGAAGGAGTATCGAGACAATCTGCCACCACCTGGAGATGGAATGCCACCAAGAGATGGTAACGTCGGTATCGGCTGGTTGAGAATCATCGTTTCCCTGATATTTTGCCTCGATGCGGAATGTCTTCTCGCCGTTCTGGTTTGTAACCTCGCCAACATAGAGACCACCAGTCAACCTCGCTTTCATATTTTTCTTATTCAGTGTGCCGTCAAGCCGATCCGTCAGATGGGAACTCCTGGATAGTATGGCTGCGAGACCGGACAGAGGACCAGGATCACGTGGCGTTGAACGCACTGGTCTGTAGACCAGCATAACTGCAACCACCAGAATCAGAGCAGCCAGGATCGCTTCCATAGCTCGCACAGACAGTTCTCTGACCATAAGCCTTTGCTTGGTGGCAGAATATGTTCCTGTAAACTGACTATCGGCAGGGGTCATGAAGTGCTGTCGTGCAATCTGTGCAACTATCGACTGGTATGCTCCTATTGAAATATTCTGGAAAGACGACGGCTCAAAGAGACTCTCCGCGTCAAACGGAGAAGACATATTTGCTAGCCGGTAGAGAGTTCCAAGATGGGAAATGCTGGTATTTCCCGTTGGGAAAAGACTAACTGGCTTCTCTGCTCCCACCAAACTGGAGTTCAACGACGCGATGATCTCGGACGATCCAATGCCTGGAATTGCATTGCTGCGGGATGTTTCATTAGCGAGAGGAAGCAGACGGGCCACACTCTGGTTACTGGCAAACAATGAGATCAATCCTTTGGATATTGTGTATGTGGGCTTGCAAAAGACTGGGTACATGTCTGATATGGCATATTTTGGCCCAGCTGTCCACAACCTTGCACTCACAAATATTATCCGTGAGCCGGTTTGGCCATTACCCGTGCAGTTCTCGAAAAATACATCGGCAGAGGTACTATTGTGACTGGGTATAGCGAATAAAGACGCCTGAAAAGGATTTGTAGAGCATGACGGCGAGCTGAGAGTGAGATCCGAGCTTGGTTGAACGAAACCAGGCCCGCTGGTACCGTCCGCGGTAATATCGTAGGTGGTCCAATTGACGAGTTTGCCTTGTTCACATTCGAGGTCTGCAGAGAACAAATCCACCTTGCCTGTGATGACTGTGTTTGTGCCTGTATCCTTTGTCAATAATGGTCTCTAACTGTAGAGAGGCTTGCTTACCTAGATCTGTGTTGGACGCGTTGAAAGGCGAAAAGGCATATTTATCTGTTGTCCCAGTTGGATAGGAAAGATTGAATCGTCCAGCCCCGGCAACACTCAAGGCAGGAACACCATCCACCATTTTGCCATCATATCCACCACTGTTGAACTGTGCTGAGGCCTTCAGCGTCGTTGGAATGTTCTGAAGTCGTACACTGTCCAACATGAACAAACCGGTTGAGAAGACGGTAAGCAGCGTGATAAGCAGAGACCCCAACACCGAGAGCGCAACAGCCCAGTGCTTATTCTTCATCGAGCGAAACATGGAAATGACATTCCACGGCGTGATATAATCGAGCAGCAAGCTTTGCGATGCCGGTCGCACTCTCTGATTCATAGAATGCCATGGCGCAAGCTGCTTGGAGCGATACTCGACCTGTCCCCAGAAACCAGCAACAATGAGGAAGACTTTCCGATTAGCTTTTGATTTTTTATCTATGGTAAGATTCTCCTACCAGCAGTGGGCGCATAAGTCCAGAGATAATGATATTTCTGGTCACTTGTACTCAGGCCTTGGTGTTTATTCGAATATTGGTACAGCACTTCAGTGACGGCGAGGAAAATTGCGAAAAGGATTGCGAACGCGATTAAAACGAGCGGGTGGAGAATGATGGGTGTCCACATCTGAGATTGATCCTTTGCGCCCCGAGGCTTTTCAGTTTTATCACTGATCAATCGACCCATGCTTGACAGGAAGGGTTTCCGTTGGTTTTGCTCAGCGTCCATCTCGGATGCGCAGAGAATCAAAGGACGTCAACAGACCTGGATGGATGAAAATGTCCATGGTTTGGAGGCAGAAGACATAGCTCCACTTTACGAAAATGACCGCGGCAAGGGCTTGAGGCTGTGTGAGAGGGGCTTTTATACGAAGGATTCAGGGTCTAGAATGTGATTGGTGCATGTCACAGCCTTGCAGCAAGATCGGCGCGATTAATCTCCAGCCCCATCAGAAACAGGATATCATGGAATCAGAAGTAAATGAAGCAGCACTTATATCTTCCTTACGTAACTGCTCTTTGTTAATATGATTAAGTAGTATTATGATGGGGTGACTGTGAGAGTCACCTAAAGAAATCTTGCTCCTAAATATGGTAGAACCGCTATCTTTTGACACATAATATAATATATATTTTCCGCCCCCACATTCCATGGTCCCACTTTTATGGATTAGCCTTTGTCCTTCCAGAGCGCCTCTGGATGATGTTGATTACTACCAACTAAGTCTTACTCCGTGTATCTCTATATATTGAATGTAGTGTATATTTGATGTCTTAAAGATCCTGTCGACGCCCTTTGAGAAGAAAGTATAAAAGGTACAGGGTTCTTGCTTCTATTTAACTCATATTGGTGTTCTATTTGTCACGTGGACGATATCAGTTATGACTGTAGTAGGGCTGGTCCCTGTCCTTAATTTACAGGCTCAGCTGGCCACCCACGTGTTTGACCTGAAAAATGTCCAAATAGGTAATATGGACCAATGGAATACGGGTATAATCTAGTATCAAATTCCGTGCATTGTGGGGCGACTCCTGATCACAATTACTGTAGTGAAGTAAATCCTGATATCAAGCGCTTTATGTATAAAAGAAATCCATTAGATACCTAAAGGAAGAGCTAACCCGGGACTAGTCGTGCGGGGGATGGGTAAAATGTCTTCACTGATGCGGCTCCACTTTCAAAGCACCATATAACTGGCCCACATTCAATCACTACAACAAAGCTTCATCATCACCCGATAGCCTTCCAGAGGACGTTTTTGACTCTCAATGGCGGAAAAGAGAGGTTGCGCGAGGTGTTCTCCAGAAGGATCTACCCATATCAGCCATTTTTGAGGCTGACAAGATATCTTTGGCTCTAGACGCCCAGGCTACAGCCCGAATCCCAGTCCCAACTCCAGCTATGGTCGAGTCCACCTACAACGAAGTTGTTGAAAGCCAGAGACCGTCTCTGAACGATATTCCCACTGAGACAGGTGCTGTGGATATGAGTACTGCTAATGCGGAAAGGCGCAAGCGTCATCTGAGGAGACATCAGGTGGGGTATAGCCATAATCCATAAAGTCTTGGTCAGAGATGGGGCAGTGCTTTCTTGCAGCCAGATTCCATGTGGTTCGATGCAATGTGGTAGTGTGACACAAACATATACTGCGCTGCTTAACGAAGGCTGGACCCATACCTATCGTTGTAGCTATATGTCAACCGATGCAGCCGAAAAATTAATATAAAAAAATAAAAAATAAAAAAATAAAACATACCAGGCGGACGATGATCCACTGCTACTTTTTCTAGTTTGACGTGGAAGTTCCCTTGTCGACGGTTTCTAGAGTCCAATGAAGCGTTACACAAATGGTATAGTCCAGAGAATCTACTCCGTACATCATGTTTCTTGGGAAATATTGTCTGTGGAGCGGCATGACCCCCCAGGTAGGTCCTTTCGACCTCAAGAAAATGGCAACTAAATCCCTTCACCGTCACAGGCTATGTATCTAAAAGGGTCCGGTAGTAGCCGAGACATTCCAACTACATTCGCCTTAGCAAGAACGGCTAGCAGGGGACCTATCTGTCAACCAGTAATTCGCACCATAAGAAAAGTCTCTCTTTGTGGAATCGTCCATATCAACATGGGTACCGAAAATAGTTTAGACTGTCTGAGCTCTAGGGATTACCGAACTAAACCCTATTCGGATTAGCCCCTTTCTCGACACGTGACTGACATGCACCGTGAAGAGTGTTCCTTCAGAGGCACTCCGTACAGGAATCATGATTCGTCAAAGAAAAAGGAGAAAGGGAAACGTGAGGTTAAATGAGACTGGACCTCAATGCGCCAGTGCGGCGCCCGAAAAGGGAGATTGTGTTGTTGCCGTGAAACTCCGCCGTCGCGTGTTCCCCTACTATAGGGGCATCAACGTTCGGAAAAAGAATCAGATGTGATCTTTGGATCGTCATGGATTGTCAGCCTCTTGCCAGGAGCCCTTGAACGATGATTTGCCGCTGTTTTGTGGGTGGATGGACCAAAATGTGGTTCTGCAGCTATTGCGCAATCGACGTGGGCGCCGAGAATGACCCCTGATTGGCTGGAGCGGTGGATGAGGAGCTGTCAAGCGATTTAGGGTGGCACTAGAGATGTTTTGTAAGTATAAGAAATCGAAGGGTGTATACGGAGACATTGGAGGATATCTGGACAATAAATGATAGTGATGCAACAGTGTTTGCCATTCAAAAACCGGTTTTCCTATCGCGGTGTGACGCAACCAATAGTACCAGTCAATTGCCTCGGCGATTGAAAGACTCCGGCGGGAGTCGCCGAGAAAAAAATGTCACCGTGAGCTTAGGAATGCCACCACTTCCACTCCCTTACCTCGTCCCTCACCCAAAGGACTGGCCCAGAGTGCTTAATGGCCCCTTCCCCGGCAGAGAATGGAAGACCGGTCCGACCATCACCTCCATCGGGATGATGAGCCCGTCACTTCCGACACGCGCAACGAACCCAGACCCCCGTCACCGACTGCCACAAGTCATTCCCGCGGCGAAGATCGTGTCGAACGAGACGCTTTAGAACTCCACGAAATTGAGACACAGCCTGACCATGAATTCGGCTCCTCAACAGCATCAATCTCCTCCGGCGAATATCGCATTACCACTCGCCGGACGGCATCCCGCTCCAGTCAACGCACGGAGCGAAGTCGAGCACCACGTAAGAGGCTCTTAGGGGAGGTTCAGCGATTCTGGACACGCAACGTGGTATTGACCGTACCCCAGAAAAGTAACCGCGATCACTTTGGTAAGCTTCTTACCTTCTCCATACCTCCACTTTTGCACAGATTCGACCTCAATTACAGTTGGGACACGTTACTAGATCTATCTCTTCCTGTCCTCCTTAACCTTTCCCCCTGTTATTCCCTGTATAGAAGGGGAGCGCTTTCTAATGATGCTAGCTCTGGAGCGGACATTCCTCGCCTATATCCGGACATCAATTGTCATAGCGATGCAAGGCGTACTAATCGCCCAGCTCTTTCGCCTTCAACAACAGCCTTCCCCCACTGATCAATTGACATACTATGAAGTGGCCATCCCACTTTCAGTAACGTGCCATTGCATTGCCATCATTGTGGCAATGATTGGAGCGTGTCGTTTTTGGAAACAACAGAATGCTGTTGCATTGGGAACCGTCTATGCCGGCGGTTGGGAGTTGAATTGTATCGGACTGCTAATTGCATTGGTAAGTGAATTCCTTCAGCCACTATGTGAACCCAAAAGAGGCGTAACAGTAGCTAATCAGACATAGATAATCTTGGCGCTTTTTATCTTATCCATTGTGATCATTGTGGAACTTGAATAACACGCAACAAAAGCTTGAAGTAATAGACTTGTACAGTACGGCTATTGGATTGTCGATCAATAACATAGCATTTAGCGTTCACCTCAAGCAGAGAGGCAAGACGATTCTCTTGAAAAGCTAATGAAATCACGCTTTGACATTTACACCTTCTTACCAAGGCATATATCTCTTCTCATGAATCTCCTACATGATTGCCTTTACGATAAAATGCTAGATATACCTTATTTAACGATGCATTGCAATCTAACCCAAACAGAGACCTAACACTAGCTATGATCGAAGAGAGACATCATACATGACTCATGGCAAAACTCGTAAAATCGCTCCAAATGCATGCAAATGGACAAATGATGGTATAACAAAAGAAGAAAAGCATCATACAATTCGTTTCATCTCATCACCACGCCAAAACCTCCTTCTGGGCTCCACAAGCGAGACCCGAGCAGATCTCCTCATCTTTCGCGCTGACCTTGGCGTCATTGGGCAACTGCTGCCTCGCGGGCCAAATCTCCCGGCCCTCCTTCTTCTCGCGGTCAAAGTGCTCCGTGACAACCTCGCGACAGGTGCTCTGGAAGAAGAGGGGAGCCTTCTCATACTTCGGGTGCAGCTCGCCATTCACAAAGACACCCCGGTTGAGATTCTTCTGTGCGTTGTTGCAGAGAACCTTGTCTTCTCCCATGACACGCGCATACATGTCGTTGATCAGTCTGAAGTCCTCTTCCTTTGCGTCCTTGTGTCTCCAGATTTCATAGGCCATAGTCGAATGGTTGGGACCCTTCGGCAGGAACTTTTGGACCATCATCCAATGTTTCCTACATGCATGGGTCAGAGACGCTGTCAAATTTAAGGTTGTCGATCATGAGGGGGAGTCAAACTTACGTGACAGTCATGGATGAGTTGGGGAAGTAGTAGGTACTAGCGGTGTTCAGACCTTTCTGAATCTGCTCTGGTGTAGATTTGCAATAGTGCTGAATATGTCCGTCTTTGACATCGCTGTCAAACGAGTCCAGATTAAGGAATGCCGGAATATCGGCGTGAGTAGTGGGGCAGTGATAACACTCGTTAAAGTTATCCGCTAGAATCTTCCAGTTGTAGTCGCCCTCCATCTGATAGGTATGGTCGAATTCGTATTCCTCAAAGTTGATGCCGTTCTCTTTGTACCGCGCCTGCTTGTCGACGTCCTCAAAGTGCTCCTCCCAGGGAACTTCGGGCACTTCCTTCGAGTCCATATTCACCCAGATGAAGCCGTTGACATCGACCTTGACGTGGATCCGGAAGAGACCGTTTTTCTCCTTGTCGAAACCATCCAATTCCTGGTAGCCGGGCGCCTTGGCCAGCTTGCCGTTCAATCCGTAGGACCAGCCGTGGTAGCGGCATGCGATGATCTTCTTGTTTCCGCAACCCTCCTCCTCGATGACGGGGTATGCGCGGTGTCGGCAGACGTTGTGGAAGGCGTTGATGTTTCCCTGTCGATCACGGTTGATAACGAAGTCGAATCCCGCGACCTCGTAGCGGAGCCAGTCACCTGCCTCCTTGAGACGCGAGCTGTGGGTGATGAACAACCATCTCCTCGAGAAGATCGCACGGCGCTCGAGCTCATACATCTCCTGAGCGGTATACCAGGAAGCCGGCAGAGCACGGACGGGGGTAGGCTTAACCTCCGCGCCCTTAGTAGTGGAGGCCTTGCTGCCAAAGTTGAAGTAGTGAAGCATGGAAGCCATGGCGGATTGTAAAGAGAGAAGGTCACAGTAGAGTGTCCCAGATTTGCTTCTGTTCGTGATCTTGATAGACAGACTTTCTCCAGCAGTGGTGACCAGAGAGCTCTTTTATGTCCATCCTGAGACGCCTTCTGATATTAACTGATCGTAATCTGGCCTTATCAAGCTGCACCATTGCCACTATGAACATGACACATTGCTAAACTGGATTTGGAATGGGGAATGAGAGCATTGATAGGACATTTGGGATGGTTATGGACTCAATAACCCCATGGGGTAAGAAGCTCACCTGAAGTGGGCATGTTTTGACCAAAATCAGGCGTGGAGATCCATAATTGGGACTTGCGGCACTGGGGCCGAGATGCCATTGATAGTCGGACCCTTTCCCGCGGCACGCCCGAGAAAGGCTGGCAGGCGTCGGCTTTCCCGACGCACCTTTATCACCCACCTTTCCACCTTCACTGGCCTATTTTGATGCTATCTGACGCTTTTCCCACCACACGTTCCTTCTTCTTATCTTCCAATATCCACTTCTATCTATTCCTTCTGCTGATATGCGCAGACTATACGCTTATTGGTCTGATATGTGATTTTATGTACTCCGTAAACAGTAGTATCATTCTCGGCAGCACAATCACCAACGGCAGAATTGGACATAGAACATGTCATAATGATTCAAAGAACAAACAGATCTGGTACCCAACCACAATTGCCTACAAGCTATACAACAGCTGATCTTGCCATACCAGCGAAGGAACAAGAAAAAAGGTCCTCCTCGCCACTGCATCAACCCGTCCAAGGTCATGTGAGGGCGACGCTGGAAACTTTTTCCCAAAATGAACAGATACCAAACGCAGTTATCTCAGCAGTCTGGTGACATCTAGACAACGCAATCAAAACAAGCAACAATCAGAGCTCCTAGTCGGGACTGAACCCGACACTAAACCCCTCCTCGTCGGTTCTCCCGTGCATATAAAAGGGGATCCACTTCATTCATCGCCGGAATAGTGGGTCTGTTCCAGCGCCGTGCCTGGATCTCTGCCACTACCCAGATAAGATACTCGTCCTGCATGAAGGATGCACCCATTAAACTGGTTTGGGCATGCGGAATGAGAACATACTTTTACCCCTCAATAACCATAACTCAAACAAGGATACTAGTATAGGGAATGTGTGTGCTATTTGCCCTTGCTGCGTTAGACCGTCATAATGATATGAACGTCCCCACACATCAATGCCCGACCCCGCGCTCCGATGCCGAATGGGTATGTGGATTATTAAAAGGTAGGCTGGAAGCCATTCCGCCGGGTTCAAGCCGAGATGGAATGTCTCGGCTGACCGCGGGAGGAGGTTAATGTCTCCGTGATGCTGCCCATGAGGCATCAACTAAGAGTAATACGTGTTATCTCAAGGGATGACCCGTAGGACCGCATAGCGCGGCGGTAGCCAAGGATGGGCAGAATCACCACTTTCTATTGGATGTAGTACTACGGAGTAGTCTTGTAGATGTCGTTTCATGAAGTTGAACCAAGGAGTTATACATCCATAAGATCATCAAGCCCGGTGATGATGCGAAGAACCAGTCTGCAATCGTTCCAGAAAGGGAGCTTACACGGGTGATCCACGGGGTATACCACCTAAAGAAGACCTTTGTCTTTCGAGTTCTCTATGGTTATTCCATGGCCGAGTCTCTTGGCGGTGGAGGGATCGGCTACTGTCCCTGCTATCCTTGTCAATGTTGTGTCGGAAGACAGACACAACATCTATTCTTCTGTATGGTGTTCGATACATTCATATCAGACGTTGTTGCACTGCCATTTGGGGTCAATTCTATGCAGGCGAAGGTATACACGCTTTTCTTTGCAATCTGCCACAGGTTCTATCGATAAATATTCTAACCATGATCCTTCCCTCAACGAATTCCTCTGAAGATAACACCCCGGATTACTGTGACAAAGAGAAAGCACAAGCAGATCATGAAATCAAAACACATCAGCCACTGCATACGGACATTCCCCTGCAAGGTAAAAGCAAACTAGACATCAAAAGGCAATAACACTGCATCTATAGTTATAGCATCCTTCCTAGCAACAGCAAAGACAGCAAAAGGCACGCTCAACTTCCTCGTCAGTATGTCTTGAAGCCATTTACCCCCATCACCGATAAAGACAAACCAACTATCTCCCGACCCAGCTATACTCAAGCCTGGCCCTGTCCTTGTGACATTGTGGTGCATGCATTGCATGGAAGAAAAACCACACGTCTAATAATTCGTATAACGTTGGCAAGTCTCGACTATCAATGTTAACTTGTATCAGCGAACGAGGGAAGACATATCTCTTTTCTGACGCTCCAACGAAGATACTATTGGTATTCCCTGTCCGGTAAGCCGATATCTAACCCTCTCATCAAGTGGTGTCTGAATGGATACTATGCCCCCACCCACCAGCCTAGCATTGCCATACATCCGCCATGTCTCCTTGCTTTTCGAAACTCAAATTCAGGAGGCAGGACAAATGACTAACAAAAGCTTTCGTTTACTCTACCACGCGAACGATAAAAAAAAAACAGACAAAATAAAGAAATTCAAAGATAGACATATGTATTGCTATAGATTCATAAGTAAATTAAGTCTATGTCTTAAACCACATCGGGATCTAGCACAAGACCCTGCAATTAAAACCTCTCTCTAACAAACCAAAATACAAGCAAGAATGGTATCTATATTTTCCCCAAATTGTACACGACAGGCGTCCATCGTCCATCTGTCCGATTAACATCGTTTCATAAGCCGTTGATGCTAGCATAAACTGCGAGACTGTTAGCTTGACTGTCTGATGAAAGCAAAGCCGTGGATGGAGTCATCTTACGTTTACAAGCTGCCACCAACGATGGCAACAACGGTACCGACAGGGATACCGACGCCAGGGAGTCCAAGGCCGGAGACGAGAGCAGCGACCTCAGGAGAAAGAGAGATGAGGAGGGCACCGCCATCGACACCGACAACGGTGACGACGTTCTCGACCGGCTTGCCGAGGTCAGCAAGGAGGTCACCGACGCTAGCGGCAGAGGCGACAATGTTACCGAGGGGAACGCCGAGGCTGGCGAGACCGAGACCGGAGACGAGAGCGGTGACTTCGGGGGAAAGCTTGATGAGGAGGATCTTTGCGTTGGGGCCGGTCACGACAAGGATGTTGTTGAGCTGGGGAGCAAGGTCCTGGAGGAGCTTGCCAGTTGCACCACCGGCGGAGGGAGCGCCAGAGGGAGCGGCTCCGGTGGAGGGGACAGCAACGCTCGTGGGGACTGCAGAGGGCTTTGCAGAGGGGAGTCCAGAGGGGAGTCCAGAGGGAATGGCTCCAGTGGTGCCGGTTGGCAGCTTTCCAAGGCCGCTGAGAATAGCAACCACAGGCACACCGTCGTTGCCGCCAAGGCTGCCGAGAAGGCCATCCAGGACTGTGTTAAGCTGACCGAGGTTGGAGATAACGGGCACGTTGCCGAGAAGGCCACCCAGGAGGCCGTCCAGGAGACCGCCCAGGAGAGGGGCGCCAACGGCAGTGGAAGCCAGGGCAGAGAGGATGTAAGCGAACTTCATTTTGAAGGTATGTTAAGGAAAGAAGTGAGAGACTTGAAAGATTAAAGACTGGATAGGAATGAATGAATGAATGAATGAATGAATGAGTGAATGAGTGAGTGATGCTGATGCAAAGGATGTAGTCTGGTGGGTTAGGAAGAGGTTTATATAGGGTTGAACAGTGTGATCGTCCTATGCCAGGGAGCTCTATGGGAGTCCTTAAGCCTTCTGTGCATGGGTTGGTGGAGACGTTCCAGAGATGCAGCATTGAGATTAAAATCGGAGTTATGGCAATAGTCTCGTGTTTGGTGGAGATAGGACCCATGCTATTGATGGCCTGGATTGCTTTACAGGATGATTGACGGATGATCTTACAACCAGCCTTCTGTGGCTTTGAGTCCTGTGCGTCAGTGTATTGCTCAGTATTCTCAATTAACTTTCGTCTTAAGTACAGTCATCCGAAGTCTGTTCTAATTTGATATATCAACAAACTCAGCCAATGGCCATATACCATTGTATTACAAGATGTCTATTCCACAAGGTATTCGAGCATGGCATCGGTTTCTGTCCCTCGACATGGGGTGATGAGAGATCCGTAAAGGCCCTTTAGTGTCTGTCATTCAGCATTCATCTCACCAACTTCCCACTCCAGAGTGATGGGTCAAGTCCTAATTAATCGTTAAACTTTCCTATTTTGGGTCTGTAGCTTTTCCACCGGGCGTATATACTTCGCGTACGAGATGTCCGATCTAGTCCTTAGAAAGCAACGCGCCTTGCATACTAGCCTATCCAGAATAATATTATCGGCAGCTCTCGGTCCTCCAGCTTTCCCATCTCCATCGTTACCAGCCCCGCGATAATATCAAATCAATGGAAATGAGCTCCCAGATGAATGGCTCCCCGAAAGTAAACCATACTACGAGCTATTCCTGCGCTATGGCATTGGACAGTGGTTCGATTTGTCTTATTGATTGGCTAGTGCCGCCTTGCAGATTGTAAATTATGTTAGCGACTGAGCCCTGATACGTACTGGCTAAAGGCTTAAGGGTGCACTAGACCGGGTCCCTGTCGATCGTTATATTAACGCGCATCCATATGCCTGGTAGATACGGAGTACACAGGGGAGTCTCCACTGTGGCACTGGCTGCCTTCAGGTACGGTTCCGCTAACCATTATACTTTGATTTACTCGGTACCATAAGTTCCATAACGGCCTTTTTTAGCCTGTTGAGTACCCCGTAGATCAGTTGCTTATTTCGACGATGTGCTGAGCCACGACTAAAGTTAGAATTACGGGTCAACCGGGAAACCTCCGCGGCGGGCAATGAGGTCTTTCTGGGTAAATGGAGACATGTAATATAAATCTGTACCGTCTTGCAAATCGTAATAATTTGAATAGCGCGATTTTCCGTGCGTTGGCAATTCAGGGTTTACTTTTCATTTCTTTTCTGTGGTCGGTGGAAACCGGTGAACTATCGAATACTCTAGATTAACCGTAGATCATCTCCACACACACACCTCTTAATCAAAGGGAAGATTCGGTAGATGGGAAAGTTAGACTAGAGAAGTGCCGTTCAACCTTCTTGACGAAGGTGATCTCCTGTTGATAGGTTAGGAAACATTTGGCTATGTTTTGATACCAGCAACTCGATACAGAATAACCAGCCATCCGTCTGCAAGGATGCTGCGCTTGCTATTTCATTAACCGGGCGTAAAATCTATCCTCGCTTAGAAAGTTTGTCCAAAAGACTACCGAAAAGGGACACCAAATGTGATATCAGGACAAGAAGCGGCGAGCGAGTATTTCTAAGCTGTGTTTACGCCACCTCCTGCATCTTTAAGTTACTCGGAGATGTAATCCGTAGATAATCTACTCCTTACTAGTAATTAGTACTTGATGATCTGTTACAACTTGAGTCGGACTTAGGGCTCGGAAAAGTTCAGCCTCTTCCCCTTGCTTGAATCCATAAGAATAGGGAGTGACTCAGTAGATAGATCAGATCACCTGGGGGGTCGGATAGGTCATTGGATGACGTGCTTGGTCTACCTTCCGTAATCCAAGACTCAGTTATCACTTTTTCACTCGACACATCCGATTTTACGAAATCCAATTACAAATGGCGATACTTTTCATGGTTCGGAAATTTGTTCCTGAGGCACGAGAGTGGCATCATTCTGAGTTTGCGCCACAAGTCCTCATTGTAATTAATTCGTTGGTTTACCGTATCAATCTTTATTACACCGGTGTGGAGAGGAGCTCTGTAGTCGGCCTTGTATTGTTAATACGGTCGGGTGGCTTGACTTGAGGCGCTCTTGGCATCTGAGGATGTCCTTTTGGTCGTCCTTGGATGGCATTTGGAGACACAGTAATTGAGTGCAATGGTTATGTGCTATGTCGTATAGATAAGGATTTTTATTATTTGCTATGATAAGTTACAAAGTTAGATGCATTCAATTTATATTTTGAGGACCATTGGTTGGGAATATATAAAATAGTCGTGGGTGATATGTTGACCGGTAGAAATATATATCTTTCTTCCACTACTCTGAATAGCCTTTCTCAACAACATATCTGACAGTTGTAAAATCATCCTTTTTAAGTGTGCAGATACCCATCGAGTTGAACGATCTATTCTTGAGGAATTACCAACTTATCATTTTTTTTTCTTGTCTTTTCTATTAGATGAGCTTTTTCGCAAACAGTTACTCTACCGTTCGAAGAACAACTACATATGAATTGGCTTGATTCACGTGACCTGACCTCTAAGTATTTCTATAACACTAGCTAATAAATAGACAAATGCTAAAAACGCGCACAGTTGACTCATACTACAATGGCAGACCTCCAATGATGGGAACCGGAGACATGCCCCGTTGTCCATCCTTGTACAAACAAAGCATGATGGGATTCAACCACACGGGCGTCGCCCACACGAGGAACAGTGCCACCCAAACATATCCTATCACTCGCCTAAAGAGAGGACTGATTCTCTCAATCTGAGCGCGAAACAGGGATTGGAAAACACTCTCAAACAGAACGCCAAGAGCTTGGAGACAAAAGAACCATACAGCGCCAGTTGTGGCTCGCGGGACGCCGAACGCTAGGTCCATCCCCATGTGGACAAATCCAGACACGGTAAAGGCGAAAAGCACTCGGAGGTAGCAGGCCCACCGTGACTTAGGGGATATCCGTAGAACCGAGAAGGAGATGAAGTCTGCATTCGAGACGAGAAGCGTACGCAGGACTTGGTGCCATGCCGTTCTGATACCTGTTAGTTGGTTTTGGCTGCTTGCGATGAAAGGCTTACTTACCCCCATAGTCGTGTTAAAGACCAGGCTTCGGTCAGCGAATTGGCTACTGGCGGCCACTCCACGGGGTCGTAAACTCCCAAGGCCACCAATATGACCCCTCCGAGGCTATACATTCCCACGATGGAGGCCCTGCATACGATTCCGAACGAGATAGTGATCATAGCGTGAACCAAGATTGTATTTGCCGATGTCCCGTACAACCAAGGGGCGAGAACCATCTTGCTGTCGGATAATTCCGCGATAGCACCAACCATACGAGGGTCGCTCGGGTCCATAGTACATAGATGTACCAATAAGAACGCGATACACACTTTCACACTGCCCTGGAGCACGAACTTTAAACGGGTGGGTACATATTGCGGATTCGTGCTGTCGAACACAGGGAGTCTCGAGATCTGCCACGGCGTGTTGATGCGGCGATAATTGAACGCTATGTTTTGCGACCAGAGAAGTCGACGGAAGAGAGTTGACTTTAGGGAATCAGAAGTTGCTTTCTTTGGAGCTCCATCGCCAAACTTCTTCGCTTCCCACTCAACCTGCGCCTCGTAGGAGACACGGCTCAACACCAGCATATCAATAGCGTTCAGTACGTTCACCCAACACATGGCCGCCAGCGGCCCTCCCGCTCTCGTATCGGCAAATGATTCCGCGACGCGAGATTGGAACGAGTATGCTAAAGCTATTACGATCGCCGCAGCCGTAGACCGGACGATAGATTGGGACGGCGTCAGAGCCACGGTCAATCCAGTTACCAGCTGAACGAGGCCCCATTGTGCCAGCGGGACACGCCAGGGTTCAAAAGCAGCGGGGTCCATGGTTGGGAATGTTGAAAGAGTTTATGAAGGGGGATACAGAGATTGCGGCGGCTTCACGTCGATTGAGTTGAGTTAGGCTAAGCGGCTAATTTTTCAATTTGCATTAGGGCTTACGATGTGGTTGGTGATCAGCATCCATTTGCGGGAAAAAGCATTGTTATCGCGGCTTTTGACGGCACTGATTGGCTGTTTTGAAAATACGAGTCAGATAAATATCGATGGAGCCTGCAATAGCCCCATTTACTATCCTGTTGGGCCGTCCTGGTTGGCTGAAATCAGTTCATGCAGATCTCCTTACTGCTTCTGGTATGTGGGCCATCCGTATAGGCTCCGCTCGGTTCTTTGTCATGTTCCCCTGAACAAGAGACTGAAACGAAGTCCCACTGCGTTATAATCTTACATAACATAGACAGATATGGCAGGGAAAGTGCTCAACGGGGGAAGATTTATCCATGACTATATCTATTACTCGATAATATCACCAAGTGCTTAAATTAGCGTATACCGTTTCAGAAATTAACCAACTGTAGCACCCGACGCAACAGGCACTATCAATTACTTGCTATTTTGTATCCAACAAACACTCCGAGTTGAGCTCTGCAGTGTTTGTAATATTCAGCGTTTCTGTATGATCTCAGGGAACATGCTGTGTGAACGGGTGTGTTTCAACAAACAAACTTTGCTTGGGGCGATATCCCCTGCATAACAAAGGGCCCAGGGCTATCGAACACATGGCTCTACGTTCATCATGCAAGGTATGCCAGGATAAATATTAGGGCTACGCAATGTAAGTTTCATAAAAGGAGGGGGCTTTGTATGGCTCGTATTGTGACCTTCACAGACTACGCACAACAAGGTGGAAGAAGCGGACTTGTTTAGCACAGATTCGGCACCATCAAAGCAAGTTGACCTTGCGCACCAGCCTGGATGGGAGGAAATCTTCAATTATATTTGGCTGGATACGATACCCTGACATACCCACTATGTATTAATAGTTGGGAGAAGTGCTGAGGGGAGAATCTCACGGCAGTCATGAGCCTACTGTAAAACTTCTCCCAGCCTCTCCAATGAAATAGCCCAGTGTAGAGAAGAAACCATGTATTCTTTAAAATCCCCCCCCCTTTTTTTCTTTTTTTTAGAAAGTCGACAAAGTGCTACATCTCATGAGCCGTTGGACCGGGGCTTTTCCGCATTACACCAATCTATTATCGCTGACGAGAATGATGAAAGTGTGTTTCACTGCCACGAACCGACGGTGATTGATGATAAAATCAAGTTGGAAGCGAAAAGACGTTATAGCTAATCCTTCGGGACAACATTGGATGTCCAGGTATAGATCACATGCGTCTTGTTTGACATTGAGAGAGATCCCCATGTGGTCGCAAACAATTTTCCAGACCAGTGGACCGTTAGAATTTCTTCTCTTAATCTTCTGCTTACGAGTACTGATTGACGGATGCAGCGTCTGCCTCTCGATCTTGTTTTACTTTCAAGAGAATGATACGAATCATCGGATATAAATCTCGGAGCAAGCGGGAATGGAAGGGCCGAGACAGCAAATGCATCTAGTCATTTATGAAGAGCTATGTCAATAGTAAACGTGCTTTTCTTGATATTTGAGATTAACAAGAAATGGCTGCTCCTGGGTATGCGATCCACGGTTCCTGTTGAGCATGAGGTCAGATATGACCTCACCAATCGACCCGCACGAATGAGAACCATAGACAATGGTAAAGGAAGCTTCGACGTGAAACAAAGCTAATGCTGATCGAGAAAGCTATTATCTGGGACTTAGATCGATCGACCGTCTATGACGAAGTTATAAAAATCCGCTGTTCGCTGCATGTTTTCGAGTTGGGAATAGTATACCACACCAACTTAGTGCAATTACTTCAAGACAAAATGGTCAAAGATCTGGTAAGATGCGATCATGAAACTTATAATATCCCGTCGTTGACCAGTTCCTAGACATTCGATGTCCGTTTCGATAACGAGCTAGCCCACAATTACTATGGAGACGGAAAAGAGCTAGCTGAGCAGTACGGATAGCAGGCGCTCTATACCGTCCTTCGAGGCTAATGTTCATGAGTAGTATGCGGGAAATTTATCACGACAAGAACCTTCAGTTCCCTAATGAATTCCAGTCCACTCTAACTACACCACCGGTCCATTTTATGTCGTATGTGCCTTGCAATTGAGAATAGTGTACTCAAGACTAACTCTAGTAGGGTGGAGGCATTGGACGACGCCGACGTTAAAGAGCTGAGGAAAGTAAATGTTCCTCCTGGCTTGAATATCGAAATTCTGGACCTGAAAATGTAAATTCTAGGATTGTTGGGCTTTTGTACTTGGTCTTTGAGAGGTTGGAAAAGGGTATGGTCTGATATTAGTGAGATATAAATTGTATTTATGCCTAGTATGTAGACTCGTAAAAATGAATCCGGGTTACTGGTTTACATGTGCAGTAACTTACTCTATGCTACATGAATTGTGTACTTCCGCATTCATAAGCACAAGGAAAGCACTTCTTGAACCAGCACGACTTAAGCTCGACACAAAACACGTTGAGGACGGAGTTGCCACTATGACAGAGGGAAAACGTTGTATGTTTTCATCAGCGTATGCAATATCTGCAACACAACGATACCTCCGAAGATAAGCATGGCTACGCGAGCACAGAGGCACGTCTCGCTGACCGCTTTGAGTATCAGTCAGGATTATCATTGCAGCTTTTGTGCTTTTTCTTTGTGGTTCGGATCTGCAGCCGAGTGCTCAAAAGGGTGGATACCGAGGCCGTGAGAATGGAAGACAGATCCAAGGGTAAGGGCTTCCGAAGGATATCAAGCACTGTGGAGTCTTATTTCCGTATTAGATATGTGTGTTTGCATAAGCAAAAGTGGTATCATACGTCCCGTGAGACAAAAGGGTAGAGTATCCATCAATGAAGCTGATGGACAAGATATGCTAGTAGCCGCTGCATGTTTGATTCCTGTAGTGCTACCTTGAAAATTGCATATCCTAAATTAAGGGCGTACGGCCAAGACTTTCCAGAGCCAGAAGGCAGAGGAAGGAATTTCGGGATGCTCGGCGTTTGCCTACTGTGATTCTTGTCCGTTGGTTGATGGGTGGCTATACTTGATTGTGTTTCATCGTGGATATAGCCCAGAGAGCTGACCGTCTGGGATTTCGAACAGAGGTAAATAGACAGAGTGTCTGAGCTTGGTCGAGAACGTTTCTCTGAGAGACCCAGTATAAAGGTAAAATGTGTAATGTAGGACCTATTCTCCAATCGCTTTCCATCCGAAGCAAAAAAAAAAAAAAAAAAAAAAAAAAAAAAAAAAAAAAAAAAAAAAAAAAAAAGAAAAACAAAAGTAATATTAATCCAGCATCACCTGCCATGTCAATAGTTTAGAATAGGTCTAGAATGATTGATTGTGATTTATCTCTGTGGGAGAACCTCTGCCCGAGCGCAGATTCTCTGTTCTATCTTAACATTAGGAGAACTAATGCTCTCTAGCCACGTAAAAAGCATGGGAAACCTTGTCAGTCCACCTACTAACCCGTTTAGGTACTACTATTTACCCTCTCTCCTGTAGGCAAAGGATTTCCGCAGCGTAGCATCAACCGACTCGCCGAGCCAACCATGATGAGTGGTGAGGTCATCGTATACGTAAACTCGATGACCTCGTACAACCAAATGACGAGAGAAAAGGAGAGGATTTATGCCCATAAACTCAAGCTTTTGTTGATCCCCAGGAAAAAATACTCATAAAATCCGACCGGGCCGATCATCTCATCCCTTGCATAGATCCCGTCAGCGGCATTGACAATCACCACAATGGTCCACTTATCCAGAGTAAAAAGGGCCAAGCAAGCCCAAAAGCCTCAACAGGAACAAGACCAGGGAGAAAGCGCGGCTACTCCGTACGTGTATGGAACACACTATGCCACCGAAGAGCTTCCGGAGCATGTCATGTCTGAACGGGAGATGCCCGCAGATGTGGCTTTCCGGTTGATTAAGGATGAAATGAGTTTGGATGGAAACCCTCTACTCAAGTGCGCTTCTTTTCCCCTGCTCATGTTTAAGGCTTGGTCTGATAGTGTTTTAGTCTGGCGAGTTTTGTTACCACTTATATGGTAGGTCGTTGGCCGCGCGTGCCACTGACCAGATGTGCTAATTGCAATAGGAAGATGAAGCACAAAACCTCATGACCGACGCGCTGAGCAAGAATTTCATCGATTTCGAAGAATACCCACAGACCGCGCATATTCAAAACCGTTGCATTAATATGATCGCACATTTGCTGAACGCGCCAACCACCGAAGGGGACGGTGACCTGGATACCCTCGGGACGTCTACGATCGGATCATCGGAAGCGATCATGCTCGCGACACTGGCAATGAAGAAACGCTGGCAGAACAAGCGCAAGGCAGAGGGGAAGGACTGGACGCGTCCGAATATCGTCATGAACAGTGCGGTGCAGGTTTGTTGGGAAAAGGCAGCAAGGTACTTTGACGTCGAGGAGAAGTACATCTACTGCACGGATACACGATATGTGATAGACCCGAAGGCTGCAGTGGATATGGTGGACGAGAATACGATCGGCATTTGTGCTATTATGGGCACCACCTACACAGGACAGTACGAAGATGTCAAAGCGATAAATGACTTGCTCAAAGCAAAGAATATCGACTGTCCGATTCACGTCGATGCAGCCAGTGGCGGCTTTGTGGCGCCGTTCGTGAGGCCGGAACTGGAGTGGGATTTCCGCCTGGAAAAAGTAGTGTCGATTAATGTCTCTGGACATAAATATGGATTGGTAGGTTTTACAATGATACTACGCGCTGTCCTGAATCTATGCTAATTGACAAGGTCTACCCTGGCGTCGGCTGGGTCTTCTGGCGGTCTCCTGAATATCTACCCGAAGAGCTCATCTTCAACGTGAATTATCTCGGCTCCAACCAGGCCACGTTCACGTTGAACTTTTCAAAGGGGGCCTCCCATGTTATCGGCCAATATTACCAATTGATCCGACTGGGCAAGCATGGATATCGATCTATCATGCAAAACCTTACGAAGACATCGGATTACTTCGCCGATGAGCTAAAGAAGCTTGGATTCTTGATCATGAGCGATGGCAACGGTCGCGGCTTACCACTTGTTGCGTTCAGAATGAAGCCTGATGAGGATCGACTATATGATGAATTTGCTTTGGCTCATGTTCTTCGCCAACGCGGATGGATCGTGCCGGCATATACGATGGCTCCGCATAGCAACCAGTTGAAGCTGATGCGTGTTGTCCTTCGAGAGGACTTTACCATGCATCGGTGTAATATCCTGCTGGAGGACATCAAGGCCGCATTGAAGTCATTGCAGGAGATGGATGCCGAGATGATCCAGAAATATACACTGTATGTCCTTGACGCGACCCATGGGGTGTGCAAGCTAACAAGAACAGGCACCTTATGGCGCACAGCGCGAAGAAATTGCCACAACAACATGCACATTACAAAAACGAAAAACACTCATTGCAGGGTAAAACTGGGAAGACGCATAGTGTATGCTGATTTTCCTTCGCGACGCTGGGCACATTCCAAAAATATCTCGTGTCAGAAAGCCGTCACATATCGTTTCTAGTAAATACATGCGAGGTTACTCATATCAGCCAATATAAGCATGAATACCTTAAGGTGATGAACTGTGAATGCAAGAGACAGTAATTTTTGACCTCTCATTAGACTCAGGATGTAAGGAGTAGGAAGTGACATCCAAAGCACAGCATGGCAGCTGATCCACTGGGAATGGAGCGAGGGGGGATTACTGGCATGTAATGCAAGTACAGTATAATTTGCAATCAGACTTCGTTCCAGGTCTCATTAATTCTAGGGCTTTGGGCATCACCTGCCAGTAAGCACGGAGTCTTAACGATCATGGAAATTCGTCGTCCTTGAGAGAGGTCTTAACAAAAATAAGACAAATTGTTTCCTCCTTCGTTGTACACATCCACATATACTGCTCTTTTCATTTTGTCGTCTGACCCAAACCACAAATTTAGTGGAGCCAAATTGACAAATTTCGCAGCATAATGTGACCAGTACATATGTCGAGACCAGCGTTCGCATGCTCAGTACGCATTGATCCAATCAACGGACTCGTGCCTGTCTATGTCAAGAGCTAAAGTGTAATTGCTGCATGCCGCATGAACTTTAACCACTGGGTGAAGTCAATTGACGTCCTGCAGCGCACTAGAGTCCACGATCATAGACCTACACTAAATGTCGGTAAGCCGTAAGCCTGTGTTTTTTCCTGATGCCTAGCAAGCTATATTTTTGTTAGTGCGTTAAGCATGTCTAATCTACTGTGGCTATCCCAAAATGATAGTTGTTGATGTGTGAACCGGTGGCGCATTGCCGATGGACTCAAATCCTCATCGACACAGCTTATTTTCGATTGAAAAATGTTAGATTGAACTGTACGGATATGATCGCATCTCATTAATCGTCAATCGAATATGTTGAGAGATATTGCAATCTTAAGGCCTCCAGCAGTAGGTCACGGGCCACCCCTGATAGCATGATTACTTTTTCTGAATGCAAGAGAATTTTCGCTGAGCTCACGAACCACCGGAAGCATATAATGGTGACCTTGGTGGGTATCGGTCTGCGGGATTATCAATCCACTATATAATAGTTGCAACCGCTATTCCCTATTTGGTGAACCCTAAAAGACACCATTATGTGATATATCAGATCCGTCTCGTATGACGCCGGCCAAAGAACAATAGTTCACTTCCCAGAACAGTAAGTATAAACCTTCGTCATCAATAATGGCGTTCGTGCTCGGGCGGCTGTCACTATCCGGATCTTCATGACGCATTCTATGGAGTACATGAACACCCATTTTGACCACGATCACCGAGCTGCTGCGCAAACGCCTGCGTCAACGACCCCAGAAACTTTCCTCTAGGGGATTTGGCTCGGATAGTTTTCGATACTGCAGCTGATTTACAATAGACCATGTGGGATATTGGTTCTTGACCGCTCCGTCAAACAAATCACTCTGTTAATACTCATAAATATCAGACTTTGATATTCGTATACAGCTCCCCGCACGAACGCTATTGATGCTTCTTGATTAGTTTGTGATATATCGGAGACAGATCATATCCTACCTAAGAATATTTCCTTTTAGTTGGATTATAAAGATGGCCGTAGTAGCGAGGTTTTCATGTTGCTTTCGGTCTTCATTGCCTTTCCAGTCCGGGTTTCTGCTTTCCCTGACATCGATTTGTATCCAGGAGATACAGAAAAATGCAGCTTTTATTACTGGTAGTTTTGTTGGCTAGTGCCTGCCAGGTGCAGGCCAAGGCTGTATTTGCCCACTTTATGGTAAGCTTCTGCTGTTCTTTCCCAACTTCAAACTGTGGTTAATGCCTTTCAGTTAGGGAATAGTGACAATTACACCAAGGCAAACTGGGAGCAAGACATCTCGGCGGCCAAGGAGGCACACATCGACGCTTTTGCGATCAACACAGGCTTTGGCCTCTCAATTCATCGAATGCTGACCGATGCATTCGCAGCTGCGGATGAATTGGATTTTAAACTATTCCTGTCCTTGGACTACTCAGGAGATGGACACTGGCCACAGGACCAAGTAATAGACTACCTCAAAGACTTCACCAAGCTGCCAGCCTACTTCAAAACCGATGACGATAAACCCCTTGTCTCGACTTTCGAGGGGGACCAAGCTGTTGGTGATTGGAAGAACATCAAGGATAAGGTAGACTGCTTCTTCATCCCGGAATGGTCCGCGCTGCGTCCAGAAAAATCAATCTCCTATGAGCAAGTCGACGGTCTGATGAGCTGGACGGCCTGGCCAAATGGCACGGACCCAATGACCACCGAGACCGACAAAGAGTATCTGGACGCTCTCAACGGGAAACCGTACATTATGCCTGTCTCACCATGGTTCTACACCAATCTGGTTCGGTACCATAAGAATTGGGTGTGGCAGGGCGATGACCTTTGGTACACCCGCTGGCAGCAGGTTCTCGAGCTCGAACCAGAGTATGTTGAAATTCTCACCTGGAATGACTATGGCGAGTCGCACTACATTGGTCCGATACACCAGAGCGGCCTCGCGGTCTTCGACTACGGACAGGCGCCGTTCGACTATGCCAAGGACATGCCCCATGATGGGTGGCGGAACTTCCTGCCCTACGTTATCGACCTCTACAAGAATGGAGGTAAAGATGCTGACATCAAAGACGAGGGCCTTGTCAGTTGGTACCGAGTTAACCCCGCGTCCGCATGTTCCTCGGGCAAGACCACAGGAAACACAGAGACCCAGGCGCAGCAGACTCTGGAACCCCAGGAGGTGCTCCAAGATAGGGTTTTCTTTTCCGCGCTGCTGGAGTCTTCTGCTGACATCTCTGTCACTATCGACGGGAATGCTCGGGCCGCAGGCTGGACGGATACGCCGGATGGAGGGAAGGGGATTTACCACGGCAGCATCCCCATCAACAACCAGACCGGGGCTGTTGTCGTGACCCTCACTCGAGATAATGAGCTACTAGCCGAGATCGACGGGCATCCCATCACGTCAGACTGTGTTAAAAATATGACCAACTGGAACGCATGGGTGGGAAATGCCACATCGACGGGTCCTAAACCTTCTTCGCCGTCGGGGTCATCAGAGCAGGACTCCTCGTCTAATCGACTGGTCCTGTCAGGGATGCTCCCTGTTGCTGTGGTGTGGACTCTTTTCTTTGCTCTGATATAATGCTGGCCCACGACGCGAAGTAATGCATGTGATGTTGATATCGGCGATGACGCCGTAGGGCTGGGCTTTTGGAGGAGAAAAGTACTAGGATACCCATCGTACGGTCTAGACCTAAGATAATATTTAATTCCTACTTGAATCATGACCGCCAAGCTCGCTTGTAGATATTCTGCAGTCTAGACTATAATCAGTAGGTAGATATCACCCAGTGTGCGGGCCGTAAACGGTCTACCCACTTGGCTGGAAGGCTCCAGATAAGCGAAGGTGTTTTTTTAAACATTGAAGAATAGTTTGCCTTTGTCGACAATGGGACATTCTTAATTCGGAAGTTAGTCCCGGCTCCACAGGCTCCACAGACCCATACTTTTGATCTCCCTGTTCCCGAGGATGCACGGTCGTTCACGGTCCAGATTTCAGTCACCTCTATGGAGAATCACACTGTAGCATCCCATCACATGACTTTGATTTGATTAGATGTATTCTGAATAGGGCTGTCTCTGATCAATGGTCACTACTCTATGGTTGTTGTTCATGGTGACACATACTTGGCAGGGACCAACAATCGTGTATTGAGTAGCTTCAACAATATGTCGACATCACTTCTGCCCCTACCTGGGTGAATATTTCTAAAGCAATAATGATTCATTTGGTGGGGCTATTGGCGAGGAAGGAAGGTGATGGACCCTTCATGTTCAAACAATGGTTTCTGTCCCTGCAAGGATAAATTATTGTTATAGCTGTTTTGGGAAAAACGAAGGTATCGATCGCCAATAAAAGGGGATAGCCAAAAATATTTAACGAAAGAGTCCCATAATCACATAGAATTCGGGGAGAAGTCAAGACATTTACTGAATAATGCCAATCTCAGAAAAGCCCACTGCTGGGGATTCTCCGAGGTTGTCTATTGCCCCAATAGGAAGTTGCTTAACGGTCAAGGGTAAGCGAGATCTGCGTGAAGTCAAGGACTATAGAAGTATCCACTGATTATCATGGGTGCCAATGGTGAGTGGGTGCCAGGACTCAGTCTATGACACCACAACCAGCTTCCCGTTCGCCACACTAGCGGCAAACTCCGTTGCACTGTAACCCGGGCCAACCTGGGGAAATCAATCCAATTGAGAAAACTAGAATTGAGTTTAGTGGCTCAAATCCAGCCCTACTCTACGTTGGCGATTTCTCGGGGCCGACAGTTATTGGTGGCGATGGGCTGGAACGCTCCAGAGATGCCATGGACGGGCCAGGGAAGTGCGAGTATGATATCAAACTTTATTCCTTGACTTTTTTGCGCGTTGCGTTCTTCTATAAATCCCCTGATTGTACCCCTGGGCTTCAGGGGAAAACGGAAATATCAACCTTCACTATTCTCATAGACAAAGCAGAGATAACCTCGTATTACTGTGCATACTTCAGTGTCAGTATGTCTGGGTCTCTCGAAGCCCTCACCAGGCCCTCGGCCTTCTTTGTACGCCATGCCTCTCGCACAAGCACAAACACTCGCATTCCTCCTATCGCTCGTCGATCTGCCTCACCCATCCCCAGTCGCATGGCCGTGTTATCGCGTGACAAGCTTGAAAGAGAAACAGCAGCTAAGAACCCCGACTTGCGTCGTTGCCTAGGCCACCAACGGCTTCTCCGCCGCTCAATTGAAGCTGCCCAAGAGGATATGCGAAAGGCTATGGCATCATTCAAGTTAGAAGACAGCGACGATGAGGACGAAATTCTTGGAGATGATTATGACTCCTCCCCAAGCCCTATGATTCGCGAGCAGATCACAAGGGCTGTCAAGGCAATGGTCAAGCGTCGTGCAACCAGTCAAGTCCACGAGACCGACAATGCCAACTCAACGCCGCAACTGATGCGTGTGAGCTCCCAGAATGAGAACAGCTGTGACTTGTCATCGAGACAACCCAATGATTATTACAAGGCTCCATCTGTCACCACGGGACGTCGCAAACATACCACAAAATTCGCCTTTACCCGACGGCTGTGGTCGTCATCCGGCCAATCTTTGCAAGCAATGGCCAGCTGACATCCACCGGAGACTTCCTGGATAATGCAAAAACGTGTCAACCCTTACATCAACTACGGCCTCCTAATATTATAGTCCTCGACACTACCTCTGCATTTACAGCAGCGACGACAAACCATCCTTGAAAGCGTCAACCTCATTCTTCTGTTTTTCGAAAAGTTTCTAGCGCTTGCATGTGTATCAACTAGACTCTGAAGATAATGGCCTCGCCTGATGCTTGAACTGCGATTACGCGACGATTTTACGAAGCTCTTTGTGACACCGACTTTCCTTACCATGTATATATTAGAGCATATTTCTTTTACTACTGTCCATGTACAATTATCATGCTTTTGAAGCCGGCTTACAGCCTTGAATACATACTTTGAACCTAAACGTTCCTCCACGATACTGTACTACTCCTTTTAGCGGCCTCTTAATGATTTGTAGCGTCGTAAGGAAATAGGCAAGAAAAGGAACAAGAGGGAAAGAAAAACGAGACACTTCAGTTCAAATCTGTAGTTTCCAGCACTGGTTCCTAACCATCCCCTAATATCCACTATGACGAACCGATCCCCACGCTATGCCAAATATAATATTTCTGTCTCGGTCCTCTCGCGATGCCGGGGTCTTGGGATAATTTTGAAAACCTTGATTTGCAAATAGCATAATACGAATTACTCCGAAATCGGGGAAGTTCAAGAAAGTATCGATAACGACAGTGAGACTGTCTGATTTAGGAAGTTCTAGAGAGCGGCTTCGATGACAAGTTAGGTAAAAAGAGACCTTCGTACTCATAGAAAGCGTTAGCTCAAAAGCCAATGCGAAAGATCAGTGATCGTGTCTATCCCGCACCCAGCACTACCTACTGCTTTGCTGGGATAGAGGGTGATGGAGATCACGTTACTCAAGGGCTTCACGATACACGTGAAAAGTAACCTACTTTGACCAAGCTCACAGCTCGGACAGTCGGTGATTGATTCAATGTGATGAGAATAAGAAACTGGCTCAATCAGTGACTTACATCTGCCTTTAGAACGGGATGAGCTTCTATTTGTTCAACTTGTCTATGTTGATCCCACTGAAATTAGCGATATGGTATCAAAGAGTGGATGTATATAAGAGTTTTCACTGTACTTGCAAACATCTCAAGGGCGGGCTTTAAGTGCAGCGTACAGTCTAGTGGTGACTATGTACAGGAATTGAAGAACGTGAGTGCCATAAAACTCATTTCAGCCACTTGCCCCACTCCTACCAACTTCCTAAACGGGATGTATGACTGCCCTCCCGACAACTTCTCGAAGTAGTAACAATCGTTGCTGATGTTATACCTAATACATATTATCAGTTCACCAAAAGGAATTTTCCTGACATCTAAGATACTTCTATGTGTTGCTCACATTATCAAAAATGTCAATCCTTTCTCGTAATTGGCTTTGTGGATACAGATGAACAACACATCTTTGGTCAAAGGCATTACCAATCGATCAGTAGCCCAATATTGAAATGAAACATGCAGGACTAGAAGATCCATGTCAGTCTCGCATTATTTATTCAACTATCACATCTCTCCTTGGCCCTTCAAAACCGATCGTGCATATATCTTCGAACGTGTGGTGATCCCTTGCTCTCTGACCTACACAAACTATTCACCATCACTTTGTCCCTGGTGCCATATTAACGTCCAATATGCTTACTTCGTCTTTCCAGACGCGTGCTACCGCTAAGTTGCAGTTTCGGGGGTGGAACTCTCGTCCAGATGTACACATTGAACTCGCCGGACAAACGGAGCGCTGTCCAAATTCCTATACTACTGGAGATATAATTGAAGGAGCTGTCTCCATCGGCGTTGACTGTGAGACAAGCTTTGATGAGTTGAATATTATATTCGAAGGTAACTTTGCTCTCATTCTGTTGTGCATAATCTTTCCTTCCCGTCCTCTTTCTTCTTCTTTTTCTGTTTTCTCTCTTCTCATCTTGTTTGTTCCTTTTTTGTCGTCAGTCTTAACAAACAGGAGACCCGCTCTAAGACTCACAACGTTAACCCAAGAGCTACAGGATTTTCTGAAACGCAACAGTCGCATGTAATAGCACTTCCGAGTCAAGCAAGGGCCTGTCACACCTTCCTTGAGCACCACCAACCCATCGGGGATACCGAATATCCCACGACGCGTACGTTCGTGCCTGGCCGAATATACAGGTTTCCCTTCATTTTCGTTGTCCCGGAGCGACTTCCTTCTACTAAATGTGATCACCCCCTATGCAATAAGCATGTCAGGCGTGCTCACACTTTACTACCCCCGAGCCTCGGCGATCCCATGCTCGCCAGCGATGGCCGCTCTTTGCTTGATGATATGTCCTCCGAGCTGTGCCGCATCTCTTATAGGATTCGAACCTCACTGACGAGAAGATCTTTGAGAGGCAAAAATGCTAGGGAAACACTGAGGGCAGTTGCGAAAAAAGTGCGAATCATTCCGGCGGTGGAAGAAGAGCCGCCTTTGGTGGTCAATCACGTCGGGGACGATTATTGCATGCAAAATGTGAAGGATATTAAAACAGGCATTACAAAAGCAAAGCGAGGTTCACTCATGGTTACAGCATCCCAACCAAGTCCCCTTCAACTTTACCCACCTGGCTTCCAATCCCCATCGAATGTCTGCACTACGATTACTGTTGATCTACGATTCGACCCGATTAGGGATGAGCCGCCCCCCAAGTTGGGTTCCTTGTACAGTAAGCTCAGTGTTTCCACTTTCTATACGATCACACCGTGGACCGACTTTCCAAGTCCCTCTTATGTCGACTCCCTCGGAAGACACTACTATTCAACGACAGTTCCACTATCAGCACTATGCGTTTCATCGACGAAGTGGACGAAACATTCCCCGGTGAGAATGTCGGACCAGAGCGCTTTGGTGAACGCGACTACGGCTAAGCCATCTCCTAGCACCTCGTCCAAAGAAGATGGCACGTACTACACAGCTGTAATGACTGTGCCCGTCACAATCCCTCCGACGAAAGCATTTGTGCCCACCTTCCACTCATGCCTGATATCGCGGACATATGCGTTGGATCTGAGTATATCTTATCACACACCAAGCGTTAGTCTGTTGACTCCATACATATCTCTCCGAATACCAATTCAAATTACTTCATTACCGAGATCGCAGCCTCTCACACATCCTCCGCTCTATAGTGAGCTGCGTACGACCGAAGTTGTGATGAAACAAGGCGAATATTAACACATAAATGCTAGCAGTGATCCAGATTATCCTGTTGTTCTAGCGCTTGGATGAAACGTTATTCAGCATTCTACAGAATTGCTTTTGATAATTTGAATAAGTCTAGGCATGTATAACATCTCATTATCAAAAGGGGCTGAAATATAGTCGAATCAAAAATAAAATAAGGTAAGATAAAAAAAGGAGAGAAGGAAAGAATACAAGAAAAGGACGAAAACGAAGGGGGAGAGAGCATTGCAGCATTCAGAATCTTAGCGACCAACTTTTTATTGAGGGATGAATTCGGCGTCGAGTGCCTTGTTGCCTTGTTGCCTTGAATCCGTATCAATGGTTGCATCTTCACCCGTGACGTGGATGCGTTTTACACCGCTTTTGCATGGCGTTCGAACCCCAGGTTCTTGTTTGTTGTTGATTTTCTTGAGTCCAGACATGGCAGTTCTGAACGGTCGCCTCTTGGATTGCATGTGAGAGATGGCAAGCCTCTCTGGAGGCGCATGATCTCGAGTTGGAAAAGTATATTCGGATGGTTTCGTGTTCGAGTCTCTTTGATCTGAGCGCCATAGTGGAACCTCCTGACCTAGACTGGTCCTAAGGATTGAAGGCTGCGCAATGGCTTGGATACAATTGATTGGGTCCCGGCTAATGGAAGGATATGATTGGACGGCCAATCCCCGCCTCCCGCTCCGACAATTTCCCCCGAAAACGGTTGGGCCCAGACTCGTGACATGCCGTCGTCTTGTCTGGTCTTGGTCTGGTCTGGTCTGACCGGTGCTGACGAGCTTTCTCTTTCTTTTTCACTCACTCACGCACTCTTTCTTTCTTCGGGTTCCAATCCATTGCGCAGTGTGAGGAGCCCGGGTGGGTCATACTGGAAAAGTACGTCGTCAGTACTACTAGTCTTTAATTCATGCATCTTGACACCTGGATCATCTGACTGGGATCCCCGGATTTCGAAGACCCACGTGGGTGATATTCTTGGCATCGCGTTTACCGTATCAGTTATCAGTCATCTTTATTATCTCTCTCTTTTCTTTGTTTGTCGCCAACTCCTTTTCTCCCTCTCCTCAAATTATTTTACTTGGTTGTTCCTAATACCCTGCAGATTGATTATTGTCGGCAAGCTGGTCGTGAGAGGGATCAACTGCCGGCATTCCTGTGCCATCACTCTCCACCATGGCCGATAATGCGACTCGCGTAACCCCTCAGGGCGGTATCTTGGAAGGTGGTAATCCGTCTCACTATGACAAAAAAAACCCCATCGTCATATTCATCATTCAGGTGAGGCGACTTTGAATAGCCTTCATCCTGTACCGCGATGCCAACCATCATTAGGCCGGCATTATCATCATCTTGTGTCGAGCGCTGCACTGGCCACTGTCCAAGATTCGCCAGCCTCGTGTCATTGCTGAAGTTATCGGCGGTGTCATTCTGGGCCCCTCGGTCATGGGTCGCATCCCAGGCTTTACAGAAGCCATTTTCCCGGAGGCTTCGATTCCCAATCTGAACCTTGTGGCAAACCTAGGTCTTATCCTGTTTTTGTTTCTCGTCGGCCTAGAAACCGACCTCCGCTTTCTGTTCAGCAATTGGCGCGTGGCAGCCAGTGTGTCGGCAGCAGGAATGATCCTGCCGTTCGGCCTTGGATGCGCCATCTCGTATGGTCTGTATAACACCTTCAGCGATGAGCCCGGTACTGTCAAGATCAATTTTGGCACCTTTTTGCTCTTTATCGGTATCGCCATGGCTATCACAGTAAGTCATAGGTGTCATTTCCGAGGCCACGCTCACTAATCGTCCCAGGCATTCCCGGTTCTGTGTAGAATCCTAACTGAGTTGAAACTGCTCGGCACAAATGTTGGTGTAATCGTGCTGTCGGCGGGTGTCGGCAATGACGTGGTTGGTTGGATTCTTCTTGCCCTCTGTGTCGCTCTGGTGAACGCAGGGTCTGGTCTAACGGCTCTTTGGGTTCTGCTCGTTTGTGTGGGATATGTTCTGTTTTTGTTTTTTCTCTTCCGACCGTTATTCTTACTTTTTCTCAAGAGAACGGGAAGCCTCCAGAAAGGCCCTAGCCAATCGGTGGTAGCGGTCACCCTTCTGATCGCTTTGGCTTCTTCCTTCTTCACTCAGGTGATCGGAGTTCATGCCATCTTCGGTGGATTCCTAATCGGTCTCCTTTGTCCTCACGAGGGTGGGTTCGCCATCAAACTAACAGAGAAGATCGAAGACTTGGTTGCTGCCCTCTTTTTACCCCTCTATTTCACCCTGTCTGGTCTCCAAACTAACCTGGGGCTGCTTGATACCGGTATTGTATGGGGATACGTGATTGCCGTGATCGCGATCGCACTTATTGCCAAGATCGTTGGTGGCGCACTGGCGGCCAGGCTTTGTGGCCTTCTCTGGCGAGAGAGCTTATCCATCGGCGTGTTGATGAGTTGCAAGGGTCTTGTCGAACTAATCGTCTTGGTAATCTCTGCTCCTTCACTTTGTGTTCACCGACCTTTCGCTAACGCGATTTAGAATATCGGTCTACAAGCCAACATTCTGAGCACTCGTACATTCACCATGTTCGTGGTCATGGCGCTAGTTACGACTTTCGTCACAACCCCGTTGACCACCGTCTTGTATCCGAAGTGGTACCAGATCAAGGTTGATCGCTGGCGTCGCGGTGAGATCGACTGGAATGGAAACCCCATACAGTCCGATGCGCGTGTTGACAGCGTGACGCTGGCTAAGGAACAGCTTCAAGGTACTACCATTCGAAGGCTGCTAGTTTACTTGCGACTTGACGGTCTGTCAAGTATTTGCACATTGGCCGCGCTCCTCGGCCCCAGCCGTCTTGCTCAGCCTCCCCTCCCCCAAATGCATCCCGATAAGAGAAGGTCCCAAACGATGTCTCCGGAACCAGCGGCCGAAGAGGCTGCCCCGACGGAAGTCGAGGACGTTCCTGCGCTCCAGGTACATGGGGTCCGGTTGATGGAACTAACGGATCGTGATTCTAGCGTCATGAAAGTATCAGAGATAGAAGAATATACGCTGTGGGATCCCGTGGTCAACACCTTTCGCGCATTCGGTCAATGGCATGATATGTCGATCATGGCTGGCGTGTCCGTGGTGCCAGAGCATTCCTATGCTGATACGGTTGTGGGAATGGCGCGTGAAGAGTCCAGTGACCTTCTCCTCATCCCGTGGAGTGAGACTGGCGCCATGAGCGAGCATCAAACCGGGCTTGGTATCGATGAAGTGAGCCGTTTTGCCAATGGCCCGTACACTGACTTTGTATCCACCGTGATGCGCCAATCTTCATCCAGCGTCGGGATTCTCATTGAACGGAGCATCTATAGTCGTCGTACCCGTAAAGGCCTTCTCGCGAAACGATCGTTCAGCGCCATGAGTATTCGCAGCTCCGTGTGGAACAGCGCGCCACCAGCTGCCGCACGCTCTCATCATATTGTTTTGCCTTTCTTTGGTGGAGACGATGATCGATTTGCGCTGCGATTCGTGATGCAACTCGCCCAGAATGACCAGGTCACCGCCACCATTATCCACATCGATGTGGCGCCGTCTCCACCGCAAGTTTCAGAGGTGCACCAGAGTTCGCCCAGTAGCACTACAAAGGACAAGTCTTCAAGTCAGATCTTAACCACCGTCCAGGGATCAGAATCGGATTCTACCTTCTTCGACGCCATGAAGAATTCACTTTCTGAGGAGCTGACCACCCGGATCGTCTTCGCACGGGTTAGCCCACACAGAGACAGCACCGACGCCGTGGGTGTTGCGGTTACCGCTGTCAAGGAAGAAATGGGTAAGGTTCCGCAGAAAGCCGGCAACATCGTCGTGGTGGGACGGCGCAATAACCGGGTGGATCTCAACGAATCCCCTACATCCTCGCAGGAAGAGGTCGGCGCCGAAGCCAGCCGGGTTCTGGGAGCGGTCGCTCAAGCGATGGTTCGCACAGAGAACCGCATCGTTGGTGATGTTCTGGTTCTGCAAGCAGGCATGGGTGCCGTGGGTGCCCGGTAGATATTTTTTGGCTTGAGCAGTATATATACCCTATGCCCTCGTTTTGTGTATGACTGGTAGTGTTCGCCGTTGTCTAGTTTTGTCTTTTGATGAGCGGATGATGCTCTATTGACTTCTGTCCTCCACTTCCCTTACATGATCGACCTCTGAACTTCCATTTGGATACGTTAACTTTCTCCGTACCTTAAACGCTCACCGGTCCTCCACAGTCGATCCGTATAATGCCGCGAGCATCGTAGAACACATGATCGAGTCACTCTACAAGACAAAATATACAATGGAAAGACAAATCTACAAAGAACACGAAGTCAAACAGAATATATACTTTCCCATAAAAGATGACTATTATTATACAATCATAATCATATCCAATGATGTATCTACAATCACATCAACATATCTACATAAATCATCCACAAGTCACCCAACCCCCACAAAGTGAGCACAGCTCACCTTGTTAAAAAGTATTTGTCGAAGCCAACTTCGACCTCTTCCTCAGCGCAGGCCCCCACCAAAACAAAATATACGGGATAAACGTCAGAAGCGTAGCAACCAGAGCCAGAATCAACCCAGCATACTGACTCCCCACGTTATGGAAAAACTGAGACGCAAAAAGCGGCGACACAGCACCAAGGGTATTCCTCATGAAACCCTGACCCGCAATCGCAGACGAAGACGACTCGCCATAGCAATCGGAAGTGAAAGAATAACAAGACTCAAAGATAAAGAAGATACCAATGGTAATCAAAACAAGGGCAATGAACGGTCCAATCCAATGCAGGAAAGCATACTGAGTGAAACTGTAAATGAACAGACCGACCGGCAGCCACACAGCCCCGAACAGGGCCCCGTAAAGCCTAGCCTCCGGCGCCGCGACCCCATTCTGGGCGACGATGGAGTTATACTTTCGAATCTGGAGGAAGTTGAGCCCGAACCCGATCGTGGTTCCCAAACAGAGGGAGATGTAGGGGAGGCCGGAGACGCCTTCGCCCCAGCCCTTCTTTTCTTGGAAGGTGATGGGGATGACCGAGAGGAAGAGGAAGGTCAGGAACCAGGCGAAGGCGATCCAGAGACCGAAGGCGAAGACGACCGGTTCGGTGACCAGCATCTTGCCGGCCTTGACGGAGGAGTTGTAGAGCATGGTTTTGATATCCGGGGCTTCGAGGTCTGAGGCTGCTACGTAGCGGTCGTCGCCGGTTTGCTTGCGGAGAAGGTCGGCGCGTTTTCCGAGAGCGACGCTGCCGCGGGTTTCGCGGAGGCAGAAGAAGCACACGATTGCGAGGGGGATGTTGGCGAGGCCCTGGATGCCTTCGACCCAGCGCCAGCCGAGGGCTTGGTCGATGAAGCCGGCGTAGATGGGGGCGCCGACGGTGCCGAGAATGGCGATGTAGGAGAAGCTGGCCATGGGGATGGCGCGCTCTTCGGGGCGGTACATGTCGCCGAAGGTGCCGCCGACGAGGATGGTGCCGACGCAGCCGAAGAGGCCGAGCAGGGCGCGGCAGACGAGGATGGTGGCGATGTTCTTGCCTAGGGCGAGGCCGATGAACATCAGGCCGAAGCAGATGTAGGCGCCGACGTAGATGACGCGGCGGCCGGCGAGCTCACAGAATGGGGCCAGGAAGAGGGGGGCCAGGGCACAGGTGAAGTTGAAGGTGAAGAGACCGAGTTGGCCTAGGATGGTGGACACGCCGAGATCTTTTGTCATGCGGTCGATACCGGAGCTGTAGGCGGTTGTTGCGAGACCGATGAAGAGGGTCATGAGACAGAGGAGTAGTGAGATGAAGGCTTTGTAACGCGGATCCCAGTTGAAAGGGTTCTCCTTGTCGCCTTCGACGAAGTCGATGAGGATACGCTCCTTTCCTTCATGGATGGTGGCTTGTGTGGCGGTCAGGGGGAGGTCGAAGTCATAGGTGGTGATATTTTGTTCACTTGATGATAGGGAGGAGCTGTCTGATAATGATTGAGCGTGTTTGCCGCCGACCACAAGGCCTGTCTTGCTTGTGGCCGGGATATGTTGTGAACTTGAGGCGGCATCCTCTGTGTGAGATGAGAGGCCCGGTTGGGCCTTCTCGGTGTAGGTCTTCTCGTTCTCCATATTAGCGGTGTTTAAAGGTGAATGGGAGTGGATTGGAGTAGTGAGAAGGGGGGAGGAGAAGAGAACCGGGGTGAGAGGAACAGGCAGTATTATAGTAGATTGACCATGGATGAATCCAACTTACGACTCCGCTGCATCCTGCGTCATAACACTACGAGAATGGCAGAAAATCACGCGGTGGCCAGGTAGGCAGTCCACAAAACGCATCACTTGAGCAGTCAAAGTTTGTCGTTCTCCATTCTCCACGGGGGCCGCTGTCTCCGTTCAGTGTTGGGGGAAGACGAAGTTAGGAACGTCTCCCAGTGGGTCGAAGAGGTTTCCCTTTTGGGAAAGTCTATAAAACTTCGGGGAAAACCCTCATTACTCATCCAAGATATCGTTGGCTTATCCAGGAGTCAAGCAATACATAGCCAGAGATTTACTTGAATTTTGTATATGCTTCCACGGCTCGAGGTGAATCTTCCTTCGCAAACCGTCACATTGTCCCCTATGATTGTCAGGAACAGGGAGAGAGGCAAATACCAGATCCAGTTTCAGTGATCGGAATCCGGCCGAGACGAGTGGAAAAGAATGAGGTCAACCCCCACGCCGTCGCCAGTTCGGCATCCCGATGCAGGGCAAACGCTGCCCTAACTCCATACTGGAATGCACTTCCCCCGGCCCGACTCGGTCAGTTGCCACCCCATGGGCCTCAGGATCCCACGCTATTCGATCGGGGCCGATATGGATCTTCGGGTCATCTTCGGAGAAATCAAACCGAAAATTCTCACCGCTGCTGACACTCTATCGGCGCTTCCGGTCAGTCAATGCAACGTGAAGAGTTACTGCAGGATGATATATCTTCTAAATCTCGTCCGCATCTATGCAAGACCGGCACCATGGAGGCCCCAAGTACTTTCAAAGACTTCTCTCTCTACTAGGGATGCCCACGGGCGGTCTACCAAGTTATCATATTGAGAGTTACCCACACTTTGAAAATCCTTCCAAGGCTTGGTACGGATCCACATCTCAAACTTTAGAAGCTCGCAGTTTCCTATACGTTTTAGGTAAGAGCCTCGGCATTGGCTATACCGACCGAACTGCTCTGTTTCCGGTCCCGAAGAAAATGCAGAAGCCTTGTACATCCCGTGAAGCCCATTGGCTAGGTAAGGCTTTTCAGATCTCCTTTTCCAGGTTCCTACGGACATTGGGCGGTCTGCTCATGAGATCTGAAAAACCAGCGAGGACAACTGGATACTCGTCACACAACCCGGTGCGACGTCATCGCTAAAAAGATTTTGAGGGCTCTCATGATGCTTTTGTGCGTTCAAAATCTGTTTCACTTTACTGTGGATCGTTGGAAAGGTCGATCATAACGTCCAGAATCGGGATGTTTCGGGTGTTGGGACGCATCTGCAGTCTGTGACTAAACATTTTTTACTCTAGAGTGCTTAGGAGGAGAGTCCTCCGTAGATTTATGCCTCGTATAAAACTCTTATCCTACTCCACATCTGCTATGAAGGGCAAGAGGTCAACATAGTACCCCAACGATCGGTTCAGTTGCCGTCTCATCGAAACTTCTATGGAGAATCTCTCTCCCAGAACACTATAATGAACCTTTCTCCCATCTTTCACGTCGAAGCGACCTTCTTGATACCCCCTAGCAATCTATTAGACGACCGTAATATTCGGGCTTCTACGGCGATCTACAGTAACTCGTAGCCCTCCTAGGCCCGTAAGAAGCAATCCCTCCGTAGCTGCATCAATCCAGTTACGTACAATTCCGTCCAGTGCCCTACATCAGGCACTCAAGCATAGCAATGCATACACTAAGTCAGTTATGCATCAATAAACAAACGCCACCGGCTTCCATACCACCCAACATCATCGCCGGTCCGGTCCAGGAACTCTCATGCCGAGACTCGACCATGGTTTACACCTATCCTCTATGTCATATGACCCTGATTCATTCTGGAATCTGCTCCTGGAGCTGTTCCCTTAGTTTACTTGGGGTTCGCCTCATCGGTCGGGTCGGTGTGTTCTAGATTTTGCTGTTTATCAGCGTCCATCCGAACTTTCCACCATTATACGAGTGGTGGATCATATCAATAGATTGTTTTAGGTGTAGCCCGGCTAACTTGCCTCGCGGATGAGTCTGGCTGGTGTAGGCGGACTTTTCAGGCCGATCCTGGGCATGGGGTATGTCGTCTTGGCGATTTGCTGTTGCGACTGTAGGGGTTTGACGGTTGAGTTGGTTGATTGATGGAGGACGGCGGAGGTAGTATCTGAGTTCCGGTTTATCATTTCCAAGAAGATCTAGGACTGATGGGTGACCTTAGAAATATGGATTGTTCGATCGGTCGCGTTGATTTGTACTATCGTGAACTGTCCAAATATATATCAATTACGTCTTACGTATATTCTACCGGTCGTGTCATGAAATGCCTCCAGTAATCCTCACGTAGAGCTGAAATCTGAGATTATATATAAATAATGCATAGAGACCTCCGTATTTACTCTAGATAGCCTCAGTCCCGTCCCTATTGCCACTGATGACCCAGTCACCACCAATCCAAACAAGACCCCCGAAGAAACACTCCCTCAGAACAACGTTCCATCGCCCAAAATCAAGATCGGACTAGACTTAGTCTCCGGTCGATTCTCCGCCGCCAACTCCCTCCCAGCCTTCCACGAACCGGACTCCAACACCTGAGCCAGACTCAACTTCTCCTTCCCCAACTCAGTGCCTCTCAGCGCAAGATGCAACTTATCTAGCAGCGCTACGGTAAGAGCGCGCCATTCAACAATCTCATCGCTCGTCGCCTGAAACGCTGGCAAAGCGCTACCTGAATTCACCAATCCACGCTGCAGACTCTCGTTCTTCAGTGTCAGAACACCTAAATCAACGAACAGCCCTCCGTTTCGGTACTCGGGAAGTCCTGTCGCGATCTCCGCGTTTTTCCACTCCACGCCGAGAAGGCGCTCAAATGGGACCATTAACGAATATGCTAGCCATTGTGTAAGCTTGTGGAAGGGTTGGATATGTGAACACTTTGACTGGCGACCGGCTTTCTGGGCGTCGTCTGCAAGGGCCTTAAGGGGCCAGGCGTCGCCGACGGGATGGCCGTCTATCTGTGTTCGAGAGGATGGCCAGATGGGGAGGAGGACACTCTGCAGGGTTTCCCATAATACTTCAAAGTCGAGACGGTTGGACTCGTCGGCGCGAGATTTGAGGTAATCTTTCGATCAGTGTAAGTGGCGGGTGATTATGGGATGGATAGGGATGAATGGCCTACCGACAAGGTTCCCAGGTCGACCAGTGTCACCGAAGATTTCAGGCAGGTTGAGCAATGAGCGACCGAGAGATTTGATCAGTTCGACTCTTGCAGGAACCCCGACGAACGGGTTACTGTCGGTGATTTGGAAGCCACGTGATAGGGTTGCCTCAGAGAAGTCCTTGAGGGAGGCGCCTGTTTTTCTTAGCGGGAAATCCAGAGAAGATGGATTAACAGAGTAGAATGACAGACCTAGAACAACATCCTTTCGACCACTTCCTGGAAGAGCAAACTCGCCTTTGTTGAACATATGCAATGTCGCAACCGCGATGCCCTCGCTCCGGCCGATAACAGCGTTGCTGCCCGGCTCGGTGAAACGCCATTTATCCCCCGCGCCAGCATCGAGCAGAACCGAGACGAAGAACAAATCGACGAGGCTCCGAGCTTGTTCGTCCTTATCGTACCCCGCCGCTTCCCATCGCGAAAGGAGATCTTTTATACGGGGAGTCCCACCGACTTCGAAGTGCTGCCACCGGCCGTGAGGGGGAATCAGATGATACTTGTCCGGGCCAAAGTCCCGCTAGAGAAGGTCAGCTTGGGGCTGCATGGTTCACATGGACGGCTTGCGAGGTAACATACCTTGATGATGCTCGCTACATATTGAACCGCGGCGTCGAAGCGGTCCTCATGATACTCGAAATAGTTGATCTGGTTGGCCTCGGCAAGCTGGAACACATGTTGAGCTCGTTCTCGGACAGCCTGGAGACTGAGGATGTACTTGATCTCTGTGTCTATGGTCATCGCGAGGTGGAGTGAGCGAGTTGATTTCTGGAGAGGTAGAGATGATAGAGGGTTTATCTGAAATCGCCGGACTCCAGAGTGAGGGGAAAAGATAAGATAGGGCATTATTTATCTCTCTGGTCAAATGCGGGGTTGATGCCTCATTATGTCATCTTGGGTCAGTCATACAGGGTTTCAATGACTAAAAGTTACATTTCAAACAGGTTCATACGTGGCATCCTGCATGATCACTGAGGTCTACTGATGATTTGTCTAATGTCGACAGTTGGGCGCTGTTTGGTTTGGGTGCCTGAGGCTTGAGGATCAGGAGCCAACTTCTAACCCTGAGTGGAATAATTATCCAGGTCGATTTATTCCCAGTTGCGAGACACAAAAGGTGAATTTTAGGTCAGACTTTCTTTGTCTCCTCGGCCCCTATTATAGGTCGATATATTTAGAGTCGTTCAAAGGCCCAGGGTATTCCCGTTACTCAAGCGATATTGCAGACTAAGCCCTACGCCCAACTCCAAGCTAGAAAAGTTTGAGACATTGAAATCCGCAGTTCCTCGACACGAAAGTCCTGTTAATCCCTGGCTCTCTGACAGGGCACTTCGGCTAGAATACAATACTAGTCACATAAAGAGAATTGACCTGTACATTTCTTCTCCCAAAACGGGAAGGTTGAGCTCGGTGTTGGCCAAGCCACATAGACGCAAGGGGTGTTTTCCAACACATAGTCGCACATACAGGCCATCTGACGAGCTAAAATCGTCGATATTAAAGACGCCACCAGCAACTTTTATTGAATAGGTAACTTGTCCTACACGGGAGCATGCCCGTTGGGGAATGAAGCTCGCTAGAAGGATATTCACGCAGGGGTGAGTGAGCTCTTTTCAATAACGTGGCTTGATTATAGACTGGGGTTGTAATACCATACAAAGGAATGTTTTCTGGAGACGGAAAGGTGTAGAATGCTAGTTGTTGAATTGAGCTCGATGTAGGTTTGGTTTGTCCAGCGATGGAGGACACATATATTTCCTGTTGGAACCACCTAAGCCTGCAGGGATGTGTACTCTTGTTCATTGGCACTTGGCGCTTTTTGTCCTTCGAAGCTGACTGCACCCCGTGTTATGTGCATGGAGTTAGCCCTGATCGACAGTGGAAGGCCCGCAAGCGAAGCTTTGATTCACCGCTAGGTTATTCGGTCGAGGTCTTTTGATTCTTTTAAATTTTCACACGAGTACAATCTACTAACTATTTGATTTTACAAAGAATATTGTGTGTAGTCACAGGCTTCTACGAACTCGAGCAAAATGGGGGATCCTTCGATGCCAACGGTGGAGAGTATACCCCTACGAAGAAATTCTATCCGCTATGGCAAGAAGCAATCTTATACTGCATCTTCTTTGTCATCCTTTCGTCAGTTACGTGAGCTCACCGATGGGGGCAAAGGAGTAGTTCTCGATGGACAATCCTTGGATCTAAGCTCTGTATTTGCCGTTGCTCAGTAAGGCATGTCCGTCCCCCTGGACTCTAATGCTGCTAATCAACCATTCATTAGCAATGGACTCGCTGCGACGATCACAGACGATAAGGATGTGTTAGACCGAATGCACCACAGTGTAGATCTACTTAGCCAGAAACTGGCAAAAGGCGAAGTCATATATGGTGTCAACACAGGATTCGGAGGGAGCGCAGATACACGAACCCAGGACTACGCGACACTACAGAAGGCATTGATTCAGCATCACAATGCAGCGGTACTACTCCCAAGCGATCGTGGGCTCGGAAGTCCTGTGCCTAGCTTACAACACTTGAGAAGCCATTGCATACCAGTTCCGATAGTTCGAGCAGCCATGCTCACGCGTTGTAATTCACTCTTACGAGGCCATTCGGCCGTTCGGGTCCAGGTTGTCGAGCATATTCTCACTCTACTTGCTCATGGGTTGACTCCAGTGGTACCACTACGCGGTAGCATATCGGCTTCCGGAGACCTGACACCGCTTGCCTACATCGCGGGCGCATTGGAGGGCAATCCAGATATTTCGATGCATAACGCTGCTGGGGACCAGATCATACCTGCCGACGAAGCATTGAAGTTGGTAGGACTCGTGCCATTGGACTTTGGTCCCAAGGAGGGACTTGGTCTGCTAAACGGCACTGCTTTCAGCGGTGGCGCAGCCAGTCTCGTCCTCTTTGAAGCAAATCAGCTGGTTCTACTTTCCCAAATACTCACAGCTATGGGTACCGAAGCTTTACTTGGCACCAGATACAATTATCATCCATTCATAGCCGATGCCCGGCCTCATGATGGTCAACGAGAAGCGGCAGCCAATATATTCAAGATGTTGACCGATTCTATGTTGGCGAAGAATCCCACTGAAGGAAGTGAGACCGCCAACCACGGCGGGCTGGCACAGGATCGATACGCCCTGCGAACGTCAACCCAATGGATCGGACCCCAGATTGAGAATATGGTATTATCCCTGAAGCAGGTTGTATGTGAACTCAACTCCACAACGGACAACCCACTCCTGGACCCAGAGGAGGCTCAGATACATCACGGAGGCAACTTCCAGGCAGCATCGGTCACGTCCGCCATGGAAAAGACCATGGGAGCGATGCAGATGTTGGGCAAGATGATCTTCTCCCAATGTTCTGAGATTATCAATCCAACCTTGAGTCGGGGTCTTCCTCCCAATCTCAGTGTCGACGATCCCAGTTTATCGTTTGCGTTCAAGGGGGTGGACATCAATATGGCGTCGTACATGTCTGAGCTAGCCTATCTGAATCATCCCGTCAGTAACCATGTTCAATCGGCGGAGATGCACAACCAGGGTCTGAATTCGCTGGCCTTCATCGCTTGTCGCTATGCTGCAGATGCCGTGGAAGTTCTGTCGCTGATGGCCGCCACATATTTGTACGTACTTTGCCAGGCACTGGATCTGCGGGCGCTCCATTTGGAATTCGTGAAAGATGCACGGGTTCAGGTCGACGATATCACAGCTGAGCTTTACTCATCAACGTTTGGTGCTCGCTTACCGGCAGTGCAAAACAAACTCTGGGAAGAACTGATGAATCACTGGTCACGAACGAGCACAAGTGATCTCGGGGAGCGATGCCAGTCAACCACGAGCTATTCCGTTGGAGTCCTCCTGAGCTCCTTGGCGACAGAGAGTAATTCCGCAAATTGTTCGATGACCGACGTCCGAGCAGCCCAGCATTGGCAAACTCGAGTGTGTGCCGTGTTAAACTCGAGCTATCGGACAGCGCGGGAGACCTTTTTCACAAGGCAGACAACCAAGTCATATCTCTGCAGTGCTTCACGAAGTTTCTACACCTTTGTCCGGGAGAAACTTGCCGTGCCAATGCACCGAGGTATCGCCGACCACCCTACCTATGATACGGCGGAGCGTCGCAAGAAGGAGTGTATTGGAACACAAATTAGCAAAGTGTACACTGCTCTTCGAAAGGGTGAATTTCAAGATGTTCTGCTCAGCTGTTGGTAAGATCGTCGTTGATATCTCCAGGGTCGGTTGAATGGAAATTGTCCCAGGAATAAACACAAGGTGAACTAGTAGATTCTCGGAATATTCTATCCACGCTATACCATTTAATCATTTCAAGTTCCACTGGGCCTGCCTGTTATTAGTCCCGGTTAACGCATATTCCGTTCCAACTAGTCCGGCCCACGTCGGGAATATTCTGTGGCGCGCTAAATAGATCAATTGTGTCTGGAATGCCTTCATGTGGTACTGCGGTAGCTAGCTAATAGATTATTGGTTTCTAGCTGCTTTCTGTGTCCTTAAGTAAGATGATGTGGCATGATTCTGGTCGTAGTCTAGTCACCTTTCGCACTAAAAATAACGTATATCCACGATGGTTGCCAATAGTCTACGGGAAAGCTATAGTGCGCTCGTATCCATTATCTATTCTGGAGGTCCCATTTCGTTCTACACCTCGGTCTGGCAGCAGGGTCTATTCTTAAACAGACTACTGTATTGATATTTATATGGGGAGGGACTCAGGAGAGCTACTCTCCCTAATTAAGAAGTACTTTCTAAAGCTAATTGGTTCCCATGCGCTCGGGGAACCAGCTAGAAGCTCTCTCAGGAGTCAGCCCCCAAGTCTAGTATACGGTCTACATTGTAAACAATTTCCGGCTAAAGTATTCTCTATATTAACTGCATAACGAGCCAAGTCGCCACACCGCCAAAGACAAGTCTAGATGCTGGTCGAAGCGCCCTAAGCCGAGTAAAAATATCAAGCCGACAACGATATGATTGGATACAGTTTAGTGCTGCTGTGCTGCTCATTTTCCACGCCCAGAGACCCTAGTAAGCAGATATGTCGCCGCAGGGTTCTGCGAATATGGTAGTGCCTCGTAAACCCTTGCGCCATGTGGCATCTGGATTCTGGATCACGACATGAAACGAGATTGATCATACTGCAGGGTCAAAGAAGGGACTCCCAGGCACCGGTTTGGCCACGGGGTAGATCAGGACCGAGAGCTCCGTATATTCTGTAGCCTATCTGCGTACCGCTGATTGGTGGGGTAAATGCTTGATATTATCCGGGCCCTTCGCATGAGACTAGAAGTAGTACTTTGAAACGCAAGCTAAGAGTGGCGTCGGAGTATATCTCTTTTAGGGAATGGCCGATGCGCCGGTGAAGTGGAGAATTAAAATGGACCCTGATATCGGTCGGAACGCATCCGAAGTAGTTGAACCGCCTGGAAATTCCAGGGCTCTCGGTGATAATCCATCGAGTGCAACATAATCATGGTTCCTGGCGGCTAACATGCACATCACTCTCCTTTCATGTCCACTCTATTTTATCATCCCGTCTCTTCGCCTGGGTTCTTGCATTAACTTGTCACAGGAGGCGGATTCGCCATGCCGATCTTTGACGCCTTTATCTTCGGAGGATTCTTACCGGTATAGGTTTCGAGCGTCGAATGCCATAGCCTTCTAGCAATCGGTTTCTTTCTTCACGACTCCCGACTACTTCTTGTAGACTTTACGATAGTGTGTATAGAAGTGCCAGTACTGTTATTACAAACGGGGGCATAACAGGCATTCGGGAGATTAGTTCATTAAGCTATCAAAGTGAACCATAGGAACTATCAATATCGAGTGAAACAATTCAATATGTAAAACCTCTGCCAAGGCCACCGCTGCAGCACTAGAAGAACGAAATCCAGTCGGACTCCATAGCAGGGGATGTGGTCGGTGCTTTTCAACTGCCCATGATTCGTGCCGGAAATTTGAATCGGGTTAGGGCATCTCACGGTCCCTACCGGAGTTGATCCCTCCAACTGTAATTCAGGCCAGAGGCCAATAGCCCATGATTGCCAAGTCGGATAAATGAAGTAGAGCCCTAAGCTAGTGATGATATGAAATTTAGCTGAAACGTCTCGTTCTTGGCATCAGCGGGTTGACGCTGCTTGGCAGGGCTTCGCTCATCTCGCGCTGCCCCATCCCGAACCGTCTAATCTATGAGAACCATGAAGGTAGCTGGAAGCTGGAAACTGTCGCCGATGTGTATAAAAGGCCCTCATCCGGACCCTCGATAGGCCTCTTTCATTCTTCAAGCCTGGATAGCTAAACATTCCTTTCTGCTTTTGTTTTCTTACTTACGTTCACTTTTTACATTCTTTTTTACCGTCCAAGTCGACGCCTTACACTCTTTATCAAAATGAAGTCCTCTACCTTTGGTATGCTCGCTCTGGCAGCGGCTGCTAAGCTCGCCAGCGCCCACACCACCGTCCACGCCGTCTGGATCAACGATGTCGACCAGGGTGAAGGTAACAGCGAGAGCGGCTACATCCGTTCTCCCCCCAGCAACAGCCCCATCACCGATGTCACCTCCAAGGACATGACCTGCAACGTTAACAACAAGGCTACCGCTAAGACCCTCGAGGTCAAGGCCGGCGACAAGGTCACCTTCGAGTGGCACCACGACTCCCGCAGCGAGTCTGACGACATCATCGCTTCCTCTCACAACGGCCCCATCCTTGTCTACATGGCCCCTACTGAGCAGGGCACCGCTGGCAACGGCTGGGTCAAGATTGCCGAGGATGGCTACACCGATGGCACCTGGGCCGTTGAGACCTTGATCAAGAACCGGGGCAAGCACTCCATCACCGTTCCCGACGTTGCTGCCGGCGAGTACCTCTTCCGCCCCGAGATCATCGCTCTCCACGAGGGTAACCGCGAGGGCGGTGCCCAGTTCTACATGGAGTGTGTCCAGGTCAAGGTCACCTCTTCCGGCTCCAAGACTCTCCCCGAGGGTGTCTCCATCCCTGGTGCCTACACCGCCACTGACAAGGGCATCCTGTTCGACATCTACAGCTCGTTCGATAGCTACCCCATCCCCGGCCCTGCCGTCTGGGATGGCGCTTCTGGTTCGTCTTCTTCTCCATCAGCTTCCGCCTCTGCATCTACTCCTGCAGCTACCAGCGCTGCTCCTGCTCCCTCTAGCTTCACTACTATCGCCAAACAGCCAGCCACCACTTCTTCCACTGAAGCCCCTTCCACTGAGAACACTCCCTCTGAGACCACTTCTACCACCTCCGCCATTGTCTCCACCACTGCTGCCGCCTCTACTACTGCTCCCGCTACTCCCTCTAGCACCTCCGCCACTGCCTCTTCTGCTGCGTCCACTAACTCTGTTCCTCAGCCTAGTTCCAACGCCGGCGGTGCTGTCAAGGAGTGGTACCAGTGTGGTGGTCTGAACTACAAGGGTAGCACTCAGTGTGAGGAGGGTCTCACTTGCAAGAAGTGGAACCCTTACTACTACCAGTGTATTTCCGCTTAAGCGATTTGACTTGAGGATTTGATTTTGAGGGGGAGGAAGTTATATAATCAGAATAGAAAATAGACGGTTGGTGTTTGCGTTGTCTAGAAGATTGTCTTTTGTAAATTGTATACCGGCATCCTTGTTTTCCATGTAGGCTGAGTAGTCTTTCATTGTTTGCTTTCTTTCTCTTCTAGTCTAGGGCCAAACTAGGAATTGAAATATAGTTCGATACTTTACCTTTTACGCTATTCTTTGATCTTTGAAGAGTGTACATGTGGTTCCTCGGCGTATACTTTGTAACCCAGCATTCAGCAAGTCCACATTCTACATCGTCTACATTTGTTGTTGGTCACCGTTTGCCATTACATGAACACCCTTTGAAGGATGGGTAAATATTAGATGCTTTGTTTCTATTTGCTATCTCATTTAACCCTGTCCGATATTTCAAGCGCATAATAAAATATTGCCGAAGTAAATATATAAATATGTGCGCAGCACTCTCCTCAACACTCCACGAAATATATATATTCCCACCATACCCCAAGATTCCGGAATCAAAACTCCGGAGTAAAAGCCACAAATACACGATAGTACACTATCCATCCTCATCATCATAGAAAATTCACACCTCGCATATCTTCAACAATTCAATTCTCCCAAAAAAATCTCGATCGGCACCGAAAACCAACACCTCATCCGATCCTTTGCAGCCACAGGCTCCAACTCATTCTGAAAGTGGAGACCTCGTTCGCCCTAACCCGGCAAAACTGTGGGTCTGGCCCACAACCGTGAAACTGCAGGATTACTGATCATGGGGAGGGCTTGTGGTGTTTTGTTTTATGACACTCGGGGGATATGATGTGATTTTTATACGTTTAGGTTGAGGTTGTCTGTTAAAAACGTAGAAGTTAGGGCTGGAATGGGGTATTTTGCGTGTATGGTTATTCAACAGGTCGATGGAAACCTCGGCAATACTAAGGCTCAATGAGTATCGTGATAAGGACTATGGAAGGTCGAGATTATCGGTGACTTGACGACTTGCATATGCATTGCTAAGCTATGCTCTAGATGGCCTCTCGGCAGCGTCGGGTGCGCACCTCAAGAGTCTTTGCCGATATATTGGGAGATGGGTTGCTAAAAGGGAGATTTGGTATGGAGAGATTGATGGTGATACGATACTAGCTCAATATTCCGACTTCTACTCTCCCTTGATCCCGCGCTGTGACTGAAAGCTTGGTCTCCAGTTTTATTCAGATACACAAGTTAAAGACAGTTGCTAAGCAGAATGTGTTTTTGAAGGGAGTGAACAACTACCAGCTTATGGACGCCAAGGCTTGACATGTTTCCCGACCTTGGCATTTCAGGTTCTGATACTGGTCCTAAACTATTGTGATATAAAAGGAGTATCGCAAATCTGCTGTATGCCACCAACTGGTTCATATGACTCAGTCATTTGTTTCGGCGGGTTTATATCAAAAGGCGATGTCTTTTCTCGAAGAATAAAATTGAAAGGTCAAAGCTCTGCCTCGATTCTAACAGATAGACTGGCTACTCGGACTCTGGACAATATTCCGATGGCATATTGGATAGGTTATGCAGCATGATCAACTTTTGTCGTGGAAAGAGTTGGGAAGCTAGGCACAGGAGGGATGTATTGGCCACTAAGACGTCGAGCCTACTAAGACCAGATAAACTCCGAAAAGCCCCGAGCAACAGGCGAACTGGCATGAAAATGCCTTAGCGACTGAACTAATTTAATGGCTTTGGCGATGCCCGATGGGCCGCGGCCGTCAAGTTTGGCCTTCTGTAAACCCCACACGGTGATGATCCGCGGTGGCATGAATGGAGGGACAGAAAAGGTACGATCGGCCAGTCGGAAGATAATATGCGCGTACCTTAATCCAAGCCCCGCCTTTGCCTTTCTAACCTAACTTCAGCGGCTACTGATCCCTTGCTAACTGTGTCACCATGGGTCGCGTCGACGAGTTTGCAGCCCATGAGTTTGATTATCTGATCGTCGGCGGCGGGACCGCAGGCTTAGTGTTAGCAGCGCGTCTGAGCGAACGCCCTGACATCGTGGTCGGAGTAGTCGAAGCTGGTCCCGCGGCTTTTGATGAGAAAGCAATCAACATCCCCGGTCTTTATGGTTCTACCATCGGGTCTCAGTATGACTGGCAGTTTGAAACCGTGCCTCAGCCAGGATTATCAGGTCGGAAACTACCTTGGCCTCGCGGCAAGGTACTTGGCGGTACCAGTGCCCTGAATTTTATGGCGTGGAATCGTGGGAACCGAGAGGATTATGATGCTTGGGAGGAATTGGGGAACGCAGGATGGAGCTGGGATGATCTTTTGTAAGTATAGCAATCACAGGGTTTTGCTTAGTCTCTGTGAACCTGTGATTGAGCCTCGACTAATAACTGGCAAGGCCTTACTTCCAACGCTGCGAAACTTTCCATCCTCCTGATGTCACCCATCAAAAGCAGTATCATTCTTACTACCAAGAGGAAACACACGGGACCACTGGACCCCTTCACACAGCCCACATTCAGAAATATGGTCCAGCTCACCAGTTTTGGCACGCGACACTCAATGCGGTCGGCGTGGATACCAGTCCAGATAGTCTTGCCGGATCGAATAGAGGAGCATGGAACATGATTTGCACCGTGGATCCCATCAACCAAACCCGGAGTTACTCGGCAAATGCCTACTATCAACCCATAGCGACGCGACCAAATCTAGTACTGCTTACTGAGGCAATGGTGACAAAAGTACTAATCGAGAAAGATGGACACAGTGATCGGTGGGTCGCGACAGGAGTCGACATCCTCTGCGATAGTGAGCAAAAAGAAGTCTATGCGGCAAGAGAGGTTATCCTCTCGGCTGGAAGTGTCCAGTCTCCACAGCTCCTCGAACTGTCTGGCGTGGGCAATGCCGAGGTCCTGAGGTCTGCTGGAATTCCTGTCAAGGTTGAAAATCCCAATGTTGGGGAGAACCTCCAGGAGCATATGAGTACATATTGATTCTTCGAGAGGGAAACAGAACGAACACTAACAGGTGATACAGTGACCGCAACAATCTTTGAAATTTCGCCCGAGATACCCACCCGGGATGAGGTCCTGCAGGATTCAACGCTGCGGGAGGCGGCCAGCCGTGAGTATGAAGGCTCTAAGTCCGGACCTTGGACTATCCTTCCTTGTTCAATCGCATATTGTTCATTGTCACAGATCATCGGGCAAGAGGAGCTGGAAGGTCTCCGATCGAGAGCGGAGTCACTGGCGAAACCGACGGGGAAACAACGAGACGAGATCCTAGCTCGCCAATTCCGGGAGGATGCTAATTTGGGTCAGCTCGAATATCTCTTTGATGTCGGCAACTGGAGTCCATACTTCACATCTGAAGAGGGCAAGAAATACGGTACAATGCTTATGATGCTGCAATATCCCTGGTCCCGGGGGTCCATCCACCTGCCACCCAAGGACCCTGACACCCGTGCGACTGTCCATGATAAGCCGATTATTGATCCACGATACTTTGTCGGTCATGGGGAGGTAGACTTGGAGGTTATGAAGATTGGCCAGCGCCTGACGAAGCGAATCTGCGCAACGAAGCCACTTTCAGACATCATTCGCTCCCGCGTATTCCCTCCGATGCCTGATTCGGACACACCAGGCGAAATGGACGAATACGACGAGTTTGTTCGGAAGTACACCATCACTGACTGGCACCGTAAGTTTGCCATTCATCATCTTGCCACCGTGGTGGGCTAACATAACGACTAGCGATCGGAACCTGCGCGATGGGAGGCTTCGAAGGCGAGAAATCAGGCGTGGTCGATGGCCGTCTAAGAGTGTACGGTATAACTAACCTGCGTGTTGTCGACGCCAGCATCATGCCTCTCCAAGTTAGTGCGCATCTTCAGGCGACGGTATATGCCATTGCGGAGAAAGCTGCTGATATGATAATCGAGGATCTGGGACCGACGGAGGTGAATGAAAAGCTAGTCCACAAGTAATTGTGCTTAGATCCTAAGGGGTGATATTGACACCAAGGCCAATCGGGTGTGAATCAAAGCAAAGTATAGTTTAATTGATCTCTACCTTAAGTAGCATTTATTCATCTATGGCATCGAAGTTGTCACTCTGATCACTCTGGTACAATGTCTTGCATCCAGTCAATTCACTGCAAGCTTCCAAGAACCTCTAACTTCTACCTGCTTTTCGATGAAGGATATTTACCTGGCGGATAATGTAGCAAACCTGCTTTTCAATTTGTTGCTGATCATCTAACCAGTCCAGGGATAAACGGGAGACCTGGAAGTATGAACGTCTGGTTTATACGAAGAATGGGGCTCACTTACCCGTCCCTTCTTGTTGATGTGCATAAAATTCCACCGGTAGCTATCGGTACAGATACCATAAATCTCAGTCTTGCGGCCGACAAGTCTGTGACTGAGGTGAATCAAAACTGTTTTCATATAAAATTCAGTCGTCTGTCTTCTCCCAGGGAGCATATTCAGAAAAGTAGAGACTTACCCATAGACGGCAGTGATGAGCAATCTTGAGAATCCAAGGGAATCTCCTTGCTAGTAACCACTAGGTTGGTGTCCAGTTTATCGCGGTCACCATACCATAGGATGTTGTCAACATCATGCGCCAGAATGAACTGTTCCCCCTTGATGCTATGTGGCGTAGAAACCTTCAGCAGACAATCTGGATACAAAGAGCTGGTAGCGTCCCGTGCATCATCTAATCTGGTGTGTTTGCGAGCGATGATTTCTTCCTTCATTACAGCGGACAGGTTAGAGAAGAGAACAGCGTCTAACCGACCACGCATGACAGCTATATTCGGCGGTGTGATGCTTAGCACCAATGCGGAGTCATCTAGAAGTTGCTCTAGGCAGAGTTAGAATGCTTTCGCTCTGTGTCATGTATAGTACTGACCCAGGTTGCCCGGCATATCTCCGCTCTCATCGAGGGCCAGGCGCCATAGCTTCTCTGACTCTCGGCGGCTCATGGGGCGTATTCCTGCACGTTTCATATAATGGCGAATGGCTTTGCTCCAGTGAAGATCCCCTTCACTCGTATTCTCATTATGATCCGTGCCAGAATGGAATAGACCCTTTGCCCAGTGCAGGAACCGACGGTAGATCTGTGCCATATCATAGTTTAGTTTAATAAAAAAATGACGATCGTTGACAGACGGAGAAAGAGGAGGAGGAGGAATGTCATCAAGGTAATAGTGTCATAATTTTGCAATTAAGGAGCCAGTTTTCTAAGGATTCAATACAGAGAGTGACGTAGTGAATCTTTACTAGTCCTTATAAAATAAGTATAGCCTTTCATCATCATCCCCTCTTCCACTAGTGCTCTTTATTCTCACCTACTATGGACTAGTTTACAGAGCTAGAAAGCAGACTTCGAAAATACGCTGCAAGAAAGAACGATAGCGAATTACAAACGGAGCTCGATGCAGCCTTTAACAGGCAAAGCCACAGAAGAACAAGATTGAGAAAGAATCTGTACGAACGCTCGCTGTGACAGCGATACGGCCACAAGATAGAGACGCTATATTTAAAGCTAAAACAGGATCGAGATCCAGGATCTCGGTGGATTCTACAACCCGAGGAGAGCCGCACTGTTCCCGTCTGCCTACGTGAGCGCATGCAGCATAACTACGATAGAAACTTATACCAATCTACTTCTATGAAGGATCCACCTTGGCGGATTCTGGTTTAGCTTTGGGGGATGCTGAGCAAAATGAAGCTCTAATCAGAACAAGAATCAATATTATCCTAGTCACAGTTTTAGCGGCCAAGAAGAAAGAAGAATTCGGCCAAGGCTCGCAGAGACTGTCTACATTTCTACTGCATCATACCAAGCCTCCATCTACAAGTAGAGCAGAACGTTAAGCTGCTATGGGAGATTAATAAGGAGAGAGTATGGATATCCGGTCGCCAAGACTACAGTCTGGTTCGGCAATACCTCTGATCAAGCGACAAACCTCGTCATTTTTGAATCGAAAAAGCGAGGAAGCGAAGGTGAAGGTTGTGCGCAAGTACTATGTTGCATGGGTAACGTCCCGTATAGAAAAATTCAAATACTTTATACCGTTACTGATTTATCTAGCTATGGTGCACCGCGAAAGACAAGGGCGCAGAAGCCCAACACGGAGGCGCAGCCCGGGTATCTTTCGCCACTGTAATAAACATGGACAGAAAGTACTGATTGATTCAGTACTCCCGTTATCATTTTGAATGGATATCTCATTCAATTGAGGCGGTCTCGATGCTACATCGGATACTTCAATCTGCTGCAGCACTGTCCCCCGGTGACCACTCGTGCATAGGAGAAACCTCGTAAGAGAAAGGGCTTATGGTTTAGAAGCCCTGTCATTCCTTTTACGTGGGCCTTTCATTCAGGGTGTGTATTGGTGTTTTTGCCCTTGTTGTCTGTAGGTGGTCACATATTGACACCGTCTATTACTCCTTCAAGATGGTGGAAAGGTCGAACGTGCACGCTGAGCGTGGTCCTTAGCACCTGAAACTTTCGGAGCACATCAATATACGAGGAATACAGCGGTAAAGACGTGTCTTTCTGCAACCGTCAAGAGCTTAGAAGTCGGCAGCCTTATTAGAATAATTTCTTGCCAAGACGTTGATCCCAATCTAAGCTCGTAGGCATCGATAGGCTCCATTTCGACCTACTTTGGTCTGTTTTGTCATAAAGGTAGGAACTTGGTTAGTAGCTTATAGAGCCCATGATGCCTACGGACTACTAAATGGAACTACCACTCCTCCGCTGAACTAGTACCGGTGAGATAAACTAATTAAAAATGCAATGCTGGCCATATATGAACTGAATACGAGCATGATATGACTTCCCTTGCTAGGACTCTATCATTGACACATGAAATAGTCATAAGCTTTCCAAAGTTAAGCACAGATGGTGGAACTCCACCACGGAAAACCCGCAGACGTAGAGTGGGCATCTGGCCCAATCTTTAGCGGATCCCACAACGTTACCGATTCATTCTGTTACGACTTTCCAGAATCTTTCATATGTATGAGACAGTAGTTGTTTCATTTTCAAGCAGTTGATATTTTAAGCATGGATCCATGTCTGTCCCCGATGCTAGATGCCTCTCGTCCAATCTATGAAAGTTGATACAGAGATAAAGCGTTAGCTTGTCAGGGGAAATCGTCAAGTCTTCTCCTGAGTATTCCTTCAGGAGATTGCCGAACAGCTCTTTTAAAGTGGCTAATGAATCACTTTGGAAGTCATCTGGCCATGGTAGTCTTCCGCTCTGTGTATGTAGGCAAGGGCACCATCCGCACCCAATATATGCGTCTTCTGATGCTTGGATACCAGCTTAATGACCTCAATCTCGTTCCAAGTGAATATCTTGGTCGCATTGAAACGCCAGCGATACAGATGGAGACGTAGGACACTCCACATTCGGCATACGAATGGCTGCATGGTGGCCACGATACAAATCAACCTGTACCTATTGGCTGGTGGAGGGCTATTGATCATGATAAGAAGGGGTTTTCATTGGGGACCGAGAATCTAAAAATAAACTACTTCAGGTACGTAAACTGTTCACCGATGCATTGTATAAATTCAGGTTGTGAATCTCGGACGCCGCCACATCCAGGCTGAGCGGACGATGATCATCACGACTTTGTCGGTACTTAGCATAGGGCAACATGGGCCGCTAAGCTTCAAAGAGATGCAGGAACCCCAGACCAACGTAAGTCTTCCGCCGAGTGGTCCCCAATGAGAGAGACGGAGACCCAAATAATCTGGTTATCATTCGTTTGCCGGAGCCCTAATGTGGGTCCAGCATACGCGGCGCCAAGACGATCATATCTTTTCAGGCTCAACAAGAACCCCCAGCGGAAGCGCCGAAGAAACCGTGGTATTGCATATTATGCATTCCCTTACGGGATGACAGGCACTAGAACGTCTCCTGCATAAATGTTCCATACAGGGGCCGCTAGGGTCACTGCCGTCTTTGCTCCGATGACGTGGATTTCCCGAAGCCGTTGACAGGCTTGGACTATAAGTACAAGACCTTCAAACATTAATCGCTGAAATATCAACTCAAGAGAACAAACCAACTCAGAGATCTTGACAAATACTCTTGGAGCGGGAAACAGCCCTTATCAATATGCATTTTACAAAGTTTCTCCTTCTCTCCGCCGCGACGCTCGCAGTTGCGCATCCCGGCGAGAAGCATGATCCCCATGTGGTGAAGCGCGAGATCCACGCTCGCGATGCCCTCGCTGCCCGGTCCAAGCGCGGCCTTGATGCATGTGCCACTAGCGCGCAGGCAAAGCGACTGCAGCAACGTAATGTCGCACGTCGCGCCCGCACCGTCCGTGAGCTGCGCAGCGCCCGTGGCGTGACTACCAGTAGGTGTTCATAACCGCAAAATCAATAAACGCTTTCCAAATACTCACGCTTGCAATAGGTCCCAAGAAGTGGCGCCGTGACTCCGATGATCTGGAGAAGTGGGAGGCTGTCAACCACAACATGACCGGCTTGGTCGATTTTACTTCCGAAACGCCCGAGAGCTCGGTCTTCGGCGGCAACACCAGTGCCATCTTGTCTCCCACGATCACCGACGGGCCCTACTATGTCTGGGGTGAAGTGCAGAGAAGCAACGTCAAGGAGGATGAGTACTGTGACGGTGTGGACGTGTACTTGGAGGTCCAATACATCGACGTCAACACTTGCCAGCCAATTCCAGGTGCCTTCGTTGATATCTGGAATGCCAACGCTACAGGCGTGTACAGGTCAGTTTGCTCACAAGCTACCATACATGAATACATATCGCTAACATCGAACATAGTGGTATTTCTACTTCGGGCAACTACGCTGCCGACGGTTGGGATAGCACTTACCTGCGTGGTATTCAGGAATCTGATGAAGACGGTGTTGTGGCCTTCCAAACCATTTTCCCAGGTCACTATGACGGCCGTGCCACTCACACTCACCTTTTGACTCACCTTAATGCCTCTGTCCATGATAACAATGGCACCCTCGTTGTGGGAACCGGCAGCGTTGCACACATCGGTCAGCTGTTCTGGAACGAGGTTCTGCGCTCCGCCGTCGAGGACACCTATCCCTACACCACCAACACCCAGGACATCACTAGCAATGCTGATGACATGTGGTCCATCGAACAAGCCTCCAGTGCTTATGACCCATTCCCCGACTATGTGTACCTCGGTAACGACCTGAAGGATGGCCTGTTCGCCTGGAAGCAGATTGGCATCAACGTCAGTGCCGACTACACCGACAACTCGTACTACAGCATTGCTGCTTACTATGACGAGAACGGTGGCCACCAGAACACCGACAGTGCTGCTTTCGGAGGCGGTTCTGGTAGCGAGGGTGGTATGCCCTCGGGCTCTGCCTCCGGTGCCATCCCTTCAGGCACTCCTATGTAGAGACTCCGTGTCCAGACACGGCATAAAAATGTGATATAGTGTCTCTCTTCCCGGCTTAGCGAAGGCATATTCCGCTATGTGTCGAGTTTGTCTTGGCCTTACTGTCTTAACCTCCATTGCCAGCTGAATACGATTTAGGCCTAGTAGGTCAATTCTCACTATTCTCATACCGTGTACATATCTCTTATTTCTTTTGCCTTCTAACATGTATCTTAACCCACCTGTTATATTATCAGCTGTTTTGTAATGAAGCAATTGGCTTATACATTAACCTTTTCTCTCCATTTTTGTTCTTTCTTCCTCTATCCTTCCTTCACTTGTTTCTACTTCCTGAAGATTTGCCAGATCAATCACCATACCAATGTCTCCCCACGTAACATATCTGCCATACGTGGCCCAGTTTCTGAAATTGTGCTAATTGTAGGTCTTTATACGACCCTGGAATCCGTGAACAAATTGTTGTCCAATTTTACCAGCTTCGTGTCTATCTCGTATTGATTAGCACGTGATTTGCCCAGTGTGGCGATGCTCTCATCTGACTGATTAACACCAAACATCGAGCCGCTTGCCAGATAGTAGGCCATATACCCTTCTTCCAAATTCATGGCTAGCTGGGAGAAGATAAAGTAGGTTATTCATTCACCGGCACTCCCAATCAGAGCAGCAGATCATGTCAGTCGAACAACGTCTCATAACGCGGGGCGCACTGGATAGCATTCCCGCTCGACCCAGTCATCTGGGCCAGGCTGTATTTCAGGTACCACTCTATCGAAATCAGGAAAAGTTATATCATGCACGGCGTCCTCATAAGAAGTCGCGAGGGGGCTGCTTAACCTGTAAGAAACGGAGAGTCAAAGTGCGGATGTCGATTCCGACAGCTGTTTCAAAACTAATATTGAACATGGGTGCAGTGCGACGAGGGTAAACCAGCCTGTGTCAAATGCCAGAGATACGGCGCATCGTGCAGCTATTCTACTTCGTCTGGAAAGAGCTCTAACCCCGAACTGGCAGCAAGCACGCAAAAACCAGACAGCATTACATTTTCTTTTTCTCTGAGCGACCTGGCGACCCGAATAGAGGAGATATTGAATCTGGATACGGGCACCAATACTTCTCTAATAGAGCGAAATTCTGTGCATCCTGTCAGCATGATTGCCTTTCAACATTTTATTAAGTCCTCTACCGAAACGGTCGCCAATCACTCCCTTCGAGATGTCATGAGAAGCGACATGGTCCGGGTTGCGTTAACGGTGAGCCTAGGCCCAATTGTTGACTTGACTTGATAGGTACAGTTCTCATAACTGAATATCCTCTCAGAGTCCGCATTTGATGTACACGATACTTGCAGTCGGTGTTCTTCACCTCAATCGCATCTCCCCCGGCAACCAAACGCGGCAGTTTGCAGAGACACTCTTCTGGCAGCGCGCTATTAAGCTATACCAAGCGGCACTTACATCCAACGTTACTCCCCAGAATGTTGATGCCCTCCTGTCAACATGCATGTTCATGGGACTCACCACTCTCTGTCCCGAGAATCTCAAGCCAACGGATTCCTGGGTATTATCCGATAAGCCGGATGCAATGAACTGGCTCTGTTTACAGAGTGGGATCCGTTGTATAATAACCCTTGCTAAGCCGTACCTTGATTCTAGCATCTGGGCCTCGGCATTCCAGGAAGCCCACGAGGACGAACTGGCATTCTTGGAGCAGATAGTTAAACAAGGGCGGGAGGGTCTCGACCCCGATCTGGCTGACCTCTGTGGGATTGACGACTCTACCACCGCCAAGACAAATCCATACTACGAGCATCTCCGGTTGTTGACAGGCTTGTTTGAACTAGAAAGAAATTTCGAAAATTCGGCCAAATGTACCTCCTTCATGGGGAAATTGACAAACGATTTCCTTGCGCTTTTAAGACGGAGAGATCCGCCAGCCCTTGTGATCCTGGCGCGGTGGATGGGTCTCATGTGCACCATGTCCCACTGGCAGCCGTGGATTTTTGGTCGACTTGTCACTGAATGCATCGCTATTTGCATGTACCTGGAACACGACCCGGATCCACGGATATCGCGTCTTATGGAGTTTCCAGCTAGCGCGTGTGGGTATTCGTCTCAGGATGTTTCAAAGAGCACTTGAGTAAGGGTAGCCTGGACTTTTCCGTCTTTACAACTTATGGGGCTTTATAGATATGTTTTTATTGACCTTTAATTGATGTCAACAAGTTGCTCACTGGTACCTCTCTATAGTAGATCACCACAATACATGCATTAAAATAAGCTTGTCGAATAAAGTCTGGTCCCCTTAATAGACTTAATTTGGGGATATATATTCTAGAGTGGAAAGTGTTAGTAAGCGCGCAGATGACCAACAGTTGTACAGCCCATGAGAAATGACAACTTACAATTGTATATAACAGATAAGATGCCATTAATAAATAAGAACAGCTCCAACCCTAGGGGTCACTATGTTTACCTCTTTCCCTAGTACTGTGAGATTGTTCATGAGACTAACCCAATCGGGGTCCATCTTTTTTCTGGCAGGGTATTCTCACCGCCTGGTCGAGTCTATTTTCTGCCGTCCTGCACGTCATCACCGCTTCCCAAAGCAATCAATTCAAACAACATCCACTCGCAGCAACAAATCATACTACGGATTGCGAATCCATATATACCTCTGCGACTACTAATGTTAGCCATCTCCTTGGGGCCCCTTCAGCAATAGATACTTTCCACCGCTCGACTCGTGGACGCCCTGCTGGCTCAGTGAGCCACACCTAACTCCTAACGCCATGACTCGCCAGCCATGAACCCTCAAGACAGTGCCGTTTGGCGCTGGCTTCGCGATGTGCCTCACGAAATGGCTACCCCACCAGATACAACGCCGTCTACGCCATCAGGTGGTTTGAAAAGGAAAAGACTTCTCCCCTCATGGCCAACGAGATACCGAATGCCGCATACGATGACACGGATAATCTATCAGATCTTGAACTGGACATACTTTGGAAAACTATCACAGAAATCCTGAGCGAGGCCCGGGCGTCTAGCCGATATCAAAAGGATGCGAGTGCGTGGTGTATCAAGGTGGTCTATCCTATGCTACACCTTGCATTTAAGGGCAGTATGCTTAAAGCGGAGAACGTGTAAGTTCTTCTCGATCGACGTTTTACTCCCTTTCTGGCATTTTGAGCTGACAGAAGATGAATGTACAAGACAATCCCAAACGATAAACCCCGAGCTGCTCCCGATAATGCCGAAAGACTACCGTGTCCAGAAGAAGTGCGATTACACGTTTTACTATCATGAAGATCTCGAGCAGGTCTCTGATATATATGATGCCCTCACTTGTGCGGGCGTGGGCGACATTTTGAGCCAAACGACAGACTCGAGTACGAAGCGGCGGCTACTATTTTCCGGGCTTGAAGTCAAACATGAGAATGGCGGGAAGGATGAAGCACTTGCCCAACTTGCTACTTGGATCGTGGCGGGGATGGAAAACACCAGGAAACTTTGGAATCAACCCTCCGAAGAGGTACATTCGTATCGTGACCTGCCTCCCATGATTGGGTGGACTGTTGTTGGCCATGACTGGTTCACTTGGGTCACTTTTGGTGCTACCAATAATGGCACTGACAGGCTTGTTTGTAACTCTACTTCTACACGGTTCGAGCTTGACTGACACCATGGTTCTAGTACGTAGTGGGTCCTTGTAAAGTAGCTGCTACGGATACAAGAGATGTGCACGGGGCGTTCAAGTTGCTGCAGCTTTTGCGGAGAGCCTCGGCCTATGCAAGCACTATCTATTGGCCTTGGCTGCGGCAGAACATTTTAGAACCGTTATGCACCAACTGTACCACTCGATAATTAGGTCTTGTGATGGCTGCGTTTGTGGTTGCCAGACGGTGTCAAAAGCTCTAGGGGCATTTGTTCTCTCTGATCCAACCACCTGGCTCAGTTACTTCTGGTCCACCTCCAGGATGATCGGGACATTCCTGGCAAAGCGCCCATACTCCAGTAGCCTGACAGTAAAACCATTCATTCCTACAGCCCTTTGCATTAAATCAATCAAGGCTCTAAGAACCACCCTGCTGTTGTACATGAATTTCATATAGTTCAATGATTAAGCTGGGGTTTGGCCCCCTTGCCGGTTCCTCTCACCTGACTGTCGGATTATTCCCGGCGCCGAGCAGAAAAGGCTCTAGATAACTAAGCTACCTTACTAACCATGCACGACCATTCCATGTCTCATATCATGGACGGTAGTAATCATGACTTACTGCGCCCTGATATTAACCGTGCAACCGATGTGCTAAAGCACTCGAAGTCAATATGGAATGCACTGCCGTCCTCGGCTCAGTCTGCAACGGCTTTGCCGCATCCCTGCAGTAACATTAAAGCGCTTCTCAACAAGACAACCTCGATCCCTAAGCCTGCCGATGCTGCAGACTGTTTTGGAACAAATTCTCTATACATAGAAGGGTATGCTAGTTGGTCGGTCTCGCCGGTCGATAGATCTTCTGCTTGCGAGCTACCTCCCCGGAAAAAGACTGGATCCCGAACTGTCTACATCGGGGGGTGTAGGCCGAGCACCTGTGATCTATCCGCGGAATATATCCCAGAATGGAACGGGTTTCATCCCCTGCCAAGTCACGTGTCCAATTATCTTGGTGTATTTGTTCTCGGCTGGTCATACGTTCTTTCAGCACGATTGATAGAGATACGTCGGCCAACAACGAAAGACATGGTGATCTATACTCACAACAAGGCTCAGTGGGACTATGATAGCCAAAGTCAGACCGATAAGCCAAAGACGGATGATAGTTATGTCATTGACATTGGAACTGATGATCTCGCTGAAGTTCAATGGTGGGGTGCAATTCTCGCGGGGGGACAAGGCTGGCAGGCAACTCTCACACGAGATGGTAAAGAGGATTACCCACCGTGGGAGTGCCATTTGAACAGTAGCCCATTCAAACTGCATCATCACGCTTAGCTTTCATCCTCAATCTCTACTCTTAAAACTGAGCCCCCGTCCTCGACACAAGCGCAAGAGTACCTTTTTAACCTTGCCCGGTATCATGACGCTTCTGATCAATTGATTAGTGCATTGGCTGCCACCATGACAATACTACTGCACAGTCGATTCGGTGCCTGTATTACCTTGCCTCTTCCCAAGCCAGAAAGCCCTCCCCTACCACACCGGAATACTGAGCTGGCATATCGAAAGCATATACCAACAGCTGCCGAGATCCTTCATTACATGGCTATATCATGTACATCTGGCGTGATTACATCTTGTTTATTTAGTTCCTTTTGGGAACCAGATATCCCATGCAACCTAGTCAGTCAATGGTTAAACTTACCAATGAGGGAAATCTTTCCATCTTTGATTCGATCCAAGAAATACCACGCTATTGTTTGCGCCATAGCACAACGCAGACCAAATATAGCTCCGCTGTGGCTAGGCTCCCTAATTACAGGCTTCTTACCCCGGATATTCCAAGTGTGCCGTTCTCACGTACCAGCAGTCTACCTAGAAGCGGCTACTTGGACCGGTTCTCCCCAGTCATTTATGGACCCGCGGTATCACCGTCTCGCCCCTGTTCAAAAGACTGATGGTGTGCAATTAATTCCCCGGGAAGATGAATTCCGCCTCCTATTTATCACAGATGTGGACTCGGAAACGTATAGAAACCCTCCACTCTCTCCATATCGTCCGTTTGGCTACATCGAACTCCGAAATACTTCTATCGATGTCAGATTGCACTATTCCTGCAACCACCAACTAAGCTACTATTGCTGGAACTGGAAATGCGAAGGAGGCCAAGTGTCGATCAATTTCGGCATTTCATCCGAATCAAAAGCGTGTAGAATCGAGCATTGAATCGAAACCTCTTAGTTCTACTGGCTTGAAGCTGGCTTGGATGGTTCTTGGTTCCACATACACAACCCTATATAAGTCATTACTGGGGAACAATTTCTGGGCTCAGATATATAGAAAGCTTGTTTCTCTTTGTTCCTGGCTCAGGGGACTTCGTCCAACAAACCCTCCTCGTGAAGATTTATATAAAGAGGAAATCTTTGACGATACGCTCTCCGAGCTCGCAACACGGAACATATTCTCCTGGACATTCTTCAGCGAAGGGACCAGGCCGGAAGAAAGGGAGCTTTGGAAGCATGAGTGGCTGGAGTTGTTAGTCGACAGAAACGATGGAGCAGAGTCTAGTGAATCTAGTGTAACTGATGTGGATGACGAGGCAAACTGCAAAAAACTGGAGCATGTCCACAAGTGGCGGGGTAATGTTATGGCATGATCAGTATGATATGTTTAGCGCTGCTTAGGGTTTCCATCGCTGCATTCTGGAAGTGTCGGATTGGTGGAGGCCTAGACACCATGGAAGTCTATGTGATACTTGATGATGGCTTAGCATTATGCATGGAAACACCAACTAGGACCACAACTGTGTCCCAGTAGCCAATTACCCTTTTTGGCAAATACTTATAGAAGGCTTGCCTTGTGCTCTGGCTTTCAATTGTAAGAACAAGGTACCGATGAAGGTAGAGGTATTACTGGTCGAGGATATTCAAAATGTCAATATAAGATACCTACTAATCCATTTGACCCACGTCTTTATCTACTCGTGGCTAGAGTTGGAATGAGTACGAATGATAAGTTCCGAAGCAGGCTACATACCATAGCACAGGACAATCCTTCCAGAACTTGAAACCTTAGAATTAGACAATTTAGCAGGTTAACCTCAAAGCTAAAGAACAGTAAAACCTCAAGGAGATAGAGGGCTTGGACAATTGGACGAGCATACGCATAAACTTTAAACCTTCCAACCACGCTACGTCAACCCGAGTCACTTACCTCCGGATCCATTATTTTCACGTAGTGTAGTTCTTCTATCCCATGGGGGTACCACGGCAAAAATGGCAGCGCACGAGTATCTCGTTCCCAACCCAGCCTGATTTCCATAGGTGATCTGACTGAACGCCATCTCCTCGTGCTTTGGTTCCGTGAGCCATGTAATTCCGGGGAGATAGTACGCGGGCCACACATGTGGGAGCACCTGCAGCAGTGTTTGTGAGTGCCAGATATCAAATGCTGTGCGTTTGAGCAAAACATACCTCGTCTAATGGCATTTCCTGCCCCCACTCTGTCGTTTCGTAAGGTCGCAGGCATGATCCAATCTGCGCCCCCTCTTCCAGAAAGCAGCTATCCTCCTTGTATGGGAGACCTTTGCTTCGCGCGAAAGAAATTGCCTTCTTCATACTCCCCACACGTCGTGTCATCCTCAAGAGCCTCCATCGTCGGTCGATATCGGCAATGTCCTCTCGACTGGAGGCTTGTGGTAGTACTTCATTAGAAGGGTTAACGAGAAGGGGTTCATCTTTGGCTAAGTATGGCTGGATCTCATCGGCAAATTCGTACTCGTCGTCGCCCCATTCGCCAGTATAGCGAGATCGGCGTTCGATTTCCCCTTCGCGATCGACTTTCCCTTTGAGTCCTAACTTGGGATCTTTGGGAATGTACCTCCCGTTATTCTCCAAAACGGGCAGAACCTGCACGTGTAGTCCTAGCGACTGGAAAATGGAGTACAATACCACATCGGACCCTTTAAGCCCCCTGGGGAGGTCATGGGTAGTAGAGCTAGAGCTATGAGGATAGGCGTGTGAGCAGAATATACCAAGAACGCCACCTGTAACGGTTAGTTAGACTGCAACTGCCACAGATTGGGCATTGGTGGCTTAGTTTGAGAAAGAGGCCTTACCGTCGTCCAGAAATCCCGGTTTCATGAGAAGATCCTTGACCCAACCGTACAATGGTAGCGATTTGGGATCCATTATCGAATGAAGAACGCTGTCTGCCCCATCTGAAACGTATAGATTGTAGGTCAACGTGATCCGGTCTCCTTCTGTTACGGTTTTGATCTCATGTTCACAGTCACTATAGAAAGCAGCCCACTGGATGGTGGTTTCGCTTCCTGGAGCCCAATCAAAATCTACCTCTCGACCTTGGTGTCTTACAAGGAGACTTCCGCCTTTAAAACGCGCTGGAAGGCAAACGACTAAGGAACCAATTTGGCTCTGAGAGCGGGGTGTATCGACGTGGCTGCGGAAAAGCCCAGATGGCCCTGAATAAACCTGTGGATATAGTCAGCTAGGCCATCATAGACAGAAACATTGACTAACATTCATCTTGTAGAGTTCCGCATAGATCTTGCGCGACCTTAGTCTGTTTGCCGTTTCGCCGCCTATTCCAGGAAGAAGCACCTTCTCAATTGTTTCGAGAATTCCAAACGTGGCGGGATGGAAGCTTGTTGCGAAGTTTTCAGGGTCTAGTTTTCCGGCTTTTCGGTACGATAGATCCATCACATCCTCTTGTCCGCGACCAAAGCTTGCTGGATCACAGCTGGTAATCAGGTGTTGTAGCACTGCGGGGCTCGCATCTTCGGCGTCTGCCCTAAGAGGTAGCGATACACGTCTCGCTGAGCTATTCCCAATAGACCAGAAGATGTTGACAGGACCAGAACCACGAGGGTGTTTATCAAGGGGGCCTGTTGCTTGGACGATGGGGATGCAACCACCACATGTATAAGAAGCAGTAGTTCGCTCCCCTTCAATGAACGTCTTCAATTGAAGGCACGAGTTGAGAAAGCTGTCCTGCGCTTCTGGCAAGCCAGCTGTCGAAGAAGCTTTGAGATCTCCACTGTGTCGGCGACAATGTTTCTCGATTAGAGTATCCAAAATCGCACCGGAAACATCATCTTGCTTTTTGGTATTGTTACTAACCTGGGTACTACGCCATCGGACATTGAGCCTCTCGGTCAACTTCTCAACCTCCAGAATATCCGATGCGCCATCAAGATAGCCAGGAACTAAGCGATTCAAGTTTGCTCGCAGTTCTTCCTTAATTTCCTCTAGCCTAGAACCCGAAAACAATTCGAAATTGATTTGGCCATACATATACAGATTGTCATCCGGGTTGATCTCTTTCAGGCAATAGATGAACCAATCCAGACAGGCATCCACCTTACATTCCTGGGCAAATCAGTATAACTTTTGTAGCTAGAGGTGGATTTGTATTGACCTCGGTCATGACCCGATTCACTTCGTCCTCCAGATCAATGACTGTATGGGAATACTCTTCGATCGGAATTTTGTCATCTTCATCCATTCTCCAACCTTGCTCATTGGAAAAATGGTCACTTTCATCGTCACTCATGGTGAAACAGAACAAAAAAAACCTTTGAGCTATCTGTTTGAAATGGTGCTCGTGTGAATAGAGATAGAGACAAGCATATGGCTCGGCGAGATAGGCTGCTCAGGAGAGGACGAAATCCGGAGGGCTTTATATGTGTTTTTGTTGGTGAAGCAATGGTTATGACGTGAAGATGAATACCGGGTCACTTGATGGACACTGCCTGAACCAGGGGTGGTGCTGCCTGAAGGGATAGGCCACACTCTAGGCAGCGGCTGCATGCCCTAACCAAGGCTGTCTTATGTGTTGCCTCTTCATTTGGCCTTATTCTTTCTTACATGTTTTACAGACTATATCGGAAACTAGTTCCTTTGGATTCTATTTGCTTAACAACTCCGTCATAATGTCAAAGATTTGATTCTCCGACCGCAATTACTGCTCTACAACCATATGTTGTGTAACTATGACACTCATTCCTTCTGTTCATATCAACAAGCAACACTAACGTAATGAAATTGACGTGAGATTACCGCTTAGATAGACTGTTTAGGTGGAAAATAGAAGAGATTCTTCCGTCTACCACCGCTGATCAACTCCGGAACAACATAACCTTCCTTACCGATCTGTTCCTCTGCGACCGAGGCCAGTTTCCTCAACGTTGTCTCATCTCCATGATTAGCGACGAATCGAGAACCATCTGCCTTCAGCCGACCAATAATGTACCCTCGAGCTGGGTGGCCGTTTCGGTGAAACTCAACCGTGTACGTCTGGAGTCAAGTTTCTTTGGTTAGCACCGGGGTGATTGATTGAATGATTGATTGACATTGACTGATCCACCGAGAACGGAGCAGACTCACCTCAATAACAGCGCCCCCCTCCGCAACGTGAGTGACGCGTGGAATGGAGACCTCAACGGCGACTTGATGCGCGTTCTGGACATTAGGATACACAATGCCGTTGGATGGTGGGCGAGAGGAAAGACATATGGCATGTTGGTAGGTCAAGATACCCCCATTTGCCAGGATCAGGCCGTTCTTACCCTGCCCTCTCCTCAGCTGACGCACCATTTCCGTGATTGCCTGATTGATGTCAATGCACCAATGTCAGGGATTAATGACCAGAGGGGATGCCTACATGCATGGAATAGTTGTTACCAGCGCCACCGAAAAACGTCAATCCCCCGAGCAGGGTAATAGGCTTAGATGGGCTTGAAATCGAGAGACCCAAATGCTTACTTGCTAGCTTCGGCACAATTGGAAAGCACCTGGTGAGTTTGTTAGAGCCTATTCATCGATGATTAAGAGGGGTCATACGAATAGAAATCGAAAAGATCAATATCATCTTTAGTGAGACCGGAGGATGCCAAGCATCCGTCTAGTGACTTGGAAATAGCGGGACTTGAGAAATAATTGGGTCGATTCCAGACTAAGGCACGTTAGAGAGGAGTGGTCCTTTTGGACCTTACCTGGTTTGGATTCACAGAAAAAGACATGAAGAAGAAACTATACTTACCCTCCTCAGAGTCAGTAGCACCAGCGCCTCCTAACGGATAGATCCATTTGCTTTTTGGGACCCCTAGTTCGGCTGCATATTCTGCAGTGGTAACAATGCATGCAGCAGCAAGATTAACCGAGTTGAAAGCGTTCATTAAGAGTGGGTCTATGGCAAGTGTTAGCTTCCCCCGTACATCAGGGTTGAGAGGTGCCTAATGAAACTGACAAGGTAAACAAATCATCCGGTTCTTGGGAGTGACTCGGGCGATTGATTCGGGTGTTTTAGCCTTGCTCTGAAAGTTCCAGGAGTATGGCTTTGTAACGGCAACCTGGCTAAACCGAGAGTAAAGAGAGGCTGATTCCATGTGGTTTTCTGCGAGAGATTGCCTGCGATGCGCACGGAATCCGTTTTCATACATTGGATAGACTTGAATTGGTAGGCCGATAGAATGAATGCCGTCCAGATCATCTAGATAAAATGAGCAATCAGAGATGCTCAAGGAGACAATTTCCAAATCAAAGGATGAAATGCCAACACCAACCTTGCTTGAAACGATCTGCAGACGGAGAAAAGACCCCCTTTACTTCCGTCTCTGGGGGCGTCCAACCCGGAGGGGGCATTTGTCCTTTCTTCGCATATGCTCCTACTGTTTACACTCTCAGCGAAGGTTAAGAGTACGTTTGGAGAATGGAACACACACATGAAGCCAGAGCCTCTCCACCGGTGATCACTGAGACGCGACTTTGCCCACTGGCGACCCGCAGCGATTCTTCATCCAAAAGCTTTGCGGGCTGGTTACCCCCTTGTTTGGTATAACGTGTAAGCCTTGGGTTAATCAACAACTTCTGGGAGATGAGATGCGGCAGGTCTGCATATGTCCAAGTCCAGGTTCTAACAACACTCAAGCTATCAATGCTTGACTTGAGCTTAGAAATTTCGGTATTTGAAAGTTGAGTATCCTGTATGGCGGCATCAATGGCTTCCACCATCAATTGCAACGGTTCCTTTGCATCTTCGGCCTTCGTCGTCTTGTTCTTGATGTCGGCTACTCCTATGATAACGGGAACCATCTTGACTGTTTGGTTGAATCTCGTGAAGTATCCGGGTAGGTTATTTTACATTCATCATCATGGAATTCTATAAGGATTTTACAATGTACTATTGTATTAAAACTTAGATCCCCGCTGTACAGAACCGAGATTGCCCTCGACATCTCGGGAACAAGCAGGGAAGGCACCGCGGCTCAAATTTGAAAAGCCAAAAAATACGACTGGCCAACTGATTGGACATAAGGCTAATTGACTGACAAACTATACTGCGTAACACGCTAATAGTGGAGGGGAATGAGGGGAACCGAAACCTGAACGGTTACTTGGGTCGAGTCAGTTAAACGACAGATCCCGAGGCTCTCGGCTGTCAATCATGATTCACCACCAATACCGAAAGTCGAGGTGAAATGGAAATAGCCTGGAAACATAGAGTATATGATCATTCACAAGGGTATTCCGTAATAAAAGAGGTGCTCTTCCCCGTATATCCGGATTGCTGCACACAAGCCCATGTCTCAAAAAAGCTCAAAATATGCCTCCAGATCCTAAACTCAACCTCGACAACAATACGCCATGGGCCGAACCTGCGTGGTACCAAACATTAGACTCACCCTACTACAATCAGTCCCACCGAAAGCTTCGAGACAATATCAGAAGTTACTGTGATACACATATCCTACCGCACGCTCTTGAATGGGAAGAGAAAGGTGATGTACCTCGGGAAGAAGCGCTACGGTATGCCCAGTCGGGAATCCCTTTCGATGATGTGCCTGCACAGTATCGCCCCTCTCACGTTCCTAATCTAGCGGGGATACCCCACTATGAGAGGGACGTGTTTCATCTTCTCGTTTCTGTGGACGAGCTGGCTAGAGTGGAGGGGGGTGTGGGCATTGCACTCGGTGGTGCATCAACGATTGGCATTCCTCCAATCATCCACCATGGCACTGAAGAACAAAAGGCCAAGTGGCTTCCCGGGCTCTTTTCATGGGACACTAGCTTCTGTCTGGGGGTAACCGAACCCAACGGCGGCTCAGACGTCGCACGGATCAGGACGAGCGCTGTTAAGTCCGCTGACGGAAGGTTTTACGTTGTCAACGGTGTTAAGAAATGGATCACAGGTGCTCCCTGGGCTACACATATGACAACGGCTGTTCGGACGGGGGCCGAGGGATCAGGTCTGCATGGCATTTCTGTCCTTGTAATTCCACTAGACTCTGAGGGAGTCACACGTCAGAAGATCTATAACAGTGGGCAGAATGCTGGTGGGTCATCATTTGTGGATCTGGAAGATGTCCGGGTCCCCGTGGAGAATCTGATCGGCGAGGAAAATAAAGGGTTCCCTATCATTATGAAAAACTTCAACAAAGAAAGATACATCATGGCCATCCAGTGTAATAGAAAAAGTCGAACCTGCCTCGCCATGGCTCTGTCGTACGCTATGACACGCAAGACCTTTGGGAAACCGCTGATCCACAATCAAATCATCCGCCGGAAGCTAGCTGAACTGGCCCACCGGGTGGAGGCGCACTGGGCCTGGTTAGAACAGCTGGCATTTTATATCAGCAACGCACCCTTAGGTTGGCAGAGCCCCCAGATCGCGAGTCGTATTGCTTTGCTTAAGGTCCAGGGGGGACAGATGCTTGAATTAGCCGCGCGGGAGGCCCAGCAGATATTTGGCGGCGCAGGATATCAGAAAGGCGGGGCCGGAGCGACCGTAGAGCAGATCAGTAGAGACCTACGAATGATGGTAAGATCGCCTTTCTTCTCCTTCACCGTTCATTATGTTATCGGTGCGCTGACTGTTTCGCTCAATCCTAGGTGGTGGGTGGCGGGAGTGAAGAAATCATCGCGGATCTCGCCGTACGCCAAGAGATTTCTTTGGTAAAAGGAAAGGGAAAGCTATAGGGAATGGCACGAATATCTTCCAAAGTGTAGCAGGAGTGATTATAATAGGAGATGCAATCATGGAATACTCAAATGATATGTACCATGATCCAAGAGTTCGAACTGGGGGGCATTGAAGATTATGGCTGAAATTATACAAGCATGGGTAGGGAACGGAGCAATATAACGTCCAAAACTCCCTCGGCCAAGCCGCTGCTTGCACCCATTACATGTAAGGTTATGTTGAACCAGGACTGTACTCGCTACTCGACTGACGATACGTTTGCCGATGAGATGCTCTGCTGCTATCGGGTTTACTGGACTTTTCCTTTAAAAATACATTCAGCTTTAATGGAGAACTGCAAATATACGAGATAAATACTCTGTTTGAGGATTTCTGTAATAATCTTAAATCATGGGGGATGGATGCGAGCTATCTGTGTATATATCCTGAGTTTAGAGATGGCTTTCGTTCACTTGTTCTTGAGGAACAGTGAGCTATCCTCGTGACAGATCAGTCAGGGGGGCGGCTCGCAAGAGTGAACTATCTGTACATATCGCTATTCGAATTTAATTTGCTTCAAACATTTCTGAAACCTGATGGAATCTAATCTGAACAAGCAAGCCAGGCCATCTTGGGTTTCAATTGGAGCAAAGATGCTTGTAGAAAGTTACCCTAAGACATCGTGACTCCCGGAAAGATTTGACCAATAATAACATTAACAACAGCTTCCGGGCCATGTACGTTCGCGTTGCATCCCCTCTTTTACAATTCCTGATTGACCTTCGGCATCAAATTGCGGCATCAACCGAGGGACCGAGCAACCGAGTAATTCGAACGTATTGCCGACAGGAGAATATTAACCAGGTTACCACTTGTAAAGAACACTATAAACAAAATCAAGTCGAATCAATAGCACTGAATCCAGTATACAGCCAGGAAACACTTGAACTTTCGCAGCACATACCAATCATGTCTCCATCGTTTCAGTCTGACCCACCCTCAACCACACACTATCGTGTGTCATTTCCCGAGCCCCATGTCATGTTAGTCACCATAAATCGAGAGAAACAACGAAATTCCCTGCCCTCCTACGCGCATTGGGAAGCACATGAGCTCTTCACCTGGTTCGACCATGAGCCATCTCTACTTGTCGCCGTCGTGACCGGGGCCGGGAACAAGGCTTTCTGTGCAGGACAGGACCTCCAAGAGCAGGACGCAAAACGGGGAAATGAGAAAACGGCATCTCAAAAAGCTCTACTAACCCATCCTCCGACGGGGTTCATGGGATTGAGTCAGAGGAAAGGTGTCAAGCCTGTTCTGGCAGCCGTGAATGGCTTTGCTCTGGGCGGAGGGTTTGAAATTTGTCTCAATTGGTCAGTTATACACTTTTCTTCCATTCTGCTTTGACAGTATTAAGACGTAGCACTTCTAGTGACATCGTCGTTGCATCTCCAACGGCAGAGTTTGGGCTTCCAGAGGCTCAGGTCGGCTTGTTTGCGGCAGCGGGCGGTTTACCCCGGTTGGTTCGAACATGTGGTATGCAAGTCGCTACAGAGCTCGCTTTGACGTGCAGAAGAATCTCTGCGCAAGAGGCTCTGAGTCTACGATTGATTAATAGGATCTCTAAGACTCCAGAGTCACTTGTAGAAGAGTGCCTGGCTATTGCATCCCGGATTGTGCAGTTGTCTCCGGACGCGATCTTGGCGACGCGACAGGGGCTCAGGGCAGCTTGGGAGAACCCAAGTGTACAGCATGCAACATCGCAAATCCGTGAGATGTATGCTGATCGGGTGGTTAAAGGGGAGAATTTTAAAATTGGCGTGGAGGCATTTGTAAAGAAGACTAAGCCGCAATGGGTGATGCCTAAAATCTAATGACTTGACTTGGTGGCTCTTTTGGGAAGAGAAGCGTGGGAACTGTACTTGATGTAATGAAAATGCATGTCGAGTGGTAATTCTACATGTAGCTGAAGAAATAAAGCAACAATGATCCCCTGCATTTGCATGTGTAATACAAAATTTGCAAGAACGAGATGGTTAGAGACTATCACTAAATTAGGTGAACAATTGGATCAATATATAACATAACTGAAATACCCAGAATACCCAGAGAGATGGGAAAAAGGACTGAAACCATTCCAACTTGATGTGATGGCGAACCCATGATCAGAATTCGGACTCATTGTGAATGACAAAATGACTGACTATTCCTATTGGTAACCATGCGACGTCGTGCACATCGTGAAACCTGGAAGGAGATCATATTCGAGTATTGTACCAGGAAGTCAAATTAAGGCAAGCGACACTCCCCGTCCTCCATCCGGAGCCGGTACTAACTAGCACACTGTCAGGCATTTGCCTTGATATAGTCCATCATGCTCTCGACCTGTGCTATACCGGCGGGCTCGCTGATATCGAAAGTGCCTTGGTGAAGTTGAGCCAGCTGATCAGATGATGCTTGGCCACCGAATCGGTAGAACCTCGCCTTCGTGCCAATCGCGACTATCCCAAACAGCTGTCCGCAATCATTGTTTGTTTGGGAGAGAACATGACGGCACTGGGTACTAATTGTGTTGTCCCACGACAATGGAACGTCACGGGATGGACGCTTACATTCAACTAGCAAGATCAAGTGCTCGGACCATCCATATGGTTCTTCAGGATTCGGTGATACTTTCATGACTTGAATGACGGTATAATTAGGTAAATCACCCTGGACGAGCATTGGACCTTTGAAGCTAAATATGTAGCCTTCACGGCTAGGGAACCAGCTGGTCACTATTGCTAGCCAGACCTGTTGGACGGTGTCTTCTAAGCTGTGTGACTTCACCATCTGCAATACTCGGCGGAAGCCCAGGTTGTTTTGCAGTGATGGGGTTGTGGCCATGATAAAGACAGTGACAGGTAGGCAAGTGTAAGGAAGTAAGCCGTGAACAGACAGTTCTTGGATAGATTGATATTAAGAAAGTCAACCATCATTGCAGGGCTAGTGGTACGGTCTAGGCAACCGTCCTCTTAGTGGCCTTGCTGCCTAGGGCATCCGGTAGTAACCACACCTGACTCTGATACCACACCCCAAGTCTTCGACAATACAAGGATCAATTACTCTACATTGGATGCAGTTATGCACTTCTTGTATTTCTGAAAAGAGAAAGAAGGAAATAAAGAAAAGTGCCTAGTTGGGTCACTAACCAAGGAGAAAGAGACGACCTATTTCATGCTTCGACCTTGATTTATGTTCTTTGCAAAGATTATAAATACAAACGTACTTACATTCACCCACCAAGACCTCACCACCTCTTAAACAGGCCCAGATAATGTCACTGTCGTCTTATTACACGCAGCAGACAATGAGACATTCTCGAATCGGTCACGTATCCACGGCAAGTATTGCGCCTGCCCAGCAATAAAGGCAAAGTCGTGGTTAAGGTCCGGATAAATATAGAGCTGCATCACACTGCTAGGGAATGTGCTGCATGTCTGATCGTAATCCCATTCTGTCAGGTTTGCATAAACCAACTCATCAGCCGTTCCCTGGAGAACTAGCATTGGAGCTGCTAATTCGTGAGTGCCGGCACCGTTATAGCTCTTTTGCCATTCAATGACATCAGGATGGTGGATCCAGCTGGTGTTCTTGTACAGTTGTGGCAATGTGAGATTCCCATAGGTCGTTGAGCCGGTTCCCAAGCATCCTTGCTGAGCAATTGGGATACGGCTTGCGACGATATCGCTGACGTAGTTCTCGACCTTAACGGAAGGGAATAGCCGTGAAATGGACTGCAGAACAAAGATCGAAACAACATCATGGACTGGGCCGTCTCCAGCGAGGCGCCATGATTGTGGAATAAGGGAGAGCGGGCGCAGCGCCGGGGCCCCCGAAACGGCGCCCAGGAAACCACCCGTCGCGTTTCGCTTTTCTCGTTCATTCACACGCCATGCGGTCATGCCACCTTCGCTGTGACCGACCACTACCCATTCATAGGTGATTCGATCTTGAAGCCTTGATCTCACGGCCTGGAGGGCAAAGCTCACGTCCAGAGCGTGCAGGGCACCGGACTCGTACATGAAGCCCATAGGTATATCACTACCCTGGCCAGCATAGTCGGGGGCAATGACGGCATATCCTTGCTGGACTAACGCAAATGGGCCCTCCCATTCATAATAGAGCCCCTTATTATTGGAGGGTGCACATTGTCGGGTAATGCCCGCCGTACCGTGCGTCCAAACGACTGTTCGGAGAGGCTTTCCGCTGCCATCCTGATTTGTAAAGGGAAGTAACAGGAATGCACTGGCCGGGATAGGGTTGCCATTAATATCTTCACTCATGTAGAGGAATCTGGACAGCGTAGTTGCCGGAGGAGTATCATAACCAACTGTCGTATACTGCTGGCTAGGCACATCTTCCCATCTGACGATGTCGCCGGCGGCGTAGTCAGAGATGTTTGCTGGATTTGTGTAGAAAGGATCAGTTGATACATTAGCACTGACCCAACCCGCCTGTTCCTGCGCTAAGGCTTGCTCGATGCTCGCTTGACAACTAGCATTACAATTGTCGGGAAAGCTGTTGGTCGCAGTCACCGTGGCCGAAACACCAACAGTTATTAATAAGACCAGTAAGATTGACAAAAGCTTGGTGGGCATTTCGCTGGCAAACAGGAGATAATTATACCTGTACAACAATATTCAGCGATGGATTGTAGATTCTTGTGTAACTGGGAAGTGTTCACCATATTATAGTTGTTCATGAGAGCATGATTATATATGTACCCTTTTATGCCACCTACTATAATCTCCAGACAAACACTTACTCCCGACTTTACTTGCCGTCATAGATTTGTATGCCACTGAAAGGAGGGATCGCAGGAGCATGGCGAGGCAGCAAGTGACGTTTGGGGATGAACCAGGACGATCACCGAGCTAGTTTCGGTTTGAGCGTCGACCTTCCCGTTGTGGAACGAAATCGACCTAGCGGACTTACTCTAAGCGGTAGCTCGACGCTCTCGATAAATTCCACTCATTGAGCTTGGGTAGAACAAGCGGCGTATTGCGATCGACTCGGCGTTATATATTAACAGCTGAGCCGTTTGTTCTGCCGGCTGAACGCCTTCTGCCGCGGGATACACAGTTCTATAGCACTTTACCGAGGTTCTTGCTTCTCAGAACAACCGCTAGATACGATAGAACACTGCCTTCCAGTAAGTCTTACTTCCTCGCAATTTCCTCCATGTTGATATCAGCGTTTCTTCCAGACATGGTGATGATCTTCTAGACTTTCAAAAAATGACCAGGATAAAGGCATCTTCTTGCGGGTATAAACATACTAATATCGGTTTGATCCCCTAACCGTTTCCGGAGGAAAAAGAGATATATGAAATAGTCATTGATCTTCAACCACTACCTGGCTAAGTAGAAAGTAATGTTCTATGACAAGCCCCTGTGCGATATTGTTCAGCGTCACCTAGCATGGTTACCAACTCTTGTACAACACGCCTATCTTTAGGCTGGTAGATCTATTCGAACAGAGTCCATACGTTCTAGGAGATATATTGTCAAGTTCTACCCCAGCTGAACTGGCTCGGATCGTGTAACTGGCGGGTGATATGTCATTACTGTAATTGTATAATTACTCTCCCGATCTCCAACATTATCTCTCAAGAAGTCCAAGTTTAGCCTAGGTCTCGTATACTCTTGTTTGGCTAGATGTTGTAGTGTCTTCACCCTCCAACCTCGCTACACTTTAATACGCAATGTCGCGCTTCCCCAGTGCTGGAATATGTTGAAGTACATAAGAAGAAACTTTTCTAATCCTTGTATCTTATGTGAATTTGTATATACAGTTTGCCCTCACCATAGTACATACGACACAAACAAGTAGAAGGAACGCTCTGCATAGTATGGTTGAAGAATGTCCAACAGATAATCCCCCCAATCATTCTGCCATCTCCATATATTCAGAGCATTCGCGAATTCCCAGTACTCAGGATACCATCCACTAAGCTCCCAATCAATGATCCCCGTGACATTGCCATCTTCTACCATGATGTTCTGGGGTCTGAAGTCACCGTGCGTGAATACAATCTGGTGCTCTTGATACTCAACCATTCGAAAGAGGTATTTCCTAGCATGTGATCTAGGTGCCTTGCTTTGATATCCTTCAATAATAGTTTCATTGAACTCCTTCTCAGAACTGAAAGGGCCTTACACAGATAGATCAGCAGTGAGATATATAAATAGTCCAGGGTCGGTTACCTTAGGATTTACAGGTTGCTAAGATCGCATTCGTAGCTGGGCCATGATCGGCTGATCCGATATATAAAGTACTTCTTATACTATGAAGCTCGTCAATGTACTCCTTCAATTGTAAAGCCACATGTATCTTGGTTTGCCGATCGTAGGAAGTCGAGACTGCCCCTTAACCAAGCCCATAAAGATGTAGGTGTCAAACAGGGTGCATAGTCTCCAATATCTCTGTCGATTGGTCCGTAGGTGCAATAGGCAAAGACTTCGGGAACTGGAATCTTCTTAGAATTCTCGGCGACGTAGATCACGTTTTTGGCTTCCGGTACAGAGACACACGTCCCAAACTTGACAACCACCGTAGGAGAGATTCGTACTATCGATACTCCCGCCCATTGTAATATTGTATTTTCCCCAGTGCATTGCTTTTGAAAATCGTCGAGGTCTGGAATTTGGAAGGTAAAAGCACAGAAGTAAGTGCGCAATTTGGCCCCCCTTCAAAGATGGCCTCACCTGCTTGAGTATCCATTGTGATAACCAACAACGAAATAAACAGGAGGTTGTGGAGACAAAATATTCAAAGGTGGGACGTATTTGTAGTATGAAACTGCTCTTTGTTTTAGTGCTGAGGTATTTTAAGATTCGATATCAGATTGAGCCTGATCAGTTATGGATATGCAAAGCTGCCTTACGCGGAGGGAATCGTGGGGTTCTGTCAGCGAGGAGGGGACATCAAACAATATCGTTCCTCTTACTCTCGAACTTCCATTCCCTTGGGCTGCTATTATACTGGGGTTTCCTTACAATCAACATATCGACCATTTTTGCCAGACCTAGACTGCATCAAGACATTAAGAGGTAGAGAGATCTTACAATACCGTCAGCAAGCTCTAGGCCTAATAACAAGGTTGGAGGGAGCCTTACGATTCCCGCAACGAACCAGCCTACAGGTCTGGACACCAGAGGAGCAACACTCACCTACAGATACTAGCGGCCATGATAATAACAGTTACATCAGGAAAGAATCACTGAATATAGCGAGGTGGTCCTCAACATTCCAAAAAACAAAAAAAGAAAAAGGCTGGATGCTATCGAGAAACATGCCGCCCCGGCAGTTAGCGAAGCACCACTTCACAATGCATCGCTTGGGAAACCCAAAGGTGCAACATAATCAACTACCGCTAGAGATAGCCAATGCCATTTTATGGACAAGCTCCTGCGAAGTTTTAAGGAGAAATCTCCGACCTGGAAACTCGTCATTGAGAATTGTCCGTATCCTCATTAGCTCGTCTCGTGGTACAAGTGCCTGTTGCGGTCGGTTAATTGCCTGGTCTAGACCTTCACCTAAAAGATGGACGGTTTGGACCAGTCTAGCAGCGGCATTATCTACCATACTGCAGTACGTTAATACCTCAACACAGATTTTGATATCAGCCTGATAGTCTGCTACTTGCTCAAGATCCTGAACTGCGATGTGACACTGGCATATAATGGAAAGCAGTGTGATGCTGCATTGGAACGCTGCATGGCTATATTTTGCATCCATAAGCATCTTTACACAATATGGACAGAGTTACTTACATAACAAGCCAATTTCGCACAAATGGCCATTTGTCCTGGTAAATAATGGAAATTATCCAAGCAAGCTGGTGAGCAAATGCCGCATAGGTTTGGCGAGTATTTGCATTCATTTGCAGTAACTTGGATTCCGTATGGTGTTGTAAGAAGTGTTGAAAAAGGAGCATTCGGTTCTCGAGATAAACCATATGGACTTGGAGAAGCCCTCTTCTCTGTTCAGGAGGGAGCCCATTATGATTTGATGCGAGAGCCTGTAGTTGTAACCCAGCAGAGAGCTCTTGACGCCATGTATCCAGTTCAGATGAAACACGTTCGAATTCATTCCACGATAAGCTAGAGATTGATCGGATTCGCTTATATACTTCGGCTGACATGAAAGAGACTTTCCACATCTGTGAACGAATCATCGACGCAGTGACATAGTTGGGTGTTTCTGAGACGACAGCTGAATCCTCTGCAATATCCTGTTCTATAGCATACTAGTATCGTTAATGAAATGGGTTATGGGGTATATAGTGGTTTTCCTACCTGGGTATCCTCCTCAGTTAAGCAGTGTTCGAATCCAAGCGCAAAGGAAAGCCAGCTAACGAGGAGTTAGCATATGCAGATATCCTAGGGCCTGACAGTTACCATTCGATAGTAGCCAAACTGTGAACGAGGCTGTCCCATTCTGCCTTGCTACCATTATTGGAGTCTTGCTTCGGCATACACCATCGGGCCAAGCTCATACCAGACGCTGCGAGCCACTTAGATTGAATTCTTCTTACTTAACTTCTTTTTCTTTTCCCTTCTGAAGTCTCGTTCTATATCTTACCAATTATAACCCTCGCGCTCATACTTTTGTCCAATATCAGGTACATTCCCATGCAGATAAGAACCCGCAATGCCCGTATATCGGCTTCGTCGATTGCGTCGTATACCAAAAGCAAAGACTGCTCCCAGAACTTGTCAATATATTCATTTGGTACTTTAGCACTGTCATATCGACATCCTACCGCGGCGATAGCACTAAGCTCACAAACCTCACATCGTTCAATAATGGCTTCCTCTTGATATAATCTATCTATAAGACGATCGCAGTCATCTGGAAGTATAACATAGAAGAGGGAGGCAACTCCAGAAAAGAATGCTGTTGCTGCATTGCGAGTAAAGGCTTCCGTTGGAATCTTTCCCCAACCGGTATCAAATAAATCGTCTATCGGTGCGTTTCCATGATGTGCGAGAGGAACACTGCTGGATGTTGCTTCCGCTGGAGTCATGGGACGTACTTCGGAACTTAGGTGCAGGATAGCTTCCTCAAGACGTCTATTTTTGTCTTCTAGCTCGGTGATAGCGTTTCTTAGAGCATCTCGGTTTCTTCCATCAAGCCCGTACTGGCACACTCTTGAATGCTGAACGCAGGAAGAGCACGACGGCCTCCGCCCATCGCACTATTAAGCCATTCAGTAGTGGAATCGGAAAGGATACGAAATGAGAGACTTTCTATGAAACTTCAATCTATTTACTTTGGTCCTTGCCATTCGGCACTCATTGCACGCCGTCCCAACTCTTTTTCGGGTATAACGTGAGGACCCTTCCCCTGGTGGTTCTCTCACTGGGCCTTTAGGTAAAATTGTTTGTTGTTTCGAAGCCATGGCAAATGGTGGTTCAGCGGAATGGACGGATATCTTAACCAGCGGGGTAACCAAGATCAACCTTCCAGAGGACAGGAAAAAGGTCAGGATTAGAGTCCCAGTTTAGCAGAGCAAAGGTTAGACACATTACATCATCAAGGCTCAGTTTAAATCCTAGTAAAGTTTAACCTTGACCGTCCACCAATTGCCATCCTAAGCATGCTTGCCTCCTGATCCATACAATGCATATCTCGACTGTTGCTCATGCCTCCTGCTCGAGAGGATGGCCGCATAGATTCTAAGTTCTATATCTTCTCATGATGTCAAACTATGGTCAGGAAGGATGAAGTCGCAGTAGGAATAATGTCAATCACTAAACTAGCAAGAACTTGAGCTCGCGTCTAGGATCGTCTCCGCAGAAGAAGGCTTTCATGACCCAAGTGGCGAAGACGCAGCCACCGTGATACCAGGCCGTGCCACTGAGCGGGGCTTCACGCCAATAAGATTTACAAAGCGAGTACTGTGTAGCAGGTCAACGACCATCACAATGTTCGACGCTGGCCCAGACTGCATGGCTAGGCCTAATGTATGCTTCCCAGCTTCCAGCCATCTTAAATTGCATGTATGAGAGGTTATCCTACATTCTTAGTACCAAGCTTGATGGGATCCCAAGTTTGTCTGATACTATTCAAGTGTCTGTTTGTTATTCCTATTGTCCAAAGGAGTGGGCCAACGCAGCGGCCTTTTAACGTCTCTGGCTGAGCTAATCTCTGGTTCAGGCGCCTGCTATTCGCGTCGTGTCGTACTCCCCATCTCCCTCGCCTCTATCGTTAACAATATGACTTCATATAGCCTGACCCGCAGACCGGGTTGTTCTTAGTGTTCTCTTACATAGTCACAACATAAACTGAAAAAGGCTAAAATCAAGATCTAAAGCACATGAATACATCAGTATCTATATGCTCTAGAGACGAATAATACAGAGTTAGAAACCTTTAATGTCCTCTAGGTCTCACTGTATGGAGGGGATGAACGTGATAAACGCGCTGCCAAAGTGAACAGTATAACTTTTACAGCATTGGCAGCCTTGATGATATTACTATTATTCCACGCCCGCCACATACAAACATGGACTGTATCAAGGCAGTGGGGATAAGAGGTCAAGTTACCCTAAATTTGAAAGGGAGAATTGGTGCTTAGGCCGTATACCCTTTATTCCAATTTACAATACGATCATAGTTGTTTAGGTGAGGAACATTTGGATTCGCCCAATATAGAGAGCGGCCCGTGTAAACCGACTTTTTTGTGATTTATCAAGGCCGATACCTTTATTCGTTACACCCCTCTGGTCAATATCGTATATGACACGCATATTCTTTGGGAGAGCACGATGTACGTATTGATAAGTTATTGAGTAAAGATTCTGGTGGACCATCTATTCTTGATTCCTCTGTGATTGGAAACTCTAGGCGCTGATATTCTGAATGGTAGCAAGGGCCAAGACCAACAGGCAGCAGGGTACCTATATCAATTAACCATCGAAGCCAGTAGCTCAACTCAGACTGGCAAAAGGCGTGGGGATAGGGGGTGTTCCGACCAAGGACCGTAAGTATCCCTGTATCCCTTCAGTGCAATTCACGCCGGTTGTTAATCCACCATTAGCGCAATGTGCCACCTATGATGACCACTTGATCATAACGAGCGCATTCAACATCTCCTCGATTTGATGATGTTGTGTATTCCAATACCGCTTGTCCTGCGTTCGCAGATCCCGCTCAAACGGTAGTGCTGTCCCAACCTATCTTTCGAGTCAAACTGCTAACCTACTATAGGAAACTGATTCTTTGCGCTGTGTTCAGTCTGGGCTTGATTGTGGTATGATCCAGCACAGAAAGGCAACCTACAGAGGCATTACAGCTAACACAAATGTAGATCTTCGCGGCAATCTTCAATCGCTACGTCAATTTCACCGTAGACTATACTGTTAGCTTCCTGGTACGCCTCCACGCTTTTTTCTCATGCCAACATCACTCAGGTCAAGTCCCATCCCCAACTAACCTAGACAGCGATGGTACGTCGCCGAAGTCGCGACAGCTGTTTACGTAGCCAATGTGTCCCTCCTATGGCCGCTCCTTCGAGAGCTTTTCAGCCTGAGCTCCTTCGCAAACTCATATCGCAGACAAGGCGTTTCATTCCCCAGTGGCCGACACACAGCCAACACGCATCACTCGCGACTAGGGTCTCGCCTGAGTCACATGGATGAATCCACGGAGTCTACCGTGCAACATTCGCCAGCCGACAATGAAAAAGGAGGATTTAGGTTCCTGGATAGGGGGTTAGAGTTATCGCCCATTCAAGAACAGCACTACCGGGCGACGGTCACATCTGAGGACGTGGAGCAGCCGGTAGAGAGGCATGTTTCACATCGCACTAGCCAGTCTCTGTCGGGAATTTACCGGACAGTGGAGGTGGCCCAAACTACGGAGTACGCTGACTGAGCAGTCAATATTGGTCTGTGTGTAATGAACTATCGATACTTAGAGCAGTGGATAATAGAAGAATTATGAGACCCCTGGTAGGAGCCTGGAGGTAAGACATGGTTAATGCTTCTAAAACATAGTCAAGAAGTCATAGAACGTCTTCACGGGGTTATATTGGTACGCAAATTGATTGGTTCATCCGCTGGGATCATACTCGTTAAGGCACGGAGATGGCACATGTCCGCAAAGCCCTTTTTCTATTGCCCTTCCGACACTCCCGGCCGATCAAAGTGGAGGTATATGCGACACTATTAAAGGATCACTTGAAAGTCAATCTACACGAAGTGACAACAATATCGGCGGGAGGCCAAACGACGCTTTCTGGCTTGGTAGCTCTTTAGTCGATCTTAGCCATGGTCGATCACTTTTAGAGTGATGCCAAGAGGTCTTGTTGGACAGCAAAAAGTCCATGACGGTCGGTGGGCAGTTCTCTTCCAGGCTCCCATGGTTTGATGTCCTGTTCCTATTAGTTCTGGTATTTTAGTGTCATTTTGACTATTAACTTATTAATGTTGCAAGAAATGATGACCCTCCAGCGCCATTGAATCTTCAGCCTTTCTAGTGGGTGACTGGTACATGTTCCATACCTTGCGGGGCTCATCCATGCATCCCTTGCTTCTTCTAGAGCAGAGCGAGTAACATTCCACCTATATGTGATGGCTCTCAAAGATACCTAATATGGTTTATCGTCCTATCCTGATCCCTCAGAGCTTTACACGTTAATTGCTTCTCTCAAGCCCCTTGATTCCTCTCCCGCCAACTACGATATCCCATAGCCGACATGACGTCTGAGGCCTCATACACGACGCAACCTCCATTTGTTCCGGGTACTGTTCTTTTGGTCGATGGTTAGCTCTTCCTGCTCTTTGTTTCTATTCTTCGTCATCTATCATTCATGTTTCGTTTTTCTTTCTTTTGGCGACTTTGCCAAACTGCAGATAAATATAATGTGATAACCGTTTTCAACAGATACACGGGAGCAATCCACAAAGCATGCGACCGGAAAACATACCGACGTTGTCCTCATCCCACCTCCTTCAGACGATCCAAGTGATCCCCTAGTACGTTCACATTGGTTGTGAAATTGCCATATGAACGTATCTAACCCGTGGCAGAACTGGTCACCTACACGGAAGAAGCAGCATCTCATCCTACTATGTGTCTATACTTTCTTCATGAACGGCTTGTACTTGACCTTTCATACACCTTATTACTTCGTCCAAGAAGTCGAAGCTCATTACGGTCAGGATCAACTTCTACGGTGTCGCGTATGACGGCCTCGCACCAGATCTGAACACAACTTTCGATGGATTGAATACTGGGTGTGTGCTGCGCTTCATTCTTGGCAATCGCCTGGCTTATTGTGATGCGACAATATAGGAGCGCTATTCTATTTCTCTTCAGTGGTGTTGGCGCGGCTTTCTGGCAACCCGTCGCGATGAAGATTGGTCGTCGTCCGGTGTATATCATGGGACTTCTTATTGCCATGGTCGGCAGTATTATTGGAGCTGTTCAAACCAACTGGGGAATCTGGGTGACGTTTAATGTGTTTTGGGTAAGAAATGACTGGATCTGGCACTTTCACTATAGGCTGAGAATCGTCACCATAGGGTCTCGGATGCGGTCCAAAGGAGGGTCTTCCCCAAATTTCTTTGCAGGACACTTACTTTGCGCACCAAATGGGGTCAAAAGTTGGATATTGGGCGCTATCGTATAGTGCCGGCGCCTTTGTTGTCGTAAGGGAATTCCTCGGAGAGGTCCAGCCGCAAACTGACTAGGTTAGCCTCTTGTCGCGGGTTATGTGTACGTAGAATTGAGCTGGCGATGGTGTTTCTGGATCACTGCGATCGGATTTGTGAGTCTCTTTACCCATTCGTCTAACGGCTTCAGCTATCGATTGAACTGCTATGCTAACATTGCCAGGCTACCATAGCCCTGGTCCTCTTCTTCGCTCTAGAGGAAACACTTTATCCCAGATCGTACAACACGCAAGCAACACTCTCATCGGAATTAAACGTGGAGTCCCCACCAGGGAAGAGTTGTGGACCTGCCAAAACCGGATATGTAGATAATGCCATCAAGAGGAAATCCTACTGGCAGAGGCATCCGCTCCATTCATGGGGCGTGAACCCGAATGAAACCTGGCGCAATCTCTTTCTTCGCCCTTACCAACTGGCCTTCTTTCCACCTGTTCTGTGGGCAGGTATGTTTACCGGTGTCTCGATTTGCTGGTGGGCTGCTATCTTCACGACTGAATCTCGTATGTAGCTTTAATTCCAGACCTCTGAAGCTCACGAGCTAATATCTGGCAGAGTTCTTCACCGGCCCACCGTATCTGTGGAGTGGCGAGAAAGTAGGTCTTACCAACGCCGCCGCACTCGTCGGTTCCATTCTAGGCACAGTGTTCGCAGGAAACGTGAGCGACTGGTTCATCATCATTGCCGCGCGCCGCAACAACGGTATTCGCGAACCAGAGCACAGACTTATCCTTCTAGCCTTGACCGCCGTTATCACCTCTGGCGGCCTAGTCATGTACGGTAAAGGCGTGGAAGTCGGACTTCATTGGATATGCCCTGTATTCGGCATGGGCTTAATGGCCTTCGGATTCACTGCATCTTCAATCATTGGAGAGGTAAGACCTTGAGCTGTCCAATGCCATATTTCTGATAATGTTGACGAAGGGTAGACATATATACTCGACTCCTATCGGGCCGTGGCACCAGAGTCCTTGGTGTTGATTAATATCTTCCGTAACTTGATCGGCATGACATTTGTATTCGCCGTGCAGCCATGGCTGATCCACTCTGGCTACGGGAACGCATACCTCCAGATGATGGCGATGGGGCTTGTTGCGCATTTGACCGTTATCCCAATGATGATCTGGGGGAAACGGCTGCGCGCGATGACCGCAGAGCGATACTTGCGGATGGTCGACGCGAGTGGTATCCCTCAGGAGTTCGCCTGATGGAGCCTTGGAGGTGTTGAGTTTATCCGAAGGGAAGTACGGAGTATGTGCACCGGTACATTCTAATGATCAATGCTCGGACCATACAACAATCAGTACGTTTGTCATTAACAGGAGAAACGTGATTTGGTCGTACATCAATACCGGAACGGTCAGAGACTAGATAGATCCTTATGATCTTCAGGGCTGCAGAGCTGTCGAGACCACTATTGGCATCACCGTATGGTACTAATTTTGACTGGTCCGGACTGGCGCACAAATTATTCCAATGACTCTAATATGGAAGCATATAAGTCTAACTTACTTGAAACTACGATTATTTCTAATCCAGTCAAGCCTTCCAAGGTAGTCTCTCGAGCACTCCTTTGTTTAAGGTTTCCATACCATTATTACCTCGTTTATTCAAATGAATATAAGGGATCGAGGTTGTGTGCTAATATTGCTTATATTATGACAGGCACCTTGTTTTGCTAAGGTTTCTGTGGCTATAGACCCGACAGGGGCCTTTTTTTTCTGAACAGGAGTATTATTAGGCGTTCTATAATATATTCGGGTTAAATTTGATACCGTAGAAGTATGATCAAGATAAAACACTTCTTCAGATATACCTCTTTCCAGTATGAAGCCTGTCAGCAGTATCTAGTTTCGGTCTAGCCCAAGGAGCATAATATCGATAGCCATAATGGTACAGGCTAGTTTTATCCGCCTACGTGCAGGTCTGGTCCCGGTTTGGATGTATAATAGTACCGCAGTATCCAAATCCTTGGTGAGAGCCATGAAGCCGGCTAAGGTGGAGGCTAGCAGATAGGAAATTTACCACGATATTGTATAGCTGTCTAGTGGTCCATATGTCTGGATACTTTTTCCGCATTAACCAAAAGAGAGCACGGATTTGTTTATTTTATCAAAACAGCAGCTAGCTAGTTAGTAAGTAGCCCGGTTTTCGTAGAGAGATACGCATGGATATCGGCCACCAGTGAGATCGACTAGCTATTTCCATCATATTATAGGCGAATACAGCTCATATGTCGAAACATCCATAGGATATCTCCCAGACACATTCCAACTGATCTATAGATCAACACGGCGTGGTAAATTCTACCAATCAACATGTTGGAAATTAGAGCAGACCCACCAAGATACTCCACTAGCGATAAATGCAGGAATATATAAACCCTCCCTCCCTCCTCTACTGCTATTACTTATCTCCAATTCATTCAACATGTCCACCATAGAAGAGCTGGAAGCCCTCTTCCCCGAGGATCCCACCACCACATCCCTCGCTCTAATAGGATCTAACGGAGGGCAAATCACGCTCCCATACTCCACTGGAGGAAGTGGCAAACCCATTGCCGTGCTCGGCTCAGGGTGTCGCCCATCTAAGCTAGAAAGCGACGATGCGCATGCTCCATTCAATGCTAAAACCGCCTTGTCGGATAGAAGTTTGAAAGAAAACGTTCGCTTTCGAATTGAGGATGGCGCGCGCTCGAAGTTCCATAAAACCATTACGTCGAGTTCTCACGCCACGGCTGAGCATTTGAGTATTTCGGGTTGTGCTCAGGCTGGGGGGAGTTTTCTGGGCGCGAGTGCGAGCGGGCGATACAATAAGGCTGTTTCGGATAATGGACATGTCAGACCCCCACACCCTTTCCTCTCCTACTCAGATGGAAGTGGTTTATTCTAAACGATGGCAGGAGTTGAAAGCATCCATTCAAGCCTCTATCCGGACTGGGACGGTTTACATCGACAAGCCGCGCTTTTCGCTAAATGCGTTGGCTGATGCGCACAGATCACGATCTAAACCGTCTTATTTTTCTGAAATATACGGCGAGTACTACGTGGCAAGTCTACAGCTCGGCGCAGACGCAGGGCTTCTTGCATCCAGTGCATCCAATCAACACATAACGTCAACAAGTCTCGATATCAAAGCCACCCTGCATATCCTGTGGTGGGACATTGAAAAAAACTTCCACACCGAAAGCCATTCGTCAGACTTCTGGTCCCAAATAAAGGTGACTGGGTTTGATACGTTGACTGGGGAGGATCTGACTCATATATCGCCACAGGGAGATGGGGAGGTCATGAATTACGTCCAGCGAGTCACTGGATTGGAGGCCAGGGTTAGGCAGAAGATGAAGGAGTTTAGATTGACTGAGAATACAGTGGTTGATTTGCATATGTGTAAGAGTCTTTGCGAGGCTGGGTTGGTTGCAGAGATTACGCTGTTGCCGTACAGCCAAGTGAGAGATTATGTGACTGCGCTGAATGAGCGCAATATGTAAATAGACTCACCATCTATACAGACAGTCTAGATAGCTATATCGGCACTGGGAGGTACTGTTTGAAGATAATCGGACTCTGGAACGGCAGATCGTCGTCCTCACTCGCGAGGCTGGGATTCTTGGCGATTTCATCAACCTATATCGTTAGCCTATATCATGCAACATATTGTGTGCATACCTGTTTCACAATCAAATTCATGTTTCGCCGAACATAGCGCTTGGCTAATTCAAACCCAGCGAGCGTTGGAGAAAATGGCTTCGTGGCAATGTGCACCGGTGGAGTATTCTCCATGTTTTGTTCATTAGAATCTGGATGGTTAGCACATGTTTGTCTTGCATTGTAGATGAACCTACCGTTGTATGTGCTCGCCTGGACTGTGCTCTCCTTGAATCCCTTCTTGCCAGAAGCCAAATCTGCCTCCGAGAGCCGAATATCCTTGTAGATGTTTTTATAATCCAGAAACGCATCCTCCAAGATGGAAGTGTAAACACTCGCATTCTCATACGAGAGAGGAACAGCCTCCTTCTTGTCCTTGTCGGTCTTTTGGGCATGGAAGCTTCTCAGAGCTGTATACTTTGTCAGCACGGCATTGGTGCGAACAGGTGTTTTAGCCACTAGAGCAGGGAATCGAAGTGCTGCTGCTCGCATGTTCTTCACATTCCAATCATCATCGGCTAGAGGAGCTCTGTTAGTATCTTTATCGAGCATAACGAATGCGAACGTACGCTTCTTCAGCTCCTGTCCACCCCCAGAATAACTGACAGAAACGGTCGTCTCGTTCTCCTGGAAGATATCCTGCAGGTTCTTTTCAACTTCTGCGTTCCCTTTGATGGCTAGCCCGGCGGAACTATCGGCCCCGTCCTGCTTTTTCTTCTCCTCTCCTGCTTCGTTGCCTCCTTGATGTTCGTTAGTTTGCTCGTTAGTTTGATCATTGGGAGCAACAGAATACTGCTGTGTATTTTCTGCCTTGGGCGTTTTACTTCCGAATGAGGGGGTGGTCAAGGCGACAGCCGCACTAGAGGGGATTAGCCATGGTCTTCTTGGAAATAATGAGATACACACTCCGCTTTGATATTCTCGAGCTGATTCTTATCCTTGACCTTGATCGAAATGACTGCGTTAAACTCTCCGCCTTCCTGGAAGCCTGAGATGAAAGTATCGCCATAAACCTCGGTGAACTTCTCAGCAGGAAGATTATCGATCGGAGCAAACTCGGTGAGTGCATTATCCGTGACAGTCTGGTTAATCACCTTGACACTAATCAGGAAATTGATATCGGCGTCTTTGATCTTGTTGGAGTTGATAAAGGATCCCTTGCCGGTTCCATCAATAAGATTGTTGTACTTGATGGTGAGGGCTCCGCTGATCTGTGTTTCTTAGCATATAGATACCCAGATGGACATCAAGGTAGGCATACATTCAAAGCATCCGTAATGTCGGACATCTTGTCTATGACACTCGTCTTGAAGACAACAGACTGGGCGACGCCGTCGCCATCTGGAAGCTCCGGTGCGCTACCAGTTCCTTTTTTGACGGCATCATCGAGGCACAGCTCATGTGTGTATGAGTTGAAGCCAGAGCCAAGTCTCATAGCACTGTTGTAGGGTGCCAGAAGAGGTGCCATTTTGCAGGGGAAATGTCAATGATGCAGTAGAATACTGTAAAATACGAGAGCTCAGTCAGTTGATATTTGATTTCACCTTTGCACAGCGACTGGACAAGCGGAAACGAGTTCCTGACACGTCAGCATTTTCTTGGACCTTTCAGCTCTCTTCAATAGCGCCATTTGAGTTTACTTGTTTTGCTGTAGAAAATGCACGGATGCACTGAGCTGAGCTGAATGATCAGCAAGAGCTGAGGGATCAGCAAGGGCTGACCCACTGAGGTATGCGGTATGGCGGTGAAAGGGAACAGCCATGTACTAGTCTCACTGGAAAAACAGTATTATTAATATTATCTTTTGTTTTTTTGCAAAGAAATGTAAGTCAATGGTTACACTACCTCCGTTGTAGGGGTAGAAATTTCCAATGGCGGCATCCAAGGTTTGAATATCCGTATAGGGAGTGCCTGTCATAAGGATTGATAACTTCTACTTAGGGTGGGCGACCCGACCCTAGCGCGGAAATCTTTACCTAAACGCGTGGGGGGGGTCGAATGATAGATCGTCAGTTTTTGTAGTGGGGAACGGGGAATGCCACATTGCAACTACCGAGTGAACAACACGTCACGCTTAGAAATAGTTTCCAAGTAGTCATTGAACAGGATTTGTCTTTGATTCTTCTTCCTATCCCTTTCTCTGAGCATCCTCACAGCAAAATGAGTCCCCTAACAGCTCCGTACAATGATTCGATGCGTATTGGCTCTGGGTATGTTGCTCCTCGCTATCAGAGTCAAGCTAACATGACACAGGTTCAATTCCTACACCCAGCAGCTACGAGTCAACGATGCAGTCATCAAGGAGAACAAAACCGCCTTGACGGACAAAGACCTCCGGGGAAATTCAACTGGCAAGTCAGACTCAATCAGCCAACAAGTGACCTTTACCTCCAAGTTTGTCGATCATGCCAGCGATATTACCGAGGCGTTGAATATCAGCGGTATCATAATTTGTCTCCTGTTTTTTGCTGTGTATATGGCTAATCGATCTAGGGGCACTGGAAATTAAGTACCAGGGAATGGGGGCAAAGGCTGCAGGATGTACGTCTCTTCCACTATCTATTTAAGGATCTCGTATACTGATGGAAGCAGCCTACCTGGACTCCTCTAAAGTCAAGGAAAGCGACATCAACTACTTTGTGCAAGTCAAGGTGGTCAACCAGCAGCTCATCGCCGACGATGCCACCAAATTCAACGTCATTCCCAATATCCCCGTCACCGATCAAAAGCGCTTCACCGAGGTCTACGGGGACAGTTACATCTCTGGCTTCCTGGAGGGCGGCGAGTTTAACGCTCTCCTCTCTATCAAACTTAATAACAAGGCGAACGCCACGGCAATCAAGGGTGCACTGTCGGTCGAACTGTCCAAGGCTGGTTTTGGTATTTCCGGTCAGGCCGACGGGAGCTTTAATAAGAGTGAAATTGCCCAGAACTCGGAGACGTCTATCACGTATGGTTACTTCGGATTCATGTTGGTTTATACGCTAACGGGAACTGATAGGGTGTCTTGGGCTGGAGGGGGTGATATCCGCGACGACAAGACCAAGTTAGAAGGTTGGACGATCGACAGCATGGCCAAAGCTGCCTTTGCCTTTCCGGATCGAGTCCGCCTTATTCCGCAGAGAACGCATGCCGTTCTCACCAAGTATTCGGCCTTGAGGTCCTATCAGCTCCTATCGAACAAGGGCAGTCCGCTCGACTATGAGAATGCGGGTGTCTATACAAACTCTCTTCTGGAGAGTTATCTCGATTACAAGGATATTTGGAAGACGATTGGAATATGTATGGTCCCTTCTTTCGATCTAAGAGCTACAGAGCTGATTATATAGTGAGCGCCGACTATGGCCAGAAAAAGACTATCCTCAGCAAGCCTGCCACTGCGACGGAGACTGCAACGGAGATCGAAGCTATGAAAACGGAGTTTGTGACCATCTCGTCGAAAACACAGGACCAGTTCAGCCACATTCCGCAAGCCGCATATGCTGGCACTTTGGTTGGGCTGGAGAAAGCCAGGCGGGATTGTCGATCGCAGATGATTCGCATTGTGAAAGAGGTATCTCCCCTCTTGATAGATGCAGATACAAATGCAGTTATACTGACTCTTCAGGTCGATGCCGTTGCAGAAGATCCCAACGTTGCCACTGACTTCAATCGTGTCGGGATATATCTGAGTTCATTACTCTTCCGTCAACTCCTCCCGGTATGTTTCCTATCCATAGATCGAAAGATCCAGGCAAATACAGTGCTAACATGACCATAGATTCCTGAACCTCGACCGACAGAAGAGGAGATTCGAGAAGAAACGCAAAGTATACAGGCACTGGAGAGGGATGTGAAAGAACTGAAACAAGAAGTAGCCAAAACTAAGTAATCCAACCTTAATCCCATACCAGGTTATTGATCTAACTTGTTACATAAAATAGAAAAGAACGTAAAGGAGACATACTCTCATTGTCCGAGGATACATGGTATTCAATAAGAACAGCAACAGAACCCAGGTATTGGCTCGCAGCAGATTGGTGCGAGAACTATCAAACCGATGCGAAGGCCGTCGAAGCCACGTAAGACCTGTAGCAAACTTTGCCACTTATATACACTAACAAACAAAGAACCCCTCCCTCTTATTGGAAGTTTCGTTTCCGGCCTGAAAGGCAAGCACATTGTGAGGTGATGTTAGTACATGAACAGGAATCCATACACATGATGTGCAACATAGAGAGTACGTACAGACCTTTGGTATTAAACCAATTATTAACAAATTCCAGCACCACTTTGTGTCAATAACTTCTCAACACGTCCTCTTTTCGATAGGGTAGCAGGCTATTGGAAAATCACACAAGAATCCAATCGTTACAGGTTTGTCTTTCTGCTCTTACTTGGCTATATACAGTCTTCTAATTTTGAACAGTATTTCCTCCTATGTGTGGGACTATCTGCAGGTCGAAAACGGTAAGCTGTGTTTCACAGATGAGTGTAATGAGCAGGTGTGGTGGTGTATAGAAGAAAAGCCAAAGGAACCTTAGCTCCAGCCCATCATTTTCCTAGTCATATTATGCTAGTGCTAATTAACCATGATATGCTCATATGACGCACATACTCTACCACGTATCAATACTAGACATCTTAAGCTAACTAGAACTGAGCAATATTTCAGAGGCAGGGATCTTGGGCTGTATTCATAGTTTATCTTTATGGTCTTTGAATTGAACTATCTCTTACTAACAATCTATTCGTCCAGCTGGCGTATAGTGTAAAGTTTGAGTAATGGCCTGATCAATATGGTTACGTCCGTGATGTTGAAAGTATTTTTGGGTAAGATAGCCTGGACGCCTGGAATAAAAACCTGCCACTTACCCCAACAAACCATGAACAACCGATCGAAATGGATGAAAAGTCTTGCTGGGCATGGGACTGCTACTAGCCCAAGATTGTCTATATTATCGGCGAACTGGTTACCTGGGTACGATATCCCATATATGCCACCAGCACACTAAGATGTACCAGCTTGACGATCCCTAATCCTGTGGCATTCTTCTCTTCAACCTCGATTTTGCAAAACTTCGCTTACCTCTGTCCAGGCTGTGAGGCCAGCTACAACGACTCCTCGACCCTCACCGACCTAGACTTCCTAATCAGACTTGAAATAGACGATGCAGTGTATCATGAACGCTACAGCAGAGCGGTGAGACACTGACAGTCAGGGCCAAAGTGCCCACTCTATGGTAGTATCATCTTCACCAGGTGGATCATCTCCTTCTCACGCGGAGTGGTAAACTGTGGTATAGGACGCTAAAAGCTACTATACAGCGCGCTATTGCCACTCCTGGTAGTCCAAGGATTGAGGTTCTCTCTTATACTTTGACTGAAAGTTGCACATTGGAAGGGATTTACTTCTAGGACATGATAAGCAAGAACCAGAGGCCGAATATGTTCTACAGCGGCCTGAGATTAGGGTTGAAGATGGCGATGAGAGTGTTGAGGAAGAGGGTAAGAGTGAGTGGACATCGAAACTGGAATACACCATCGACGGCATCTTCAGACCAGGGCAGATGAGCTCTAATCAATAGACAGACCAGACCATTGAGAATGATATACCTGGCTCTAGTGACTGTCTTGGTGGGTATTATTAGGCGATAGGCTAGAGACCCACTCGCATAGCTGTCGAGTTTCTAATAAAGACATGGCGGGCCCAATGATAGCGATAAATATAGAATAGAATTAGACTGAACGAGTTAGTCTAGATGAATGTTAGAATTATAGAGGAAATCCTATCATATGAGCATGGTAGATGTTGATGGCGACGCGGACTTGAGTGGAGAGAGCCTGGTTCCACAGCACAGTGCAATATAGCGTAGATAGTAGATTAATAGCCGACAAAGGGAGAAGAGAAGGGCAATCATATTCCATGTTTTGCCTACCTCGGCGTTATTGTACGGGCCAATCTATTGGCTATTCTCGTGGAGGTAAGATCGTCCACTGACTCATAATGCAGTATGACTATATCCAAATTATAGCCTAGATGTGGACGCTGTCTAGTGATAAGCAAGTCTGATACTAGAGATCCAAGCAGTCGCTAGGACTAAGTGAAAGAACGATGCTACGCCAATCTTGTAATTCATAGGTCACTACATAAAAGCGTAGAGATGATGCAACCTGGCCGACGATCCAGACATTTACACCGCATGTTCAAACTGGGATTGGGACCTTTTAGCCCCAGGGAGTCCATCTTTAAAAGCAAAGCAGGTGACCAAACGATGATAGGCATGCATATCTGTTTGGCACCAAGGCTAGGTTAGGTCATTGGTGATCCGTTTCATGCATAAAAGGCATACAGAAGTGAGCACAGTTCCCTTGTTAAGAAACTCTTATCCACACTCCCCATCTCATGTTGAAACAGATTTGTTTGATGATTCTTCATTGGATACTATGATAGACAATGATCATCATTCACTGATGCTGCATGATGCCTTCACGTCCAATAACAATAAAACCCGATGATCGCAGATTGAATTTATCACTACCTCACACCATTCTCTGTCTAATTGCACTCTCTTTTAGGGCTGCTAAAGGCTGTCGATGCCAGTACTGGCATTGCCATTCGATGCCCATATGGTACTAATTCTGATTGGTCCATAGTGGGGCACAAATATGATTCCGGTAAGAGCTTATTGATGGAAGCTTCTAAAAGCAAAATAGACTCTAAACCCAGATACCTTAAATCGTAAAAATATCTTTGAGTGTAAAAGTGTTCCAATAACTCTAATACAGAATGAGAAAGTTCTAACTGACTTAAAGGTTTAATTAATTCGAATCCAACCAGAGCTTTCAAGGCAGTACATACGTCGAGCGCCCCCTTGTTGGAGGTTTCCAAGCAGTAGAATTAACAATATAGCCAATTAAATCAGACTGATGTGAGGGATGGAGGCCGTGTGTTCATATTCCCTTATATTGAGACAACTCCCCCGTCTTTGCCTAAGGCTCACGCGTTTGATTGGTATCCATGTATGATCATCCCTTCGACATGCTACCATTCGGCCTTAAGCAAGGGGCCACCATGTCAGCATATCCTGATATTTGGTTATGACGGGATGAGGGATGTCGGTGAGTACGGAAACAAAATAAATATAGAATATAACTGAATAGGGGCGCACCTTCAACGACCTCTGTCGAATTGTGAACTAATATGGTTTACTGTTTTTGCCAAACAGGGTCGTAAGAAGCTGCGACCCACAAATATCAATTGGGACGCTCATATCGCGATGCCGAATTTGACACCGTCAGAGGGCCTAGAGCGCCTTAGGCATGGCGAGCATAACGTCGAGAGGGAGTCTTCGCCTAGTCAGGATGAGAAGCGGCCAATTATTGGGATCAAGGTTTGTCCCACCCACAGATTGGAGATGTACTTGTTGACTGCTGCAGTGGTTTCTACTGGTAGCGAGCACTTTGACGGGTAGCTTCCTCTACGCTTTGGACAATACCATTGTGGCCAATATTGCACCGGTTTGCTTTTAGCACCCTCTTTGCTCTTCAGTTGTTGCAACTCATCAAATCTTGACAGGTTATTGTAAATCACTTTGATTCCGTTGAAGATTTGCCATGGATGTCAGTTGGGTAAGTCACTTCTTTAGTCAAACATATATAAGGTTTTGCTGATAGGCCTGCCTCACAGGTTTATGATCGGAGCCGTGGCGATGGTTCTCATTGTGGGTAAACTGTATACTCTCTACAACACCAAGTGGCTATACATCATTTTCACAGTCATCTTTATGGCTGCTTCGGCACTCTGCGGCGCCGCTCCGACTATAAATGCTGAGATTGTTGGACGAGTATTTGCCGGTGTGGGAGGAAATGGGATGTATATTGGTGTTCTCACGCTGCTATCGCTGAATACGACGAGCCGTGAACGTCCACAGTATCTCAGCTTAACGTACGTATATCGACTGACCATTTATATGACGAATCCTGGCTAATTGAGAGACAGTGGGCTAGTCTGGGGCCTAGGAACAATTCTCGGCCCAGTTGTCGGTGGTGGATTTGAGTTGTATACCTGGCGCTGGGCCTTCTATATTAACTTGCTGTTCGGCATTATCCTACTTCCTCTTTATTTCTTTGTGATCCCGTCCAGCTCTGTAGCACCGGATCTATCACTCCGACAAAAACTCACTACTTTCGACTGGGTTGGATCCGTCCTCAGTGTTGCGGCATTCGCAACCCTAGTTATGGGTATCAACTTTGGAGGAACACTCTATGACTGGAATGCAGCACAGATCATTGCTCTTTTTGTTTTATCGGGTATCCTGTGGATAACATTTGCTCTACAGCAGGGATTCGCTATTGCCACCTCCCTCGACAACCGGATATTCCCAATACATCTGCTCAAGCGAAAGGAGCCAGCTCTTCTGTTTATCATATGTGCCTCAGCGGGTATAGTCACTTACCCGAGTGTGTACTACATCCCGGTCTATTTCCAATACACAAAAGGTGACAATGCAATCATATCTGCTGTCCGGCTGCTCCCTTTCATCTGCTTGTTAGTCGTGGCCATTCAGGGAAGTGGGATCATGATGTCCCGACTGGGGTACTATAAGCCATGGTATTTGGCCGGAAGCGCCATTGGCCTTATTCCAGCAGTTTTGATGGGTACGTGAACTAAATCTGCAACACGCTCTAAGCTAGGACTAATTACAAATAACAAAAAGCTACTGTCGTGGAAACACACACATCTCCCAGTGTGTTATACGGTCTCGAACTAGTTCTAGGATTAGGTGCCGGCTTGTACGTTCAAGCCGCATTTGCTGTGATTCAAGCTGTGACGCCACCGACAGATAGCGTTGACGGATTGACTCTAATGATACTTGGTTTGCCGCCTCTACTAGATATGAAATATCGTACATTGGCCACTAACATTTCGATAGCTCAACTTACCGGCATGACATTGGGGCTGTCCATAACTGGTGCCGTATTTGTTAATGTCTCGCAAACCCGGTTATACAAATTGTTACCAAAGCTTCCTCAGGAACAGGTCTCCCGCATTGTGTCAGGGACCAGCAGTAAGCTTCTGAGCACATTACCTATGCACATCCGAGAGCAAGCGCTGGATATCATTGTACGTGCATGGCGTGACGTGTAAGTTGTATATTCCTTTTGGACTCGATCACTATACTACTTATCATACTCACGCATGGTAAAAGGTTCACGTGTGTCTACGTTGGCGCAGCCCTTAGCCTCGTCTGCGCAATCTTCCTGGCGGTAGGTTTAGCTTTGTGCCTCGTTGTGTATATCCTGATCTTTTACAGAATAAGCGAGCCAATATTAGCGCGGGGGCAGGTGGTGCTTGAGTTCCATCGCATTTTCAATATACAAAACTAGCAATGAGTATACGAGCTGAGCGGCTATCCATCCTAGCATCAAACTCGTCTTTGTTCCCTTGTACTACTGTGGGTGTATCGATTCCTGTATAGAATCCTGAGTGAAAATGGATTAATCCATGTGCAAAAGTCCGACATGTGCACGAGGCAAATTAGCAAACTGCAGGGAGCGTAAGTCTAAGACCCGAGTTACTCAACCAGGAGCTAGAAAACGACTCTGCGAAAATGATGGCTTGTGCCTTTGTAATACTATTAAAGTTATGCAATCTGCAGACTCTTGTTGTATTTCAGATAAAGGCAATGTGAAGATAAATCGATTCAATTGCAATCCGAATAATGGACCTTATACTGAACTGAAGATTCAAGAGTGAGAGGCAGTCTGCAACACAAGCTATTTGTTGAAAATATAATTCGGTCTTCAATATAAATTGCTATTTCTAGTCCTGGGAGAGAACAATCAGACTTATATAACTAGATTGAACGTGCTGCAAGAGGCTCAATTAATGCCTGAAATCTGCCAGCAGGTTTCCCATCGGCGCCGTTTTCATATACCTCTATGGAAGCTAAAGCATCCATATCATTAATCGGAACGCAATTTGGTCATCGCTCAAGCTAGTCAATCTCCAGGACGAGTAGCTGTGAAAATTCTGAACGGAGGGCAACGCAAGAAGTCATCCCAATCAACATCATGCAAAAGTGGCTTTGGGAAGTTTTGCCACTGGAACCCAGACAGGCCAGCCAGGTTGCTGGTTTTCTCATACAACTCACGAGGAAGGTAAACGTTGTTGAACGAAAAGGGCGTCGATGCAAACAACGTCACTTGAACTTCCAAACCGCCCTCGTCAATCTCACGAACCACCTTCAACTCTTGCCCATACCGTGGGCCTTCGGGAAAGGCTGCCAGGTCCTCTAGGATATGGACATTGGAGCTTATGCCGATGATTCTGCCACCCGGCTTCAGGCTCTTGTAGATGTTACTCCACATGTCCACAAGCTGGTTCTGGTTGCGGCTGTAACTCAGCAACCAAGGTGCTAGGACGATATCGAATTGCCCGAATTCAAACGGCCGGCCACAGTCCGCAACGTGGAACTCAAGTCGGTTGTCACCTTTGGCATTTACACGTGCTGCGTCGACCATCGCTTCGGAAATATCCACACCGACGGCCCTGCTGGCGCCCCATTCAACGGCCTTCCTACAGTAATAACCCAGGCCACAGGCGAGTTCAAGGACGGCTAGTCCCTCGATATCTCCGAGACAGGTTTTGAGGGCTGCCGTCTGTAACTTTCCGGTTGGGAGATTGGGGACATCATCGTATGCTGCCCCGATTGTGTCGTATTGCTGGATTGTCATATTGAAGATCGCTGGAGGAAGGTTTTGGATGACTCTGGCTTAGCGTAGAGTACGAGAAGATTCAAATAGGTAGGCAATGACAAGGCAAGGAAGGATTGATGCTGTTCGAGTAAATCAGAACATATCCTGAGAGACCTCTTCCCAGACTTATATATTGGTCGACGTTTAGACGCTGAATCAACAGCACCAATAGTATTGAAGAACGTCATATGCATATTACGTACTAACATTAATCTGCACTTAGGGTAGTATTTCCTTACCTTTCACATTCTCTACTTACTCCTCACGCACAGCCTCTAGATCCTTGCTCTTTCTTTTTGATCTGTGCAACCGACCTTGGCACAACTGCCTGTTCCTGGGGTTGATGTCCTCCATCTGTTTTGCTATGTAACAGGCCATCTTTGAAAATAGGCATCTTGGATGCATTACTTTGATTTGAAACCAAGACACTGGAAGCACCTTCCTGTTGGGCATGTTTTCTTGTAACCGTTCGTCGGACTTGGCCGAATAGAGGAAAGGAATAAGAACTTTACAATGCTATATACGAACTGTCATGGAAGGATGTAAGGAGAGGCACAAGACAACATACCTATCCCCACAGCCAAGATATGACGTTGGAATATTCGTACACTCTGGGCCCCTAAGATGATCATTCTTCTACCCTTCTGCGGTACGACATGCTTGAACCCCTCTATAATCTTCGAGTTGATGGTCTTTATTCTGATGATTCTTCTCATAATGACAGATAGCTAGACGGATATGCGTTTTGAACTCGTCGGCATAACAAAACATTCGTTTCCAAGGGCTTCTCAGTCCTGTACCGCTGGTAAGGATATTTAGTTAACTGGTTAAGGTCCGCACATCATCGTAGGGCTTTTGTGACACAACATGACAGAAATGGGGGTATAAGTAAGGGCAAAGAGAAGTAAGCGCTGTTGGAAGCCACAAAAAAGCAAAGTCAAATGACATATGCAGCTTAAACAAGTTTCCAAATGTATGCCAACAAGTAGCATCCTGGGTATGCGGTATGCCACGTATGTGGTATGTTAGGCATCCAACGGTGGTCCAAGGTCCTTCCTAAATGAGCGATGATGTATACACGAAGTCGACTTGGTAGTATTATAGGACTGCGAATTCAGGATTTACATTGTGTCAATATGAGGTCGATAGTATCATTTGCTAAGATTTAAGACTAAATCGGTGTTTCGGATATGAAAGGCATTGGCATGAACAGTCGCTATTGTAGAGGTATTTGCAATCTTGATTCAAGACGTCGCCTACATTGTATAACAGGATATGACAGCTCTGGTTGGCATAATAACCACTGATTGGAAGCATGGCAATCTACAACGGTTAATGTGAATGGTGGATTCTATCTCAGACCCATTACTCCGAAACCCTAGGATGGAGGATCCCTAGCGAAGCCGAGATATATAAAGTCGTATCTCGTTTGGATATCCTAAATCTTCTCAAGATTCAGTGTAGATTATCCGTGGCCAGTATTATGAACCATCGCGGCATCACTTCCTTACCTGACCAACAAGGCTTTCTGCCATTATAGATTAGTCGTGAAAGGCTACTCGGCAAAGGGCAATGAGCAAAACAACGTGGTATACTAACCCCCGGACAATCTTACCCGCTGCATTTCACAAATTACGTGCCGTTCCGGCTTAGTGAACCGTGCAACTTTCTGTACATATCTCAAGCTTATGACAGATACCGTGAACATATAAACCTGTTCCGCCGAGAGTGCAAGCGAAATAGACAACCGGCCAGAGAATAGATCCATCCCTTTCGGCATTCGGGGTGGCGGAACCGTTGAGATTCACACTATTGGCATCACTATTTGATGCCCCTTTCCCTTCCGAGGGCGTTTCTTCCGCTTAGTCATGCTGCTCCACACCTCTGATTCGCTCGAGTTGTACATAGTCAGCGGAACCCTATCTCAGCCCGAAAACAAGTGATGCAATAGATCGGACTTTAACTTCTGGACCTGTGAAAAGCTAAAAGGTAAAAGGGATGTTCGGCAAAATGCAGATAAATAAATAGCAAGCCGCATCCTTCTTCGGTTGTAAGGTAATTGTCCTTACATCACATCAACATCCGCCATGACAGCGACTTCATCCTCCCCAGCGGGAGGATCTTTCAAAGATATGCGCAAGAACTTCCTGATCGCCTTGGGTATCAGCTTTGTCCTCTTACAACTTCTGTTCTTGGGTAATATGTGTTACCTTTACGGGACGCAATATCGTGACGGCACCCGGTTTCATAGTCTAAAGATGCTTTACGTCGATTATGACGGAGATGTGGTCGGTCAATCGGTGGTCGATGCATACGGAATGCTGAGCAGTGACGAATTCCCGTCACTTATACAATCGCCCGCCAGTGAATATCCGACTCCGAAAGATGTTAAGACGGCGGTCTGCAAAGGCGACTATTGGGGCGCCGTGTATGCCCATCCCGGGGCATCATCGAACCTATCCGCTGCCTTGGCCACGGGCAACGGTAACCGAACCTCCTTAACGTACATCTGGAACGGAGCACGATACCCTGCCTTTTCACAGAGTGCAATCTACTCCAGCATCATGAGTCTAGTCCAGGTGACAAAATCGGCATACTACGCCCGCAACGCATCGAACGTCCTTGCCACTGCGCCCCTATCGAAGAACCCCGCAAGCTTGCAAGCCTTCCTCGACCCCATCCAAGCAACTGAAATCAACATCAAGGTAACCGAGCAAGGCAGCCGAGTATTATACAACACCGTCTCAATGGTAATGCCCATCATCCAACAATTCTTCTTCATGATGGCCCTGAACGGCATCTCGGCGCAATTCCACCTCTACACCAAACTAGGGCCGAAACGCAACGGCCTCCTCCGTATGTGCGTGTCTCTTGCCTACACCTTCATTGGGTCGCTATGCATGGCCGGTTATATCTGGGCATATAGAGAGTCCTGGGACGTCAATAGCAACCAATTCGTGCTCTCCTGGATGAGCGTCTGGCTGTACATGCACATCAACTTCCTTATCGTCGATATCCTTACCGCGTTCATCCCCATGCAATTCCTCCCCTTTTGCATCCTAACCTGGGCGATCATCAACGTCGCAAGCACGATTAGTCCCTTCGAGCTGAGCCCCGGGTTCTATCGCTGGGGATACGCGCTCCCAGCCCACGAGCTGTACCAAGTCCTCGTACAGATCTGGAGCGACGGCTGTGAGGACCAGCTATATCGCGCACTCCCGATCATGTTCTCATGGTGGATTGCTTGTCTAGCTATCGTGCCCTTCGCTATGATCCATCGGTGTAAGGCTGCCGTAGCAGCGGAACAGGTTGCTAGCAATTCATCATTCGATAATAAGACGACTGTTTCACTGGCAGAAAGCACCGATCGGGATGCGACACTGCACTCGCGCCAATCGAGCACGCGGGAGATCGTGCCGCAGGGTCGGAGGCAGACCGCAGAGTCCATTCGCTTGGAGCATGTTGCGTATGGACCGAGTTATCCCACTCCGGGGGTGAGGGGGGATGAGCCGTGATTGTCAGTGTTTGTTGTGATATGTCTTGTTTTGTATATTCTTGATAGATAGATATTTAGTAGAATCCATCCAGGGTCAGTTCATCGCATCGAATCTACGGCCATTCACAGGCTCTCTCGCAGCTCTCGTATTGGTGGGCCTCTAATTTGCTTCATTTGTAGAAGCTAGTGATAATGGATACAGAAGAGCGACATGGGATATAGGGTAAAGGAAGCGCTTGGAAAGACAACCCGCACAATCACTACGAGGTCAGCTCCATCATCCGCAAAATGAGGAGAAGCCATCAGGCACCCTTCTCAAAAAACCAAACAACATGATACTGACAATTCTCCCAGGCACATTGAATGGGCACACGTCCGTCCTTATCAACAGCACTCACATCCGCACCTCGATCCACCAGAGATTTAACAACCTCAAGCTGGCCATTCTCGGCAGCACAATGTAGTGGCGTCCAGCCGTTCTCATCCGCCACAGACAAATCAGCACCCTGATCAACCAATAGTCTCACAGTCTCAATGTGCCCACCGTACGATGCCATATATAGCGCCGTCCGGCTCCTACGATCAATAGCAGATATATTGGCTCCATGCTCCAGAAGGAGCCGAACGAGCTCCGTATGGCCTCGATCAGCAGTCGCATGCAACGGGGTAAGTCCAAGGACGTTCGCAATGTTCACACTAACTGCCGCGCCCTTATCGAGGAGCAGTCGGACGATACGCGCGTCTCCGTTACTAGACGCCGAAGCCAGCGGGGTACACCCGCCGTATCCCACAATGGTCGCATCGGCCCCGTTCTCAAGAAGTAACTTGACAATCTCCACGTGTCCATGACCAGACGCTGAATCCAACGGCGTCCAGGCATACCCACAGGGAAGACGAACATCAGCACCTCGCTCGATCAGAAACCTCACTATCTCCTCGTGTCCATGTTCCGACGCAGAATGAAGCAATCCCGCAACCTGGGAATCTTGATTGTCAACCTTGAAACTGTCTCCAAAGAGCAGGCCTAAAAGTGGTCGATATCCAGCCCGCGAAGTGACACGCAACGGCGTCCACGATATCTCAGCACCCCTAACACCCACATACACTCCCTCGGTAACTTTCAGCCTTGCCCGACTCCCAACTATTTTTTGGACCAGTCCAAGGCGGTAGGAATCATCCCCTGAGTGCGGTGGTAGCCATCCAGTTGGAGTTGGAGGTTCTCCCTCTCTTTCGCGGGGCAGTCGAATAGCAATTAGTTTGGGGGGATGAGATCGCGAGCTCAGGTGGACTGTTGTCCGGCCTCTGTCATCGGCGGATAGCCATAGTGTTTCTTCGTTGATTAGTTTTTGTAGTGTTTTGTCTAATTGATCTGGGGATGTGGTATTCTCTTCTCCCATGGTGGATCAGTTGAGTCGACAATTGATGTTGGGGTGGGTACGTTGTTCGAAACGCATGGAGGAGAGTGGGATCGTCGTGTTTGGTAGCTCAATCTGGTCAGCGGGGCGACGTTTTAGATTTTGCGTTGCTTGACGTTTGCTTGCCTGCATTGGACGTATTGTTCTAGTTTAGACAGCTTAGCTACATATCTGGGGATATTCCTTTCTCGCATTACATTGATCATATTTAGTTGGGTGTATTAAATTGAAACAGTATTACTAAAATATGGGTGCAATGTAGTATGGATAACCAGATATACATACTGGATCATATCTCCAATGTGCTTCTAAGTTTTCCCGGTATTTACTGACAAACGGGGTAATACATAAGCGCAAAAGAAAGGTAAATGTGTAGAAGAGAAAGGAAAAGATTGATGAAATAAGATATATTATATTTTCCTCGTATGTCGTGACGGGAGTGATTCTTCATTAGTGTTAGACTCAAAATCAACTTTTCACATCATCTCAGCAAAGACAGCAAGTAGATATTTCCCTGGCACCTTTGTACATTTCGTCTCCCGAGAATAGCTTATTCACCGATGTAGCTCGATGACGGGTCCCGTGTACACATGTCGAGCCCGGAAAACATAGTAGATCAACGCCAGGATAATCGTCCCGATCGTGCCGACCACACTGAAGTTCATCGTCGTTTTGTCGACTGACATCTGACTGGGCCAGAAACTGAAAAACACCACAATGATCATATAAATGACAGCGTAGCCATTGATCAAGGTACCGAAGATGCCTCGAATGTGAAACGGTCCCCACATCAGTTTGGCACCGGGTACGTTGACCAGCATGTCTTCCCCATCACTATACAGAGAGATTTCACCCGTGCAACGACGGTAGAGAAGTAGGATTGCGACAATCAGGTAAGAAAGATAGATGCCTGACACCGCCATGGAGATGATACCGTTCAGGGCCACATCGGATCCAATGTTGACGAGTCCCAGCAGAGCTGCAACGGTCATGGTGAGAAGGATGGAATAGGTCGGAATGCATGTTCGCGGGGAAACCTAATCAGAGCAAGGGTCAGCGGGGTCGATCATCGAAGTGACTGATTACTAGGCATCAAATATACCTGACTCCACAAGCGCCAGCCGGGCACCGCGCGATCTCTGGCAAACGACCAAAACTGTCGCGAGGTAGCCGCCAGCATCCCAATGACCGAACAAATGGCGATGATGAGCAGAACGGAGCTCATGCCCAGCGCTCCCGAAATGGAGTCGGTGGCCTGGTAGAAGATTTCAATGAACGGATACCCGGTAGGCGTATTGAGGGCCTTGTCGACGTCTCCCATGCAGAAAAGGGTGGCGATCAACATGGTAAACCCAAGGGTACCATTGATTAAGACACTCAGAAGGACCGCGCGCGGGATTGCGACCGTGGCATTTGCGACTTCTTCCGCCATCTGCCACCGTTAGTCTTGCGCATTTCATCTCCAGAACACTCAGGCACTTACGTGCACCGCTGCATCACCACCCGCAAAAGCAAAAACACATCCGGTCATGCCGACAAAAAAGGCCAGCCCGTCTGTCGGGAACCCACCGCTATTCACAAATTCCTTGAAGACCTCTTGGTTGGACTTATGGTCGGCCATGTACGTCAAGGGGATCAGGATCGCGAAATATCCCAGGATATGAACGACTAGAACCAGGGTCTCGAATCTGGGAAGCAACTTTCCTCCGACGATGTTGATCCCCAGAGCTAGTAAAATCGCGGCCCACATGATCAGGGTGCCTTGCCATGGCTTGGGATCATAATGTTCGTGCGCGAGGGTCACAACGCCCTGAATTTCCGTCCCCGCCAAGAAGCTTGCACTGGTAAAAGCAGACATCCAGCCAATGGTTGTCACCCAGCCTTTGTAAAATCACAGTCAGTCCCTTTTGATTCTGATGAATGCTAAATAGATGGGACACCTACCGGTGATGTAGCTGAGGCATTTCATCATCCTCGGCGGGGAAAGCATCGCACACCAGTGATATTGCCCTCCGGACGTTGGTGCCCTGCCAAACCATCAGTGTCTTGGTTCATAATTCAATTGATCTGATGATTCTAACTTACATTGAGACCAGCTCCGAAAGCACCGCAAAGGAACATGCTGTTCCCGTCCAGACGAAGATGAACGAGTAGACCGCGCCCGCTGGACCCCCACTGGTTTTCTATTAGTATATCCCGTTCAATGATAAACGATCGGGGAATGGTGGAGGTACGAACTTTTGCAAAGGGATGAGGAAGGTACTGGAATGTACACGTTAGCGATCACTATCTCTTGACTATAAGGCGCGAGACTTACCCAAATAACCCTTCCCACGTGGCGAGAATGGTACAACTGAAACCGAGACTCGACAAGATTCCGAAGGTTCGCTAGCAATGGGGAGCGACCGTTAATATATTTTCGGCAGTATATTTGCTTTTTCCCAATCGGAAACACACCTTCAGAACGGGTTTCTTTCCCAAGCGAGCGAGCTCAGCATTATCGTGATCCTTTGTGGAATAACCACCCGAGATGCGGACCTCGTTATTGGCGGGTACCTGGTTTTTCAACTCATACGATGTCATTGTGACTGGAATTCACCATGAGAGGAATCTATCAGAGGATCCGATCAATCGGGTTAGTCAATGTGATAGAGCAGTTGATCCGTGCATTAAGGATGGCAATTGGGTTGTTTGATAGACGTCGAATGTATAACAGATGGATATTAAGGCACGAAGGGGGTGTTTGGACAGGTCACTTACCACAGTTGACAGAACGAACAGGAGGAGAAGATCGTTCGGTTTTCATGGGAGAGTTATTGTGGCCATGATTTATTTCCCCCCTTCGCAAAGCAATCAGGGTGACATTCACTATCAGGGAAATTAATTTGGGGATGCCACAAAGTCCCAGGTGTTACTCGGACTTTATGCTCGAAGGCCACTAGTGTGCACCGGTCTGGAAAATTCTGATTAACACGCCAGGATTGAAATGAATGAGTTGATAATCACCCTGGTCAAATCCAACGGCCAGGCCGTGTTCAGTGGACAGAATCCCTGTCACGCTAAAGAGGAATCCATGTCCAGTCCAAGGCGGCGACGCCACGAGGGGTTGAGACATTTGTTGTAATCAAACTTGCCATACAAAACAAACATTCCTCCTCACGTGTCTCTATCTTTGGTATTTTATCTATTTTTCATGTATTGAAATTGTGTAAACGATCAATCTAGTATATATCCAGAGGAAGAATGCGTAAGTAAACAATAAGACTGAATAAGCCTTCCGGGTCACGGGCGGAGATTGAGTTAAGGCTGACCAATGGACACGCCATCACTCTTGGCCATTGCAGCCAATGTAACCAACTGAACACAACGTTCCGACTTGCCCCGTGGTAAGGCGGTCGGTAGTGCCCGCCGTGGGTCTTTCCTTTATCTAGAAATTAATTAATGGATGGTGACATCCGTCCAGGAAACTCGGCAATGGTCACGCATGCGACAGGGAACCCCGTCGCATGCCATCAAACTTTATATCACTTTCTTACGCAGAGTACAATCTCGAACACCACCTAATTTCCACCGTCAGATAAACCCCCCTGCTGCCAACCTTCGACTAACAATCAAATTGCATTCCTCCAAATCTCACCGACCCATAATGCTTTTCTCTCGGCAGACGGGGGAGTGAAGGATTATGTGCAGGCGCACTGTGGGATAAGCGCAAACCAACTTATACAAAGAATCTAGAGACACTCTCATCAATTCACCCTTTCTCACAATAATCACCTCCTTGTCAATGTAATCCACCGCCCTTGACAGCACTTTCAAGGTCTCCTGATCGCCTGGAATCGCATGATTCGCATCCATGGGTCGCTTCCTTCACGATAAAGATCGCAGAGCTCCCATTCTCAATGTAGTCAACTGGTTCCTCCTCGTGGTCGCCGTCCTCAGCGTCCTCACGAGGCTCGGAACGAAACTGTGGATGTTCCATCGCTTCACAAGCGATGATTACTTGATTATGATATCTCTGGTACGTCTGACGGACACGTTGTCGACAGGTCACGGCACGGAACTGATATATTCTTGCTGCCCGGAATAGCTATTCGCCATCGGCGGGTCGGTCAGTATGTCAGTCGCCGTCCACAACGGCTATGGCGATCATGTTGGGGTTATCGATGCTTTGCACTGGGAAGCAATTCAGAAGGTGTGCTTTAGACCGGAATTGGCCGCATGCGCTAGCAGGTGAAGGAAGAACCATGGCTGATGGCATCTTGTCCGCGAAATAGGCACAGTATGCGGGATTCCTGGTGTTTACTCTGAGTCTCTACTTTTCGAAACTATCGCTGTCAGTATTCATTCGCAACCTGACGCCGGTCTCTCGAGACCACTTTCATGCCACCATCCTGCAAGTTCTCTTGACCATCTGGGCGGTTGTCGCGCTCTTTGGGAGTGCCTTCCAGTGCCAAGCCTCGCGACCCTGGGATACTAGCGGCACCTGCATTGATCTGGTAGACCTCCCCTGACTTGGTACACTAGTCGAGGCACATACTGACGGTCCAATCATGGCGGATAGAACGCTTGGCAGTACTATTTCTGCGCCTCCAACATCGTGACCGACATCTTGATCATCGTCCAGGCGCTGGTGCTGATCAGTCGCATCCAAGCGTCGTTCAAGAAAAAGGCTGTGTTTGCCACGATCTTCCTGTCCCGTATTTTGTGAGCGACTCCGTTTCTCGAATACTTTCTGTGGTTTACCGTTCCTAATCTTATCTGCCTGTCTGTAGAGTCATTCTCCCATCAATTGCCCAACTTGTCTTGATCCACGATGTCGCAAATTCCCCCGATCGAAGCTTTGACGACTACGGGGTGGCCATTGCCGTGGAGACCGTCCAATGCGCGAGTATAGTCACCGCTTGCTGGGGTCAACTGAAACCGTTCCTGAATCAACTCAAGTCGAACGGACTGCGCATCCAAGGAGTGGAGTATCAGCACACGTCCGTCAAAGCCTCTAACCCGCTGTCCGAGACCCGAGACGATCAATCGCGGCACACGGTTCCGAATCATTCGCACAACGGTCATGAGCTCGTCCCCATCGCGTCTGGTCAGGGGAATATGACCACAGTCTCAGCGTCACGAGCCTGGGATGCGGATAGTCAGTCGAGTCAAGCAGGAATGATCCGGGAGACTCGGACGTGGAACGTCAGTGCGGCTCGGCGCAGCGAGAGAAGTGATAGTTTGTAATATGATGGCCGGTCTATCACAACCCCTGTGTTGATGGTGTTATGCACAAATAGTTTCCAATATTAACGGATTTACGAATGAGTTGAATCGCTAATAAGGCGTCGACCAAGACAGCCTTCCACGATATCTATCCATTGCTCCATCTTCAAGCCACTGGGTAGGACAATAGAATCAGTAGTGCACATATGTATCACCTAATGGCCTGAATGTACTACCCCTAGTAGATCTGACCCAGCAAGGGTAAGAATTATACGCCCTACCAACATTCATATAGGTTAAGTAGAATGCAACTAATATTATAGAAACACATAATATATATACAATACTAAATGCTTCCTGCCACTGCTGAGTATCAATATACTTTCCTACAGTTTCACATTTGTGCTTGTCCTTGATAATTAAACAACTAAAGAGAGTAACAAGCAATAGCTATATACCTTGTAGCTGTGGACAAACCGAATCTCAATTGACATACTGTTTCTATGGTACAACTCAAGGAGTCACTCACGTATTTACTTCAAGATACACCCACACAGCATGCATATATCATCCACCCCTTCCTATGACGCGGACGCCTTCCACCCTGCCCCGGCTCAATTACGTACCATAGGAGACCTTGATTTACATAAATCAACATCTTCATCATGAACATCGACAGCCTTATATGCAGGTGCTACAGCACGTTAATAATGAACCCTTTCTTAGTCATGAGCTTTTATAGAACAATAATATATAGCCATCAGTGGCCAATGAAGATGAAAAGGATATAAACGAAAAGAATTTCCAACACACAGCAATATACACCCAACAAACAAATAGTATCAGCTTGTACGCCGTCCAGGCGTTTTTACCCCCGTAGGTGAGACCTCATGAGCGAGCGTAACATCCGTCGTTACGACAATTCCATGTTCAGGGCTATCACCACGCGTTTGTGGGGTAGCCTCAATAATATGCTGCTGGCTTTCAGCGGATGAATCCCGTCGTCCGCCAATCCACGCCATGTTGGACATCTCATACGGATGCACCTCATTTGTAGAATTGAGTGTGTTGAACTCCCGGCTTTGTCGGGAGGTGAATCTCCCCGTTCGGGTCTTGTGGGTCGAGCTATATTTGTTGGCGTAGTTATTTGAGGATCCGTAGGACTTGAACCATCCGATTCGAGTGAAGAGTGGTTTGATTCCCGGTGCGCAGACGATGAATGCTGATACGAATCCTTCGCGCGAGGCCCAACCGAGTGCGGTGGGAAGATGATCGATGTCTTTGACGGAAAGATACGCACGGAGAATAGCGCAGATCATGACGAAGACACCGGAGGAGAATAGGGCGACGAGGACAATCTTTTGAGAGAGGGGGATTTTGGCGTGCAGAATGAGTGGAATCGGGACACACATGATTGCTAGATCATTCCTAGAACGAAGGAAAAATGAGCGTTGGTTTTCGAGGAAGGAAAGCGAAGTAAGAAGTCATAACATACACAATGCTTAGAGCCTCGATGAGGATATAGTTCAATGGGCGTAATGTACAGTGGTCTAGTTTATCATTAGCCTGATGCAAAGCTTGGTACCTTATACGCTAGCCACACTTACCTCCAGGATATGGTTTAACCTGCCAGTTCTTACGTATAGGCATGCAGTCGAACAGGTGAAAGAAAATTGATATAAGGAACGTGCAGATAGTGGCACCTCCCACTATCATAGTCAACCGATGTTGCGCAAGTCCTATCCTGGTGATGTGAGTATTATCACTGCTTCAAGACATTCCACGGTGCAACATACGTGAGCCGGTTATAGAGAAAAACGAGCACACCCTTGAAGGCCCACACCATGCAGATGTAAGTAATCCAGGCAATGAAGGCACAAATTGATCCTTTTCGGATTCCCGGCACCTTCTCGTCCGGGATCAACTCTGCTGTCTTCTCATTCAGGCCGATATTAGACCCATACACATCTGCTTCACAGTTAAAAGGCATTCCATATGAAAGTAACAGGTCAAGTACGTACTGGTGCAGTAATACAAGGTCACAGTAAATATAGTCCAGCATATCTGATGAATCATTAGCCGCGACCGTTCACGAGTTAAAAAGTCCAACCTACCATCGCAAGCAGCAGGCAGCCATCATCCCAGTAAAAGCTGGTCTTGCCGATAGACCACCGTGCATACAAACGAACTGCTATGACCACCATGCCGATGGCCCATTCAGCAAAGAGCTCCGCCGCTACACTGTAGGCCATATTCGACGTCTTCTTTCTCGTGCTAACGATAAAGGAGCGCTGAAGTCGTACGATCGTAATATTTCCTCCGTGGTTTGCCGGCATTTGGGGGAGCCCAGAGCCGGTCTAAATGGGCGGCATAACCAAATTGGCCTTCAATAACGATGAGTAAAGTAGTATAAAAGTAAAGACGACCATGGAGGAGAAGGCCCGATAGAGATAGACCAGAAGAAGCAATTACGGACCAGTACCTACATCCGTGTCCTCTTCAATATAGGGGCTGAGACTATCGAATTTCCCGAGTCTAGCTACCTTGAGCGTGCCGAATGAGCTGTGAGCTAATACGCTAGAAGTACAAATTAGGGATTGAGGGATAATATTCCGAAGAGATCGAAGCCCTAGACTACTCAAAAAAGCCCTTCCATAGTTTGACGTGCCATAAAAAGCACCAACTTTTGGGCGATCCACATATTCGCCCTACACTGAAACTTAATCCAGAGTACATGGAACGACCGAAGTGTGTCAATCATGCAGCGCCACCCTTCTTTACAAGAAGGGTAAGTGAAGCGACCGTGTTCGGGTGGCAGACTTCGATTCAGAATCAATGGAACCTAAAGATATACAAATCCTCATCATGTCCCGTCCCATACTCCTGGGATTCTGGCAGCGTTGGTATCCTTGGCAACATCATCATAATCCGTTTCATTCGGTGTCACAGCTGGGAGGTACTGTCTTATTAGTCATGGCAGGCCACCTCGTCTCCCAACGAGAGACCAATTAAAGAGGGGACCATACAGTATTGTTGGCTTTATTGTCGAGCCACCATGGACCATTCTCAGGTCAAAGGCTGGATGGAGACTCTATACCCACACCACTATGTGTAGAATAGAAACCTGATCCACAAGGAGGCCCGTCACAGGGGTCCATTTCGTATCGGAAGTTGGTCTGTCTTTCCCCGGCGATTCACCGGGGCTTTAGTTGAGGCTGATATAGTGCGACTACGGACGAATGGGTCACGGCGTCGGAAGGAGCCCGAGTACATGCCACTATCCTACTACAGTGGTTAATATCGGGCATTGGCCATGGTGGTGTTCCGGTTCAATTAGCGGCCAATGGGTATAGTAGATCATGGTAGTGCAAGTGACAGTCGACAGTATCAATAGCCTCAGCAAGCATTCCCTGAACCAGCCAAAGGGCCACAGGCCAAAGGATGAGCATACTGTGTGATCTGATGGAGGTGCCGTGTGCCCGTGTTGTGCTTAACAGCTCCGGCTATAGACAAGGTTGATATGCCTAGGTTGGGGCCATTCGTTAGCTGCAATCCATCGGTGGATCCCGCCCTGGCCCGTGAACCTTAATGGTTCCATCGTTGACGCGGCGGCGGCTTCCCATAGGCGATCCCAGGCGGGCCCGTTACGGAATATTGCTCCCTTGGGTCCATTCGCCAAGCAACCACCTCTGTAGACGGGTTACCAAATGTGTCAAGGCTCTAAATCCTTCGGGCTCTGGGATCCCCCTGAATACTGTGTAGACATTTCGGCATTTTGAATCAGAGACAAGCAATCACGATAGAGTCTCAGCAAAGCTTGAGAGACATTGCATATTAGTATGTTGCGGAGTCTTAACAGAACCACTGTATGGGGTGAAACATACGATCCGGTATTCCAAAAGTCTATCGCGCAGGTCACATTGTGAACCGTTCACCACTTACGACACGAGCTGGCGAGCAAGCTGGTGCATGCGATGAGCGTTAGAAGTCTGCGGGACTCGACGTCTCGTCATGCGCCGCGTGAGACGAATAGCAAATGACGACCTAGCATCAACTGTCAGGTTTCCAAACAGGCAAGTGGACACACTATGTGTATTAGTATCCTATAGTATAGGAATCAATTGGATATTAGCCGTTAGAGTACTCCATGGCTATCATATGAATAGAGGTCTTGCAGTGTGTGAACAACCCGTCGTTGCGTTATGATTTTCCCCCCTGCGAGAACTCAAGGATTGATCACAGAGGACACCATGGACCCCAGCACAATAAAGAAGCTCCTGGTAGATGTTCAAGCGTCGCTGGATGCCTATCAGTCCAATCCCACGGAGACTTCTCGGGTCGAGGCCCAGGAGAAGGCGCTCAAATTGGCACGTGCATTAGAAAAGCCTCGCGATGCGATCTTGAAAATGGCCTACTCTGTGAGTTGTGTTAATCAATTATAACCTTTCTGTAGTAGGCCTAACTATGTGATTTCGATCAGCCAACCGTGGTCATGGCGGTTAAGGTGGCCCATGACTTGAACGTGTTCCCAACCTTGGCGAACGCCATATCTCCCGTGCCGTTGAACGAGCTTGCGGCCCTGAAGCCCGCAGATCCTTTATTGGTTGGTTAGTATACATCAAGGCTCACATAAAGACAGCAAATATTTTGACTAAGGAGGACTATTTCGATAGAGCGTATGATGCGTCTCCTCGTAGCCCATGGCTTCGCTGAGGAGCCAGAACCATGTGAATACCTCCCTACGACCCTCTCCAAGGAAATGACCAAGCGGACGTCAGTTGGTGTCGTTGAGTCCCTGTATGCATCCTTACCCCGTTGTCTTTCTTCGACCTAACCATCGACACAATAAAAGCTTCCTCGAGTTCCTTCCCGGCATCCAGAAAGTTCCCGAGTACCTCCAAGTCATCGGATACAAAAACCCCGAAGATCCCTTGTTTGCTCCGCTGCAATATGCGCACAACTTCAAGCAAGATGGCTTTGCCTGGCTCTGCGAGAACCCTGCTGCCCTCACCCGCTTCAATGCCTTCATGGAAGGCCAGCGTGCGGATCGTCCTCACTGGGCCGACTGGTTCCCCATCCCCGATCAGATCCTCGCCAGTGCTCACAAAGGCTCGGGTGAACCCCTTCTAGTGGATATTGGTGGTGGTCGCGGACATGACCTGCTCGGGTTCAAGCAACGGTTCCCTGACGCGCCGGGTAAGTTAGTCCTAGAGGATCTGCCCGCAGTGATTGAGGACGCACGGTCCGCCCTCGATCTAGAAGGCAACGGCATTGATGCGGTTGGATATGATTTCTTCGCTCAGGAACAGCCAATTAAAGGTAAAAATCTACTCTCACTTGCGATACCGTGTGGTTACTCACGAAAGTCAATAAAAGGTGCTCGTGTCTACTACTTCCGGAACATCTTCCATGACTGGTCGAACGATAAGGCGCGTCTCATCATCAAGAATCTCGTCCCTGCCATGGAGCGTGGCTACTCAAAGGTTCTCATGGAGGAGTATATTATCCCAGATAAGAACGCGCGAGCACTTGAGGGAATGACCGATATTGCAGTGATGGTATTCTGCTCCGGACTGGAGCGCACACGCCAGCGATTCACAAACCTATTGGAGTCTGCCGGTTTAAAGGTGACTAAGTTTTGGACCCGCGAGGGTGATGGACAGGGAATTATTGAGGCGGAGTTGGCCTAAGCTTGTGGCATGCTGTCGCTCTCGCCGATGTGTGGATGTCAGTTTGTAAAGACCGCGACGTTAAGTAGTATGTCTAGCTGATTATGATGATATGCACCAAGCTTGACGTAGTATTTTTCTAATTCCTTACCATGGTTAGAAGATTTAGTTGTACTCGGTATCTGATAAGGAATCCCTCTGGCGCGTTGGTGTCACACGCCGCTCACTAGGTGCATGGGCCTAACTTGAACATGTCTGTTGATCATGCACGTTGAATTCCTTTGGTGACCGGATGCTGCCAGCGACCCACCAGGCCTCGGCATTGAAGATGTCTGCCTGTCGCGACCCTTGTACGATGTATGTCACATCCGGCTTCTACCGTATGAGTTGTGCCAATCAAAGGCTTGTTTCGCACATAGCGTGGATTCAAAACCACCCATGTTACCATGTTCGCAAGGTAGGCCCTGGTCATCCTCAAGGTATTGCTCGCAACTTCGAACTTTTATTGGCTAGCCTGGGTTCGGCCATGCAGCATCAAATCCAGTATCAAACCCGGACGACCACGTTTCATCGATGAAAGGCCATTGCATCATTTCTGTCTCGAGTTCATGTGGATCCAGCATGGGCTGTTCACTAAAGGTTATGTTCGCATGGGCAGGACAACCTGTCGGTCCATGATTTTGGGGCATGGTGGCATCCCTCCCAGATACATCTCGCCTACGCGTTATAGATACGTCATGGCGAGGACGCGAACAACGGATATCTCCATACTCATCCAGTGTGCTGGCTAAAGTGAGATGGCCCGGGCGGTCGCCAGAAGCTGTATGCTCGTGGTTGCTTTTTGCGGTTTCGTAGAATTTGCTGGCCTCCTGCACGGTCCGCCACTACTAACGGTTAGTTTGGTAAACAGACGAGGGAAAGTTGAATATACCCAGCTATGGCCGACTGGCCAGAAGTCACAAAGTCGTTCCAGATATGCAAAATTGCCTCTTTTCTCGCGTTCAGCTCGCTCTTGGCCCCCTGGATAACCTCGTGGCGAAACAGTGCCGTACATATTGATATGAGCGGCGACAAAGACGCTGAAGCCAGCGTATGGAGTAATCACTGATGCACCAGAGGCTTCCAAGGCAGACAGGATGCCACCGATGTTCTGTGCCGCTTCAAACAGCTCTTCAATCGCGGCCTCGCACCAGGTAGATTCTTCCAAGTTCGTTGCGACCCGCGGATCATGATTTGGGTCGTGCATGAGCTTTAAGCTCGATAGCACGCGGTCGCGATGAAGAAAGAGGACGCTAGACGTCTCAGTTAGCCTTGGTATCAGTGGGTGAATCAATTAATAATCAGACGTGCCTCATGAAATACACTAAGTTGATGTAGGCAAAAAGCTCCCCATATCCTAGCGCCACATGTGCTTGGGCACTCGTACTTGGATACCGGACCGTAACATCCTGCAGGGATCGCCATTCATCCAATTCCTCTTTGAGATTTTCCCACGTTTTCTGCGGCGATAGCTCGGTATTCAACGATGATGTTGTCCGGCCGCGACGGCTTTCATTCGCAAAGCGCAGGATACGCACAAAAATGTCGAAACCGCGCGTGACGATCGTCAAGCCGTGATCAATAGTCATCGCAGCGGAAAGAGGAGAGTCTCGGGTGAGATTCGCAGGCATCAGGCGACGAGATGCTCGCCGACCAAAATTGAAATCATGGTCACCAATGGGCAATGGCACCGATATCTGGCGAAAAGATAGGGCGAAATGTTGACGGGCACCCGAGCTCAGCTCACAGTCTTGGGCGAAGCAGCACCAGTACGTGCGGACCAGCTGTTCGTATTGAATCTGGGAGGCATGAAACTCATCTGGATTGTGTTCCATGCTGTCGTCTGCGGTTTTCAGGAGCGATTGAATCATGTATGTGGCCATTCCTGCTCGTGTGTATGAGCAACCTTCAACACAGCTGGATATGCGAGCTATATACTACCTACCGCTGTACATCCATGCCTTATAAGGCCGGCCTGACCCCCATTCGTATAACGAAACTATCACCAAAGACTGTGCCAAGTAAAGAGAAGGGCCTTCAAAGGCCCGATGAGCCAACTGCACCCGCGCATACTCGGCGTATATCTCTCCAGGTTGCAGCTGATGCTCCGGCAGGAATCGCGCACAAAGGGCGAGTAATGACGCCACGAATACTGAATCTACCGACGAGGGATTCGTAGAGATTTCTGCAATTAGTGACGGATAATGAAGGAAGTTGGCCACAGGAAACTTTTTGCGATAGATGTCACAGGCATTGATGAGTACGGACGAGGGAATTGAAGCAATTGGATTAGAAGGTGTGGCAACTGGACACCACTGCCTGCTATTGTTTCCGTTCACAGGACAGCTTTCTGCCGCCGACCTAGATGCTGGTCTTGTCTTTGACTGAACACGCAATGAGTCTCGTCTAGGGCGCAATGGGGACGACCGCGGGTCTGTGAGTACACAGGACTGGCGATTGAGGCGTTGACACCGCCGACAGGGAGGGTGACCGTCGTGGACACATTTGACCTTTGATTGCCTGGGATGAAGGTTACTATCTGCTCAATTGAGTTTATCTTATCACCACCTACCGACAGGCATCACAGGATATCGAAAGACGCATTATCGGTGTATCTCATTGGTATTGTGTAGATCTGTCGGGAATGTCGAGATAATTGATAGGTAGCGTGGTTTCTGTGTCGGGAATGTCGGGAATGATGAGTAATCTTGAACTCTTCATTAGTCACGGCGGGTCTTTTATCCCGATCAAGCGGTCGGCTACCGAACTCCAACCCACCCGGCAGAATTATTTGAACACTCTGCGCCGCCTTCCCCTTCAGCCCGAGCCACACATGAGTCAGGTGACCGCGAAGAAGTTCGATTCTATAGAGGTGACAATGATGGGACAACCATGACAAGTAATGAGACAGTCTATAGTGTTGAGATCTTATGTCAATTAGATATAGAGTATAATTCAGGACTTTTGACAGGTCAGGAGCGTTGATAAATAACTATCATCTGGTATCTTTTAGATCTAGTAGCGCTTCGGCTACTTTGTTTGTTTATATATACTCTGTAGACGGTTTTAACCGGCTGAATCGTATACGCATAACTAATAGTAGAGAACAGAGTAACATTCAATTGCTTCTCTTTGTGCAAGGATATTCTTATCTCCCATATATGGATTTCATAGTCTCATATTATAGGTTATTTCTTAATATCTAAACGATACAAGTAACTCTGGAATGCGGTGTAGGATTCCAACTCCGAGAGTGCCCCGCACCAGCACTTACTCCGTAGATCGGAAGAGGGGACCTTCGACGAAGATCACTAGCTAGCCACAAAATGCTAGACCCGGCGCTAAGGATTGGTGTTAGTATGGCGAATGCGTACGAGAGTCCAACGTAACTACTACATGGCCACGATCAGAAGAACTTGACCTAAGGACCGGGACAACCTGAGCATCGGCAATAACAGATCGTCATTCGTGTCTCTCAAAGAGGGCTTCTACGTCATTATCCATAGACACTCCGTGTATCATAGTGGGTATGGTATCACGGCCATTAATAGGGCTTACGCACTAAGGCAAAACGGCAACCTATAGACATCAAGGTACTCAACAGTGTTCAAAGATCCCTTTGCATTCATATGTACACAAGGCAATGAGTGGTTACAACCCCCAAGCCACAGTCCGTTTCTTCATCCTCCAAGCCTTCTCGTCATCATCATATCACATAGGCCCTTGGGTAGTTTAACGTTGAAGCAATTTAATCCTCGGTATGGCTGGCCCAGACAGGATTGCCCACGTACAGAACAACGTTACCATCATTCTGCACAGTACAGATGGTTGTGCTGCCCTGGCAGGTATTGCTGTGCCAGGTGGCATTGCCGTCGTGATCGCTAAATAGTAGCATACAAGTTAGCCACGATGAGCCTTACGAACAAACGTATAATACAGATGGAGGGTTGAAGAAAGTAGAGCACAAAGGGAAGAGGTAAAGGGACAAGGTAAACTTACTATATAACAAGATTTCCATCCTCTTGCATGTGGGCACCCCTGATGTCGTCCCTCTGTTCGTCTGTGCTTTGGAATACACATTCCCCGTTCTTGTAGATCGCGAGCTTGCCATCGTCCTGCATTCTAAGCTCAACTTTGCCATTCTCACTCCATAGGCTCTGGCCAACTTCGAGCCATTCACCGTTACCAAGAGTGTTGGGCATGTTGATTAAAGAGATCGGGAATTAAGGATGAGGTAGGAGGAGATAATCTGATCGATGTGCTTGAGAAATTGGAGTGTTGAGTGACCGCAGAGGGGATTTGATGACCTTTATATATTCCCATCAGACATCCTTTTGCCCGTATTCTGCCGATTCCAACACCGTGCATCTTCATATTGTGCTGTTCTCGTAGGACAGACGGTGATCAACAGTCCGATGTTCAGCTCGTGAAGATGGCCTCCTACTGGATCTGATCTCTTTCAGCCCCACTCATGCGGTTACTGTTGCGGGGCAAAGAGAGGCATAGCCACCAGACGGTGTACCAGGGCGGAGATTTCCCCACAGTACCATTGGACGACCATCATTGGGATCAACTTTTTCGGGCATGTCGATCGCATGCCCGGAACCTAAACGACATCACATTTCCTATGTCTTGGACAGGATCGGAGTCCAAAAGTGTGCTATCTATTATGTAACAAATTTGGCAGTAAATCGGTGGAGTCTCAATAGTACGTGCCGAATTTATGGCTAACATAGTACGTACCTTGGTACACAGCTCTTTCAGAGTATCCACTGCCCCGCACTAATTTAATCGAACTGTAGGAAGAATAAGAGCTGAAAGATATCTTTGGCGAGGTGGGGGATGAGGCTTTTGCCCATTGGTTTGTTGCAGTGTGTGGGGCGATGCAGAGATGGATGCGCCGAGCGCTCCGTGCGCAGCAAGCGAGCGATATACTCCATCTTATCTTCAAGCGGTCAGAAAATGGATCGAGGCGATCGTTGGTAGAAACACGTCAAACGAAGGAACTTTCCATTCTATTCTTCTGTCCCTTTGGCCAATGGATCAATTGAGATAACCAGCCGACCTCCAGCTACGGAAAAGAAATTCCGGTCATACTGTGTAGATTAACAGTAGAAGACGTGATAGTAACCAAGTCCTTAGAGAATCCAATCAAGATATCCTCACCATTATACCGAGTCGATGCCAAACATATGGCAATGTAGAAATGACGAAAAAGAGCTACTGAAATCTACATATCAGTTTCCCAAACATACTACGAGTATGACGGAGTTTAGCACGGATGAGTCCAACATCCCCACAAGTAGAAATCAACGCTTGTACGGAGCACTTCTTGCCAAACTTTCAAGGCTATATCAGCTTCATTGATCGTATTACATTAGAAGACACAGCTACTCCATCATTCCATTGGACATTCTATCTCCCAGAGTAAACTCTACCAGCGTCATGGGATCAAATCAATTCATCAACCAACTCATTTGGAGTCTCGAAGGAAGAGAGGCCATATATAGCAAGATACGAAAAGAATGAACAGCCGCCAGACAATATGCCATCTAGCCCTCTCGGGAACATTTGAGTGGATTTGGCGCGCCCGGAGCTTCCGACAGATAGAGTCTCCCAGTCTTCGTGACACCTCTTGTAGCGTGTTGTCCGAAATGCAAATAGGACCTTGGTATTGCTTTAGAAGCATTTCCATCTTCCTCTCGCTTTCGTGATCACTTTCAAGCACAGCTAGAATCATAAGTTCTGAAACTGGAACTGGGGCACCGTGGTGACTTAGCAGAAGCTTGACAATTTTATCCCAGTTATCATATCTATCATTTGCTATCCCTGCTGCAAGAACCTTTTCTGATATAGAGACCTTTTGGTATGTTGGGTGATTGAGAAGAACTATCAAGATGTCATACCCCTGTTCCTCATTTCTAGCGGCCGCAGAAAGAATATTCTCGGTGATAGTAGGTCTTCCTTTAGCGTATTTCAGAAGGAGAAGAACACAATTTTTCCCATTACGAGTGTTTCCTGCTGCTGTAACTAAGGCGCCTTCAGTGATTTGGGTTCTATCGCGTTTATTGCGGATAAGCAACCCCAGAGGGGAATACCAGAAGTAATTGGAATCTTCCAAGGTTCCCGTGACTGTAGTATTGGCAGCTGCGCCTTTTACGACGTCTTCGAAGACGACTTGGTCATCTCCTTGTTTTTGAAGGCGAGAGAGAAGCAATCGCAGCATTTCCGTTCCATGGGCAGAGTTTTCTGCAGCGGCGGAGAGGAGTTCGGTGGTGATTGGAAGTGCTTCCTGGGAGCATCGAAAGAGTAACCTGAGCAGTCTGAGAGAAAATCCTGCTTGGTTCGATACAGCGGCCAATAATGCTTCCGAATTGACAAATGGAGCTTCTGAGCGTCGTGTCTGTAGCAGCTGAACAGAGTCATATCCGTACTTTGGGTTTTCAGCAGCTGCTGCTACCAAATCGGGAGTAACTGCCACGGCTTGCCCCAAACGTTCCCCACAAAAAATGAAGACCGCCAGAATGTTTGTTCTCCAATGCGTGTTTTGGGCTGCCTTTCTCAGCAAATCTTTTGACAGGCAAATTTCGGAGCCGTATCGCTCGAGAAACATTCGCAGGGTGACATCGTTGCATTCTTGAGCAAGCTCCACAGCCAGGTCTTGTGGGTTGACAGATTGATATTTGGAAAGGAAAATATCGAACTGCGAGTAAGAAAGTGACCTGGAGAGAATTGCGGCAATTTGCACAGAGTGTGGATTGACATAGAAGGAGGGATCAAGAATAGTTTCCGGGACCCTGCAATGCCCTGTGAGCTCGTGGTAATATTTTTTCCTTCCTAAGAAGCCTTTGATAATCTTCTCAGTCAGCTGAACCTCAGACCTCCGTTGTTCAAGAAATAGATCCAGAAGTCTATCGCCTAGGTCTTCATTGCAAGCAGCTTCGATCAACACAGCTTCTGTGAGTGGCGTTTGAAATTTCTCTAACAGCATCTTCATCATTTCCACTGCAAAAACAGGATTACGTGCAGCAACAGCGAGTACCTTTGGGGTCAATTGGCAATTCGGCCGCGAGACACATTGCAATAGAACATGTTTAGTACCCTGATTTTTCATAGCAGCGACTAACAAAGACTCGGAAGGTTGGACTGCATCTCCTAAATGATCGAAAAGGATCGCAAGGAGGTGATCTCCCTGAGCCTGGTTCATTGCTGCAGCGACGGCGATTGGCTCAAGTTCATCAATTTCGCCTTGATTGCAACAAAGTAAAAATTCCAGAACCTCTGTGCTATTGTGGTGTGCGCTAGCAGCAGCTATTAACACTTTGTTGGACATGATAGTCGGACAGCCGAACCGAGTAAACAAAAATCTCAAAATGGCTAGATTCTGATCGCTGCTATTCTCGATTGCGGCACAGATGATCTCCTCCGTAACATCGATCCGCAAGTTTGGTCGAAAAGAAGCACGTTGCATATTATCAACCCTCATGCCTTGCAATGAAGACATCAGCATTGAAGGGATGACCGTATTATCTTTCCCTGATAGCAGGATTTTGATTGTAGTCAGACCATGGTACTTGATTATTGCAGGAATAGCTTCGGGTGCTACTATGACCGTGCGGGTTTGTTGACTTAGGAGTGATTGTATGAGGTCCGCTTGGCCGCCATCGTGTACCATTTCCTCCGTGAGACTTATATCATCAAAAAACGTATCAGTCTTTTCTGGAATTGAATTTTTAGACCCGGCTTGCTCGTACTCGTGAGCGGACTTATCAGATCGAGTACAAATAATTGACTTTCCGTCAACAGCGCTCACAAGGCCTCTTGCTGTAAGGACATTTCGTATTTCATGGAAGTCCGTCCTGCCAAGGGAGTAAGAGACCAATTGTGAGTTGATGTCGATAAGATCCTTGTATAGATCTATCATGTGTGCCAGTACACTTGGCTTGAAAATTGAAAACGCAGTTTCCAAGAACTCGATGCTGGGGGGTTTCCGATCGATTGCCTTTTTCGTCAAAAGATCGATAATATCACTTTCGGTCATGGGCCGGAAAAGTTGAAATTGACGGCCGACGTGTTTGGAGGCTAAAACTAGGACCTCTTCGGTAATTGGCAATGGGACCGATATCTCCAGCAGTCCACGTATGACCTCGCCACCGGAAAGGCCTGTGGCTGCTTTAATGACAGATGCTTCACTTACATGGTTCTGAAAACATGATGGCGCGCTATTGGCCTTAAAAAGCTTCATAAGTTCCCATTTTTTACTGTTCCTATTTGCAACGACTGCCATCAATAAGTCCTCGGTGATGTCGATTTCGGATAGGAAATATTTCACATGAGAGCGGAGAATGTCCATTGAATCAGGACTATCTTCTTCCAGCACTCTGATGATAACTTCGCGGGTGATGCTCGTTGGCGAAAGACCGAGAAGATAGTTGATGACTCCATTCCACTGATTTCCGGCAGCAGCAAGCAGCATATCTTCTGTAACCTTGATGCACTCATCACACTGGTCGAATATAATTGCCATGACTTTTTCGTTTGCGACCGCAGCCAATTTGGTAGCAATTTCCCGACATATCCGAAAGCGTTGGCGTGGTAGTTGAGCTATTGATAATGCCACTTCCCGACTGGCATCTTTGAGAATACACATAACGCCCCCCGTCGTTATGGCCACTGGCGGATGAGAATCCAAAAGGAGGCCAAGTACTCTAATGGATATCCTATAGTCATTTATAGAAAGACAACGTCGCCTTCCAATAGGAGCGGTCAAATCTTCGATCACAGGTAGTGAAAAATGAAGTCTCTGTCCAGCAATACGACGAAAGTATCGGTCGTCCTCGTTAGCATATAGAAGCGCCACCAACACTCCCTCATCAATCGCGCCCTGATCGCCTAATTGTGCGCGGTATGCGGCGAGGATATCGCACCATTGGTCCAGTTGCTCAGAAAAGCTTGGTGACCATGATTGGAGAGACTTAGAATATAGATGAATGAATTCAACCATCGCAGTCGCTGTGACAGACCCTCCGTTATTTATGCTCTTCAAGACATCATTAATTACTTGGAGTTCACCATTACACAACCATATCTTTCTGATTATGCTGGAAGTTAGTGTAAGTGGCTGATTAAGCCTATCTAAAAGCTGGAAGAAGGCCACGATGTGAGGGGGTGAGCCATGTTGCGCAGCAATGACCTCCAATACACACATTTCATCGACTTGGGGGCTCCTACCCCGAGAGAGGATTAAATCTGTGATTATGGTAGAATCCATGCTTTTCATGACCTCCCTGGTGGCGGCCTGCCCAAAAAGGGTCTTTTCACTGCGTATTAGCTGGCACATCAAGGCTTTACGGTGGCTCGCATTGCCTAAAGCGATAACAACTGTCTGGCCTGTAATCTCGACTTGCGTTGTCACCCGTGAGAGCAAGAGCTCAAGTACTCTCGGACCATCAAGTCGATTGCCCACGCCTGCCTCGATCATCAAATGATCAATGTCTACATGGAGATTCCGACCTGACAACACGTCTTGTATGAACTCAATGTCAAAGTTCTTGATTATCCCCCTCAATCCACTTCCTGTGAGACAAACCTTATCGGGGGAGGCCCCCAAGAAAATTCGCACTATTTTATGCCCCAGTTCCTGGTTCTCAGAAATAGCATCCATTATGGTTTCAGTAAGTGGCAAAGGGCATCTGTGGGGCTTTGAAAATTTCGATAGAGATCGTGGGTTCAGCAAGTCATTCACTCCTAGGTCAGCAGCATCGGTGTTCAGGAGTGACTGTATCACTCCATCACCGGAACTGCGGTTCTCTGTAGCCGCCCAGAGGAGCAAGGGCATGCTCAGATTGCATGGAGCATCGCAGCCTTGGTGAATCACATGGGCCATGGTTTCAGGATCCGAGACTCGCGCCATGCCGTATATGAATTCGGCATCGATGACGAACCTGGGCCTACGATCGCTAAGCAAGAGGTTCAACGTCCCACTGCCGTGATTCACATTGTTCAAGGCTGCCATGAGGATATCATCTTTTGACAAATCGCTTCGCTGTAGGGCAGTCTCTATAATGGATGCATGGCAGGACTCGGCAATTTCTTCGACTACTTGACGATCAATCCACATATCTTGGTGAGACTGTAACAATAGTTGTACCAATGACTGAGTAGATCTGGATTTGTTTTGGCAGGATACAAGGGTACTGATCGTCTTTCTGGTCCATGTATCAGGAGGTAGGCGCTGGAAATATTGTTTGATGATGTGTGGTTCACATTCACTAACAACAGTTTTCAATAGGCGTTCATTCGAAGATAAGTCTCCTTCAGTACCCTGTATGAGAACAGCCAAGGTTCTAGGACCATGGGCATTCAGAGATGCAGCATATTCGATCTCTCTGGTCATTTTGATACACCGACCATCTAGAAGAAGGGACAGTATATCCGCATCATGATGTTGAATAATGTGTTCCACAGTCCAACCCGTGACAGGAATGTTCTTGTGGCCAAGGAGCAGCTCGGTACTTTTTCGCCCATATTTTTGCACAATAGCCAGAACAGCTTCTTCCGAAAACTTGACTCGGTCTTCTGGTAGAGTTAGAAAGCGCTTCATCAAGTAATCGTTTTTATCCAATCTATCGAGGCTGTCAATCACAGTGCTATCCATGCAAGCGGTGACGTTTGGATGGTCCAAAATGAGATCCATGATTCCACTATCACGAAACAATTCATACTTGAATCTTTCATCAATATGAATCGATCCTGTCTTAGCTTTTAATAGAGCTCTCATAAGATCTAATGACTGGTTGAACGCCATTTTTGTAGCATTTACCATGGCTTCTTCGCTGACCACATCCTGATCTGCTGGTCTATGTGCCAGAATGACTTCCAACGTCTCCTTTGAACATACCGCACGTGCCACCATTCTATCAGTCACCTTGACCTGCTGAGAGTAAGACAGAAACAAGAACATGAATATAGATGCACCATGGTACTTGTTACCCGCGGCGGCCACCAGTAGATCTTCGGGCAGCTTCTGACCTTCTTCGCATCGGGCCAAAACATTCTCTATGACCGTGACGCTCCGGGTTGCAAAGATAGCTCTAGTTGCATGTTTAGAGAACAGTATACGATCACATGGTTGAGAAAGAGCCCAACACAAGACTAATTCGTGCCCAGCGTGACTATACTCAATTGCCCGCTCTCCGACGATGGTTGGCTGTGATGATTCTTTCCATAACTGCTCTAGACATTTGATGCCGGTCTCTATGTTTTCGAATGCGGAGAAAATAATGGAGTCGGTGATTTGAATCGCCTTACTTGCTCGCATCTGCAGTAGCCGGATGAGAAGTGGACCCTCCCTCCAATTCCCTACGGCAGCAGCGACTACGCTTTCTGGAATATCGTCTCCCTTCCAGTGGTCAAGGAGCATTTCAAGAAGAGCATTTGCACATTTGGTATTCTCTGCAGCGACTCGCAGAAGCTTCTCAGTCACCGGGACGTCATTATTGAGATATTTGAACAGAAGCTCCATGATCTGCCTCCCTTTGCCTTGATTTTTCGCAGCCGCGACAAGTACAGGCATACTGATGTGAGGCTCGCTGACATGAAGCTTTCTATCTCGATGAGCCAGTAGGAGTCTCAATATTTCTGGTCCTTCCCCATCGTTTTGTGCTGCCGCGATCTCAAGTTGCTCGGTCACAATGACTCGATCGCCCATATTCTTAAGTAAACTGTCGATAAAGTCGACGCGGTTAGTGTTATGGCGAAATGCAGTGGTGAGAACGGAGCTTGTGATCAACGTTGCAGGATTACTTCGAGACACCAAAATCGAGAGCGCCCCCATATTCCCTGATTTAGCAGCCTCTTCGAGAGGCGTAGAGTAGTCAGATGTCAGGAATTCCGTGTCAACGTAGAAATTACCTCCATTGGCCCACTGTTTACTGAGTGTGAAGTTGATCAGCTGAGGAATTCCCCATTTTGCTGCAATATGTAATATCCCCAGTTTCTCAGGAATGTGATAAGCATTTAGCCGGTAATATCGCAGCCATCCTTCACGAGACGAAGAATCAAGGGTAAGAAAATGAGTTTCTGTAATCTTATTAACATCAAATATCGGACCTGCAAGGTGGGCGTGCTCCATCCAATATTGACTACAGTATGGTATGTATTCGTCCCATCTGGAAATTTCCCGGTCAATCTGGTCATTCAAATGACGAACGTCCCGGCGTTCTGCTAATCTATATTCACGGTCATCTAACAGCTTCCCAAGACCCCTAAACGGTTTCTGGAAGTGCTTTGCAGCGTAGTTGATGCATGAATATGCGAGCTGGGCATGCGATTCTTCAATAGTTGGAAAATGTGTTAGATCAGATCTGAAGAGGAAGTCCTGCACTGACTTGTGGAGCAGGTTTACAAGGCCATCCTTCTCTACAACCATTAAACGGCAGAGTTTAATATCTTCTCGTGCAAATGCAACCCGCGTGTCCTCATCCTCTCCTACATACAGAGAGCAGGCCATGCAGAGTTGGACTAGGGTAAGTGCTTGCCGCGAGGCCGCAACAACCGCGAGAATGGAGTAAACCCTTTCGCGCTTTTGTTCGCTTTCCACAGCTTTCTCCATCAATTTCGTATAAAGCGTGTTCAGACCAGGAGCCAAGCTTCCAAGGAAGGACATTGTATCTTGTATATCGACATCCATCAACTCATTGCATGTCAATCCAACCCAGAGAAACGTTCCCGCCGCTTTTTCTTTCAGGATATTCCGAATACTGCTTCTCATGCCATCCGGGTAGCTCTTACACATGTTTAAATCACTGACTTTTTGTTCAATAAATATTTCAATGTCCTTTTTTCCTTCCTGGAACGAAGCGAGATCTCGCGAAGGAAACATACTGAGATATGTTTCAATCTCTTTATAAGGTCGACTAGTGATTAATATTCGAACATTTGAAGTGAACTGACTCGAAGGTCGATCAAAAAAACTCAACTTCAGCTGCTTAAGAATAAGCATCAGGGATTCGAAATCGCACTCATCTAATGCGTCGATAATGCAAAACGAAACCCCACACCTGGGGTCGATAACTATCTCTGTGAAGAGGGTCCAAAGTGCATCAAATGATGTAAGCAACGTATCCTTGCGTTCACGAAACCTCCTAGCAAGGCAATCTCCAAGTATTGGATTCTGGCGGATAAGCTGCCATAGGATCCCTCTGAGGATAGATGTAGCAGTATTCTGCGTGTCGTGGTTTGCCTCGCAGAAGAAATACGCGAATGAGTCTTGCTGATGATCGTCAAGATGTTGCTCTAGGCCTTCTGAGAGGCACATTGCCATTGTTGACTTTCCACTTCCGGGTAAGCCGTGGAGCCAGAGAATACTATCCGCAGGGCGATTATCTGCTGCTCTGGCGTCTAGCCACTTAGCCAGTGCATCTGTCTTAAATATCCATTGGCATGTATTTTCCGTCGGCCTCCCTCGGCGTGCCATGAGACTTCGCCTATTCTCATTAGGGTCTGTCACAAATAACCGGCAGAGCTCCTCATCTAGCTCGGGAGGTATCTGTACTACATGCCGCTTGTATTAGTACTAGGCCCAACAGAGAAATTCATTCAACAAGCTTACAATGCTTTTCTAGAGTTTGCTTGCCCTGACGCCGGTGCACAACCTCCAAGAGTGTTTTGACATATGCCGCCGCAGTAGCTGCAGCGTAAGGCTGCCAGGTCTTATTTTTGTGCGAGTCTGCATAATCACATATGCCTCGCACAACCAAACATTCAAAGTCATCCATCAACCCAGCCGCTTCCATTTCAAAGCATAGGATACTTCGAAACTTTGCAAGCTTATCCCGCTCGATTGCGTCTTTCATCACTTGATTACCGGAAGCGATCAGTCCATAATGCACATGAGGGCTTTCTGAAAGCCTTGCTTTTCGATGCACCAGCCATTGCTGATCACATTCGTCACAAGTTGACTTTGACTGGGGGTGCGGATAGCTCGAGCTAAAAAGACGATCCGAATGGTATCCGGGCGATTGTATAAGTTCGCCGTTTGTTAGAACCGCTGCAAGAGTTGCAGCTAGTCGCTTGGGAAACCTCGGGTCGGTTTGCATGTGAGGAATGGCGGTAAGAAGAGCCCGAGGTGGTTTATTAAGTGACCCAACTTCCTCAAAATGACCTGACGGTAAGGTCTTTCCCAAATCGTACTGGATGACTCCAGGTTCTTTCCCCTCAGGCCTGCTAACCACAATATCACCCAGCCGGATGTCGTTAGACTCACTCGGCACGCCTCCTCCAATCCCAACCATGAATCTGTATTGCAACGATCGAAAGCTAGCATTCATTTGCTGTGCGGCAACCGCTGCTGACGTTGTGCCATACCCACCAGATGGTAGACACGTCATTACCACATTATGACCGTGAATCTTTCCGTATGTGTATGTATTTTTGTCATTTTCTGCTAGTTCAAGCTCAGGGTGGTGCGTTTGGTCCAATGCCCGCCTGGCCGCTTCCAACTCACACGGTAAGGCGCATATCCAGCCGACACTGTAGTCATCGCTGCTCAGCCGATGACCTATGGCCATTTCCTTCGTTCGTTGTAGTACATCCAAATAGCTCTGGTGGTAGAAGGATAATCTGGAACATCAAGATTGATTATGGTATTTCAAGAGTTTAACATGACTCCAGCAAGTTTGACAGAGGCTGAGCGGGGAAAGCCAACGGATCATTGTTAGCGCCGGCAGCGGCCTGAATTAATGTTGACTAGCTAATTGTTGACTAGCTAATTGTTGACTAGCTAATTATAGGCGCTCTGCCGTAGCTCGTATATATCCAGAGTATTTTACTTTTAATGAATTATAATAATTAATTATATCGTATGCCTCATCAACACTTTAAATCTTTACTGTAATATATATTAATTGTAACTGTAAAGCAACACAATTATATGGGCCCTTCTGGCGGTACGTGATCTGATTGACTTCTATAAACCAACGAATACAAGATGTATCCCCAACAACATTTGGCCACTTTTTAGATTTCCTATGAAGTATTGCATATATGCTAGAAAGGCAGACTGCCCACATAAATTCATGGAGCACAACGCTCCTGTGGTCAATATATATCTTCATTTCTTGCATTCTAAAAGAATGTTGATTCGGAAGGAATATATACCAACATTCTTTGCTTCTCCCGAGTATGCCGTGTGTGCATTAGTTTAAGTACCTGAATGGATTACACTTTTCTGAGCTCCATCGCTAGATCCAAGATGCTACGATCCCGACCGGTACAGTGCCTAGGAGAATGAATCCGTAGGGAGAACTTTTCGCCAAGGAAGTAGTAGCCCATGTCATCTTTAGCGGCAGACTAGCTGCATATCTAATGGGGCATCGGCAAATAGTAGAGGTAGATAACAGAATGACTGCCGTTAGATTGGTGGAAGGGTGAGGGCCGAAGATCTTCGCATGCACCAACTCACCATCTCGGTTGTGTCTAGCACAATTCTTGGTCCAGCAGCAGCATTACATGGTACTCTAAAGTCCATAGGAAGTTTCAGGCCTCCAATTTCTGACTATGCAATTTGTTGATAGTAAAACTTCTCGTCTGCCGAGACGTTCAGGCCCGCTTGGCAAGCGTAGTGTATGCCGAGAAAAGAATGATACTTATAAGTATAATAAGGGCCCGTGGAATGATCCTGACAGTATAAATGCCGAAATATATGGTTCTTAATTGTGTGGTAGATAATCCCCACGTGATAGCCCAGTTACTATGGCACCCCAAAATTACATAGTAAACCTCATGCATCACTCAGAGTATATCGCGAAGAATCTTTCGTTACCCTCAATTCTTTCCACTCTCGCTGTCGCCTACTTAATTTACCAGGTCCTTAACGCAGCATGGAACATTTCACCTTTCCACCCCCTGGGCCACATACCCGGACCGAGACTGGCAGCTGCAACATACATCCCCGAATTCTACTACGATGTCATAAAATTCGGCCAGTACACGAAGAAGATCAAACAATTTCATGAAATTTACGGTCTGTGAGCCTCCGGCTTATATTTTACAGTCAGTACTAAATTGCATCAAGGTCCGGTTGTTCGCATTAGTCCCAATGAGGTTCACTGCAACGACGTTCGTTTTGCGGACGAAATATACCCCTTAGGTGGCCGAAAGCGTGACAAGCCGCTCCACCAAGTTAGGGGTAGTAGAGCGTGAGCATATACCAGAGGCCCTTTCGTATTCTGTGGATATCTAATAGCAATCATCAGAATGGCCCATGCAATCTTCTCAACCATTGATCACGATATCCACCGAGTTCGACGCACTGCCATAGCCAAGTCCTTCTCGCGCGGGCAAGTCTCACGGCTTGAACCGAAGATCCACAAGCTCGCCCAACGTCTCTGTGACAAGATTCTTGCTCAAGGAAAAGAGCCAATGGATATTCCGTCCGCCTACAGCTGCTTTAGCACAGACGTAATTTCTGACTACTGCTTCGGTGAAAGCTATGGTTTCCTTGATCAGACATCCTGGGAGCCTAACTTCCGGAAACCTATATTCTCGCTGTTCATCCCCGTTTTCGCCTTCCGTTTCTTTCCGTTTCTTGAGCCCTTGGCTATTGCAGCTTCTGGGTAGGTTTCTCCTGTTTGAGTTATCTTGTATCGCATATGAGCTGATAATAAAAGTATCTCCAAGCATCTTTCTGAGGACATGGGGCTGTTGATCAAAACACTCACGGTGAGTTCCGCTCTTTCCAAGTGGGGGACACAATATGAATGGCTAACTATAAAACTACCGTTAGGTTGATATGCCAGCAAGCATCAAGAAAACAAAAGCGGATCTCGATGCAGGAATCACAAGAAAGGAGCAGACAGTGTTCGGTTCGTTACTCGAGTCAGACTTACCCGCAGAGGAGAAGTCAGTTCAACGCTTGACAGACGAAGCTGCATCTTTGATTGCCGCTGGCACAGAGACCGTCGGGTGGGCCTTGGCAGTCACTACGTATTATTTGCTCTCGAATCCCGAAAAGCTTCGACGCCTGAGGGAGGAAATTAGTCAAGTTGTTGATGCGTCGGGACAGCTGCCCTCTTGGACGACACTGGAGAAGCTCCCATACTTGGGAGCTGTTATCTATGAGGGTCTACGATTATCATACGGCGTTTCCGCACGTACTGCACGTATCGCAACTGAGGAAGACTTGGTATATCATGGCGAGTGGACAGCTAAAGGCAGCAAAGGACCGACCACAATCAACTACAAGATACCTCGGGGTTTCGCCATCGGCATGTCTTCTATGATCATGCACCATAATGAGAGTGTTTTTCCAGAATCACACTCATTCATCCCTGAACGATGGTTGGACGATCGGATGCAGCGGAACAAGGAGCTGGAACGCTCTATATTCAACTTTTCCAAAGGTACTCGGGCTTGTGTTGGTATCAAGTAAGTTAGACATCTCTCTCTTTTATTCTGCTCCGAATTAGCATCCTGATTGACACCTTTTCATAGCCTTGCTTTTTGCGAGTTGCATGTTGTCCTTGCAGCTTTGGCAATGCGAGTGTTTCCCTATATGCAGCTGTATGAAACTACGGAAGACGATGTTAAATATGATCACGATCTATTCAACCCACTTCCTAAAGCCAACAGTAAGGGCATAAGAGCTGTGATCGTATCACCACACACAACCTAGACAGCGGGAACAAATAGCTCTGACGCAGTGCGGCTACTCTTGCTATCCTAGGTACACTGTTGCTATGGTATTCCTCTGGATCGATTAGGTAAAGGGGTCAATTTATGCCTAATATGTTAGTTATAGCTATATGAATTGAGTTCTTTTATTTAGCCACAGTCGCGGTATAACTAGAGAGAGATGACCGAGGAGGGGTACTAGATGCTCCATATTAAGAAGCAAGCGGAATAGCCCGCCGCCTACCAGGATCCGAATCCTTCTTATCTATTGAACACATCAAATGATTAGAGGAGATCTATTGGTCCTATTTTCAGCATACTAGTCAGATGACACTACAGCTTGGGAATAATACGCTAATATTCCGTCAGCATATATCAACATCCACTGGGCAGTAACTGACTATCGTTCTCATCTCTATATCCTGCTCTTGCCTGTTCACGTGTACGCAAGATGAGTGAGCAAGCCACCCTTCCACCTCCACCTCCTAAGTTCGACATCACACCAGAGGAGCTGGGACAAAATGCGAAAGATCTAATTATCCACATTAAGCAAGCGACCGCTCACCTGATTAACTCCTGTACAGACAACAGCACTGCCAACTTTGACACAATCATCTTGCCGTTAGCCGGTATCGACAATGAGGTCAAGTCACGAATACAATACATAGCTCTATTTCAAGCCATCTCTCCTTGTGCAGATATCAGGAAGGCATCTTCCGTGGTGATCAATCTGGTTGACAAGGCTTACCTGAATATCTTTCAGAATGAGGACCTCTTTGCCTTGGTGAATCGCGTACGCGAAAATATGTCGCCGTACGTAATAGATGAAGAGGACACTCGACTCCTTAACAAATTCCACTGGATGTTTGTGGAAAAAGGAATGTACTTGACAGGCAAGAGCCGGGAGCGCTTTACCTGGATTTCTCGCCGCTTGATCGAGCTTCGTGTCAAGTTCATGGAGATCCTCGGTACAGATCCGGGCTGCCTGTGGAAGAGCAAAGAACAGCTAGCCGGTGTGCCGTTGGGTAGACTGTCGACTGGAGCGGACGAGGATGGTCGTGACAACTTGTATCGAATTCCTCTCACCAAACCAATCACAAATCTCATATTATCCGAATGTCGGATCTCGGAGACTCGCAAGGATGTCTTCTTGCACAGCAGTACCCGATATAAGGCTAATGTGGAGATCTTCCGAGAGATTATAGTTTTGCGCAATGAGTCCTCTCGTCTGTTAGGGTTTCCCTCTTTCGCGGCCCGAAAGCTATCTCAACAAATGCTAGGCTCGCCTGCTCGGGTGGATCATTTCTTGCAGCATCTCCACGACGCTTTGGAACCACTAGCAGAGGAAGAGATGCTGAAACTGCAGAAGCTGGCGAATACTTATGATCCTATTCACCTCTGGGACTTTGACTTCTATCATACAAGAATGCTACAGGAGCAAAGCCATGTGGATCATGAATATATCTCACAATGGTTTCCTGCGAAAGTGACTATTCAGCGTATGCTGGGAATATATGGGGAATTGTTCGGCTTGCAATTTGAGAAAGTTGAAGCTTTGGAAAGCTCTCATACTTGGCACCCGGACGTGGATGTATTCTCCGTTTGGGAGGAAAACAAGTCTTCTTTCATCGGGTATCTATACATTGATATCTTTCCTCGGGATGGTAAATATAATCATGCAGCTAATTTCAATATTTATCCTGTATGTTCAGAGTGGCCGATATCATCCATCCGTCATTAAGGTTACTAACTCCGTGCATAGAGCTATTTAGACACCGAAGGAAAACAGACTCCAGTGGTAACAGCTCTCGTGTGTAACGTTTCCCGGGCCGAACCAGCGCTATTAAGACACACAGAAGTCATTACAATATTCCATGAGCTAGGACATGGTCAGTACATCTCATCTTAACTGCAGGAGTGAATCTAACGAAGCCTTATAAACAGGGATACACGACCTAGTAGGCAAATCGAAATACGCCATGTTCCATGGACATCGGACCGTAGCGGATTTCACCGAAGCACCTAGTCAATTGCTGGAATACTGGTGCTGGGTTCCGGATTGTCTCCAAAAGCTCACTTGCCACTACTCTCATGTCTCCCATGAGTATCACCAGCACTGGTTAGATAGCCAGGAAGAGAAGGATGTAATACAACCTCCTATGGAGATACCCCTCGACCTGGCTGAAAACCTTGGGGCTACTAAGCATATTAACCAGGGTATACTTACTCTCCGACAAGTCGCGTTCAGCAAGTTCGACATGCAGATACATGGTCCGGCTTCGCATCGCGATGTGGAGACGATGGATATTCCTGAGCTCTACAATTCTCTACTAGAGAATACGACCGGTCTTCGTGGGCCAGGAGATGGTTATTATTGGGGTAATGGCCATGTGACTACCTCGCATTATGTCTGGGGTCAGGAGGCTAGTTATTATTCATACCTGTAGTATGTTACATCATGATATACTCCGATGTCGATTTCAAGTGCTGACAGAGCGATGAAGTACTCGTACACTAGCTGCGGACATATGGTCATCGTGCTTCAAGGAATCTCCTATGAGTCGGGAGGCAGGCTCACGGTACCGACGGCAGATCTTGAATCACGGTGGTAGCAAAGACGAATATAAAGCAGTGCAGGATCTTCTGGGGAGGGTTTCCACGCTGGCGGCATATTTGCGGGATATTGGTTGCCAGGTCACCCCTCTCCCCCTAAAATGTTAGTCTAAAGGAAAGCTGCGCAGGGCAGCTGATAGAGCTGGTGGATGTGTATTTTATTGTTGTTCCAATTCATGGACAAATAGGAAATGGTATCTCAATAACGTAGGAAAATAGCACTAGCAGCCCGATCCATCTCCGAACTCGACCGAGTGTTGATCACGGACACTGTAGGTCTCTTTGGGAATTAAAAGAGCTGCAGACAACAGAATGGATTATTAGCCAGGAGCCTCGACTATCGATAAAGGATATAGATATTGTCTAACACTGTTTACATTAGAAAATTTTTTAAATAAAAAAAAAGTAGGTCTACTCCCCCGAGCCGGAATAGCCAGCGACCTTCTGATAATAGTGGTATTCCCATCCCAGACGTCATATCCAACTAGACCATCAGGGGTGTGGAGATTAGAATACCTCTCTCTAGATTGATTATTATTCGGTGAGTTATACAGAATTACAATGCTGATCCATTACATTACAGGCGTAGTCAGGTCGCCCTCAAGCCGATGAATGGTCCACTGGTGAGAGTCGCTGAAACATCGAGCCCCCATGTCAAAACACTCTGAGCAGATATCAAAATCGAAGCAGTCCTTGCACTTGTGGTAGACTTTGTTGGCGGGTAAATATCGAACGCACACATCACAGTACCTAGAAGACTGACCCAGCTGAACCAAAGTACCTTCCACCCGGAGATCATTTTCATCAACCTCAATATCATGCTCTTTGTTCCAGCGACATATCAGGTCGACGGTTTCAGCGTCCCCACATTTTGCCGCCCACCAGAGTAAGGTCTGACCCAAGTCATTTTGGAAGTGAATGGGGTATTTTGCCAGTGCTATCAACCGTTCGGCAACGTCTCTGTGCCCGTTTCTGATTGCTGCAAATAGAGGTGTGGAGTGATAGTGATCTCTGATAATTGCATTTGCATTATGCGAAAGAAGGATATTTACCACATCAAGGTGACCCCGGGCAGCGGCTGGAAACAATGGTGATCGGTTCAATTGATCCAAGACATCGACATGGGTACTTGATGTCCGAAGGAGGATTTCAACCACATCCACACGGCCACGATATGCAGCTTCATATAGTGAAGTAGTTCCAGTTACGTCACAAATTGTAACACCCGCACTGTTCTGTAGAAGCAGTTCGACAACCTCAGCACGACCGAAGCATGAAGCAAGCAGCAATGCTGTATTTCCATAAATATCCTTCGCCTCAACATTGGCACCTCGTTCAAGGAGTAACCTGACCACCTCAATATGGCCAGGTGCCGAGGCGCACATTAGAGGCGTTAATCTGTCATTGGCTGCAGCATAGATGTCTGCACCATACTCAAGAAGTAGCTCTACTATCCTGGTATGGCCATGGTAAGTGGCTGTACATAGAGGTGTTATCCCATTATTGGACGCAGTGGTATCCGCACCATGCTCAAGAAGTAACTTCACTGTCTCAACGTGCCCTTGGTGACATGCCACATTAATTGGGGTACTTCCACTGTTCTCGGTGGTGTCAACATTTGCACCGAATTCTATAAGCAGTCTGACCACCTTTGTATGGCCGTTGCGTGATGCGGTATATATTGGTGTCCATCCGTCAATGTCTACCATCGCGACATCTGCCCCTTGCTCAAGGAGGGCTTTAACAACTTGGAAATGCCCCTCCTCGCTGGCTACCCCCAGGGGTGTCTGCTCATGATAGCCCTTGTCATTTATGTCAGACTTGAGTTCACGGATCAAAAAAGCCACAGGATCTGTAAGTCCAAACCAGGCTGCGTAGTATAAGGGGCCAGCTGTTGCGACCCCGCATGTCGCATCCTCCTCTGCCTTCGTGTTATTTACGTCAAACCACGCTTTCCATGAAGCCCAGTTTGGATTCCTCGGATCAAAGAATGTAGTAATTGCGCTCATCAGCTTGATGTCGCCTAAGTCACCCAGCTTGGCATGTTGGTACCAAGATCCGGCCGCATATTTTTGAAATGTGCTTAGAACCTCTGCAGAGGTCCCAAGCCAGGCTTCTTGACTATCCACAAAGCGAAGGCACTTCTTTGCAATTATCGTATTCTCGATGCCCTCGGTAGTTGAGCTGAACGTTGAATTAAGCTGCAGAACTTTGCCTTCGATGGGAAGATTGCGGAGCAGGTACTCCTTCACCGAGAAATGTGTCAGATGCACCGTTTTCAATCTGGCATCGCTCTTATCTTGAGCGTCTCTGACTTCTAAAAGTGACCCACAGAGCTCTTTTATCTCGGTATTCACGTAGTCCTCGTCGATACTGTCCGGCAAATCATCCAGTAGAAGTTCACCATCATCTTCGCTGATGACTAGTGCCCCAGATATCTCACTAATTGTCAGCGGACGTAGGCTAAATGCAGTCCAGCGTAGGAGGGAGATAGCGCGGGTTCTGTCTTCCTCTGTAAGTCCCATAATCTTCATCCAATTTCGTTCGTATATGTGTTCAATCCCAGATGGAGTAGAGTTGATGGCTTGCTCAAGCTTCCTTTGGCTTTTGCCGCTGCGCAGAGTGTCTTGCTGCAGCCTGACCCATAAGAACTGTCCATTACAGCGATCGGCTAGTTTCTCAGTGATCTCGTTCTTTGCTTCATCGGTCTTTGTGGACAATTTTTCCTCTACAATACTTCTGCAATACGTCAAGACATCGTTTTGAACATCCTCTGGTATGATCCGATGCTCAAACACCGGGTCATAGGGACTCTCGTTTGAAAGGCCACGTCTAATCTCTGGCTCATCCCGGCTAACGATCATGATACGCGTAGATGTGCCCGCGGTCTCTCGTCTTAAGGTTTTAAGAAAGCTAGCAATGGAGTCGTCGCTGTTTCCGGGCCAGGTTCCTTTCTCCCAATCGCATTCATCCAATCTATCCAGGATGAATGTGTACCCGGGATGGTTGATACAATTGTCTGGAGAAGACTGAGAACTTCCCCGCGTGCTGCTCTCTGTCCTTCCGTTGCTTCCCACTTTTCGCGAACAAATCTGAACGCCTCCGTGTGAGACATTAGTTGAGATAACCATGATCTCATTGCCATAAACGGGTCTCTGCGTTCCAAGTCTGACGAAAAAAAGAAGTGGGCAGTAGGTATGTCCAATGTAAGCAACAAATGCTCGGTTATCTTCGCGCAGAGTATATATTTTCCAAACCCCGCAGGACCATTAATCCATAGAAACTTGGCCTGTCCAGAGGGGAGATCCGGGGAAGACCAGTCGAGAAACCAGGGTCGGTCTAGAACCCACTGGCAGGAGCCTTCGACTCTTCTTTCCACGTATATCTCGTAGCGCTCATTCGGACAGTAGTCATCTAGTAGCCAGGTTTGTATATGGCGCCTTGTTTGGACTTTATCCGTGAGTAAACATTCAAGAGCCAGAGAGGAATGGCATATCTACCTTCATGGTCATGTTCAATTCGCTCTATCAGCTGTTTGAATTCCCCAATCCAAGACCCCTCATCTTCAGATTTGCCTGGGTCTAACAGTCAGTCTCTCAAGGTAACGACAATATCAAGGCTGTTTCTTACCCCTAGTGTCCTTTGATCCTTCACCCCTCTCACTATCGATAGGGACCAAGCTATGGAGGTCGTCCACCAGTGATGAAAATTGCGCAACCTGTGCGATGCGTTTTTCCTTGCCTCTCAAGGCCCAGTTAAATCTTTGCCTTTTTGACCCACGGAATGTGAGCGAATTACCGTGCTTCCTGAACATTGGACCCTCAAGTGAATCGGTCTCTACTCTTGATATGGCTGTCGAGGAAGGAGCTTGCTCATGCCCACAAATAGCCTTGATGGCTAAAAGCAGGTGTTGAACATTCGATCGTGTTCGTGGGTCGTCGAGAAGCTGGTGGTGCTTACTCGATACGCTTTCATCTTCAATTCCTACTACTTCACTCCATTTTTGTAGGCGAAGCTTCTGCGCCTCAAATTGAGCGGTCAAACAACGCGACTCACTCCCAAAGTCCTTCCATGCATCATACTTATTAACCACGTCTAGGCAAGTATTGAAGAGCCCGAACAGTCCTAGGACTCCGACCGCAAGGCCAACGGGCTCCATGGCTGTTCGTTAAGTGCATGGACGGACAATATACAGACTGAGAGAAAGGGAAGTGTGTCATGAGCAGGCTGATCGCAAGGCTGTCAATCGACTTAGCGCGGGGAACTAGGCAGCCCTATCATTGGTTAATGGTGGTTGGGCTTTACTACAGTTATGCCCCAGAATATTCAGTTAATATAGGCTAATTATACTAGGTACCAAGCCACAAAAGCTCTATGTTAAGCGCATTATGCGAAAGTACAAGTGGTATACCTAAACTATGGTACTTATAACAATTACCATCTTTATATGATCCGACAATACAATATAATAACTGGGAACACTATGCAAGTGCCAGTCCAGGTTGACATTCTAAAAATATCTCCTCAGTTGTCTTCTACTAGTATTGGTTTGTATGGATTTGGCCTGACGAGTCTTGACGAAGTAGCCAATCAAGATAGCCTCTGACGATCGACTATACCGGATATGGTAAGTATTATCAGGCAGCTATCGCAGAAAGGGAAATCAAGTACTAGTATATCACCTAGTAGATCTCGATTACACGAGAATGCCCCTCCTTGGACCTACTTGAAGAGAGGCATAAATATATGATGTAGACGTGAAGGTCACCTGTTAATTCTTTCCTCACTACTTATCTACAACAAAGCGCGAACAGTGTCTGTATCCCTTTCCATTTCCCTTCCACAGGAAAGGTCTCTAATGTCTTTCTCCAGATCCTATAAACACGCAATGGCCCCTCTTGTTCTCATAACCGGTGCTACCGGCCTCATTGGCTTCCGGGTGCTCTTGGGAGCACTTAAAAAGGGATACAATGTGCGCTTCACGGCTCGCTCTAGCGAGAAAGCCGTGAAAGTCATATCCAACCCTGTCATCCAAGCCCTCAGTCCTGGCGCCCGACTGTCTCCCATCATCATGCCCGATACAACAGTAGACGGCGCCTTCGACACCGCCCTACAGGACGTTACATACGTGATCCACGTGGGCTCCCCAGTTCCAGTCCCCGGATTCGACCCAGTCACGCAAGTATGGGAGCCCACAATTAAAGGCGTTTCCAATCTTCTCACCTCAGCAATGAAAGTCCCAAGCATCAAGCGGATCGTGATCACATCCTCCATCGTCGGAAACATGCCTCCAATCCCTGATCCATTCACCACAGTTACTTCCGCGTCACGGGTCCATTTGCCCGGTCCTCCTCCAACAAGCTTCTCCAATCTCTTCGAAGCATACGCATTAGCCAAAATCACCGAAGCAAATCAAACAGATGCATTCGTCGAAAAGACCAAACCCCATTTTAGCGTGGCACACATCATGCCAGGTTATGTCTTCGGACGCAACGAGTTGACTCTTACTGCGGATGAGGTTGTCAATGAGAATAGCTCCAATCGATACCTGATAGCATGCATAACGGGTAAAGAGATTCCGTTTCCGTTACATGGTGGCTATGTTCATATTGATGACTTGGCCGATGTTCATTTGAAGATACTGGGTCTTGAACCCGGTCCGGAAACTCCTAGCAATTTTGGTGCTTGTACTAACATTGATTACTCTGTTATCTTTGAGCATGTTGAGAAGGCGTTCCCCAAGTCAGTTGAGGATGGGACTTTTAAGCGGGGAAACTTGGCTACTTTGCCTATTTCGTATGATTCGAGTGAGACGGAGAAGGTGTTGGGCATAAAGTTCCGGTCGTTCGAGGATGCTGTCGTGGATACCGCGAGACAATACCTGGAGAAGCTGGGTAAGGAATTGGCATGATGTTTTATGAAGCTTTTGTGACACTGAACCGAGCCCAAGCCCCCATGTTACAGTGCATACGTCTAGGATCTGGATCTGTTATAGCCTCAATAAACTCCAGAGGTCATACCACACAGTTTCAGTCATGAAGATATTAGTCATATTAAGATCTATAACGCTCAAATGCGCTCCCAAACCAACAAGAAAATGCAGCATCGTAAAAGAAAACATGCAAACCGCTCCTGAAAATGCCATCATACAGTCGTCCACTGCTGGACCCACGCATTAAACTTATCCACCTCCAACGAATCTGTAGCCCAAGAAGTAACAAGCCTAACAATAGCTCGCTCTCCATCCAATGGATCCCAAGTATAAAACCGGAACCGTTCCTCCAGCCGATTCACCAACGCCATAGGCAAAGTGACAAAGACCTGATTCGTGTCTGTCGGCGCAGCCAATAAATAACCCAATTTCTCAAAGTTCGCCGAGATCCGCTGCGCCATGGCATTAGCATGCGTCGCAAGATCAAAGAAGAGGTTCTCCCGGAACAGCTCTGCGAATTGCACGCCCATAACACGAGACTTGGCCAGCAAGGCTCCGTGTTGCTTTAGGTGGAATATGAAGTCCTCGGCTAGATGGCTTCTAACAACGATCGCCTCGCCCAGGAGTGCGCCCATCTTCGTACCTCCAATCCAGAAGATATCCAGGAGATCGACCAGATCGCGGAGCGTGAGGTCGTTGGACAGCGCACTGAGGGCGACTCCGATGCGGGCGCCGTCCATGAGCAGTAAGAGCTTCCACCGCTTGCACACGGCCGAAAGTTCTTGGAGTTCGCGTTTGGTGTAGACTGTTCCCAGCTCGGTGGCGTTGGAGATATACACCAAACGGGGCTTAGCGCTGTGGGGGAAGAATTGGTTCTGACGGACTGCTCGGTCCAGATTCTCGGGGGTCATTTTGCCTCTTACGCCCGGCACGACGATGGTCTTGTGGCCGGTGGCTTCGATGGCACCGGCTTCTTTGCTGACGATATGGCCCGTGTCTACTGTTAATACGGCCTCGTAGGGCCGTAGACAGCTGGCGATGCAGATCAGGTTGGCGGAGGTGCCGCTGGGCACGAAGTGGATGGCTACCTCATCTTCGGTGGCTTGTAGTCGTGTCCGGATTAATCGGCGAGCTTCATTGCTGTATTCGTCATAGCCGTAGGAAACTTGTTGGGTCGAATTCGTGCGCAGAAGAGCTTCGAGTAATTGTGGGTGAGCTCCTTCGCTGTAGTCATCTGTGAAGCTATATTGAGGTAGAACCTCGGTGTCGGGACAGGAGGCAGGCATTTTCTTTTTCTATAACAACCACGGAATCTTAAAGTCAATTCCTATACGGCAAGGGAGGTTTAAAATCATAACAGATGATTGGGATAAATTTATAGAAATGCAAAATATCCCACGGTCGGGAATGAGTCAACCCTAACGATGGTTGATATTGGCAGGGGAGATCCACTCTATTCCCGACGTCGGGAATAAAATGAAGATTCCCGTTCTTATTATGTCACAAATGGAGACCGGGCGTTCTAGAATGGTCCACCTTTGGCACAACAATCTATTCATGCTTTTGTTTCCCCCTTGCTGGATGGATTTCCGCCGATCGATCTGGTCAACTTGTCCATACTTTTCGCAGCATAATCCCGACGCATTGCCAACTCAGACGTCAGATGAGCCCATGCATATCCCAACGGCTGGGATCTCCATCTCATGGAGCTAATTGACATGAACAATCTCGTCACATAGCTGCATTGGTCTCAGCAAAGTAAAGGTGGTCAGTGGCCAACACGGAGTCCCTCCGTGCTACCCGTCCAAGGACAGATATGGGATGACCAATGGCACCAGGGGCAATCGGAGTTAATTCGGCTCTCAAAAGCTGCTCCTGTATCACGTTGTCTCACTGCCAATGGCGTCACCAGCAATCTCCACTGCAAACTGATAAAGTAGGATGTCACATACCGGTGTAGTCGCGGACGGATGCTATGGAAGGATGTCTCCATCACCATGCAGCTGATCTCGGTGAACGAAACCCGAAACCCGATGTCAAAAGTTAGGACGAGAATATTGGATCTCTGGGGTGTAAGCTTTAGGTAGAGCATTGCCGTTGATATCCGGTAAAGGGGATATGGGGCACAGATCTGTGGGTCTCAACACCGATGCAATGCATTGTTATCCTTCACTATCCGGTTGGTCAGCTTGGGTATAAGAATTCTTCGAGAACCCCGACGTAAATGCCTGTGGGGGTAAGACTGAGCCAAGGTATATGTCTTATAAGCCCCAGATAGCCTCGATATATAAATGGCAAGCTTTTGCTTCGCCGTATCCTTTCTAGGTTAGGATAGTCTTGATGTTCGTTGGACTATTCCCTGAGCTCCTTGACCATCATAAGCCATGAGGAAGCCTATGCTATTCAACCACTAAGCATCACAAAGTCAAAATATATCCCCTAGCGCACCTGGGAACTAGTGTCGTTAACAGATCACTTACATAACATATTGACTATCAAACTTGCGGACTACTGACAGCATACCACGCCCAAAATTAGACGTCTAATGCAGACAAGGACTATGGAAGGTAGCATCAGAGAAGCTAAGCGCAGTCAGCGGGACTGCCTTGGAACAAACCTGGGTGGGGTCAGAGCGGCGATGCATGTTTAGTGCGTTTAGCGGCATGGCACCGTGATACTACCCTCCATGGTTGGCTCAAAACATGGACAAACTGGCCGACCGACAATTGCAAAAGTACAAATATTGATGGATAGGCAAATCTACAAAATAGTTACTTCTCTTCCCTCTGCTCAGAAACCCTAGTTCTTGTGGTAGAATTCTCATGGTGTAAGACTGTATGCACATCGTCCCCACAGCGGGCTGAGATGCCCGTCCTATAAGCCATCTATGCTCAACTCACGATATACAATCTAAGGTGGACATTGGAGCCAATTACTATAGTGCCGGAGAGGGGTGACTTTCTTTGCCCCTCTCAGAGTGCACATTGTCTTTCCCATCATTCACCCGCGTTCTGCAGATACAGAAAAAATCCCCAAAAGTCCAATCCACCACAATAGGAGACATCGCTACCCTCAAAATGGACATGCTCTTGTCTTCGGGGCCTCTGGTATTAATTAATGGGCTTTTGTGAATGCTCTCGCCAGTGGTTATCCCGATCCTAAGAGCTTTGGTCATATCATTGCTTTTTCGAATCGTCCCCTTGACCCAGAAATATCGCAATGCCTAGCCACAGATAAGCTGCATTAGGTGTCCGGCCTGGATCTTATCCACAGCACTCAAGAAACGCTAGAGCAGCAGCTGATCGATCGGGTCTCTCATCCAAAGACGGTAACAGCGGTGTATTTCTATGCTTATGTCATGGGTTCCAAGCCGGAGAAGGAGATCGGATTGAATATTGGTATGCTTAAGAAGACCGTGCTCACTATTGAGAAGCTGTGCCCGAACTTCCTGTTTGTGGTCTTGCCAACAGGGGTAAAGGTGTGTAGCCTGGAATTGGCAGCTCGGTTGCCTCTGATCAATGGATATTAACTACTAACAATCTAGGCGTATGGTGTGCATCTCCTTGACATATTCCCCTTCAAGGATAACCTCCCGCTCAAGGAGACACATCCTGAGATTTTGGTGCTATATCGTTCGCAACTATTCTACATCCATCAGCACAAATCTTTAAAGGGCTCTCCGAAGGCAAGAACTAGACTTACTGCGATATAAAACCCGATATCATCATCAGGTTCGTTCCGAGCAATAGTACATACAACCTCGCACAATGGGTTGCCCTATATCTCAGTTTATATCACAGGATCAATGGCGAGGGTGCGGAAGTGGTGTTCCCGGGAACCAAAAGTTGAACAACCCAGAGCAATGACAGCAGCCAAGTCATCATTGCCCGGTTTGCCATTTCATGCGAGTTTGCATCCAGAAATGAGCGCGGCACAGAGCTTCAACGTAGCAGACAACGCTCAATCGACGAGTAGGTCCGTTAAATGGCTAATCATATACAAGTATTTCGGGCTGAAGGAGTAGCACCCAGAAACGGGCCAAGCCCAGACCCCGCAGCTTTCCTGCGTGAACATCAGAATGAATGGTTGGCGATGGAGAAGGAGTCCAACATACAGACAGGGCGTCTATTGGGTGATAACCTGAACATTCCATATGTCCCTCACTTTCTCATTTCCCAATTCAACTTTGATAGATCCCTGGATCTTACTAAGACGCTTCAGGCATGGGGTGATGATAAGGAAAGAGACGTGTAGGGGACATATTATACTGCATTCAATCGGTTCAGAAAGGCCCGAATCATTCCATAGGTAATAACCTTAGTAGAACCCCATTGGTCGCCAGCCCATCGATACAGGAGCCGCGAGAGTTACACAGGCAAGTATTTTGGGATATATGATTCATTAACGAAGTTGATGGATTTTTCGGTGGATCAATCACCAGGCCAAGGTTACAGGAATCGATATAAGAATTCCAGATTCTGCAGGTTGAGCGAATCGTGATATGACGATGCCCCCAGAACATCTGTAAAATCATCAGTAAAGTTAAACAATCCATACCATTCACCAGACGCCGTAATATCCCCATTCTCCAATCTAGGGGAAGGTTGTAGAGCAGGTGCGAGTGTAGGGTCATTGTGAATGGAGTCCATGGCCTCAGTCGGGGTAGGTAGATCCCGAGCTTGATCGGCATCGGCACTTTTATTTGTAGTCTCAATATGGTTTACTGGTTGGCCTGCTGGTGCGACAATGTCTGTCAACCGGAGAGTACGCGCGGTGCTATCATCCAGGCATCGGAAGAAGAGATTCAGTACCCAATTTTCTATATCCCATGTTTTCTGTAGCTCTTGGAGTCCAAGAAGGCAGAGTTTTGCGCGGTGTTCTGCCAACTTCCTAGCCGTGCCGGATGTTCGGCGACAGTGGATAGTATGGATACACAGTGTTGAGAATATATGGGTGATGCTGTTACATTAGCACGTGGCTGGTAATAGCACGTGAGAGCAGTCAAGCTTACAGATGGGTAGGCCCATGTTGGACAAGGTTGTGAGACAGCATGTCCTCAACAATCCTGGTACTCCTAGTGGCCGCATCCAGCGCAACCTGACCTGCTCTATCCACGGGAGGATTGGAAGAATTAAGGAACAACGATCGGTATAAGAGAATGTACAAGTTACTGAAAGGTCAGAAAGCCTTCATGAGAAAAGCCACCAAGCAAGCGACATACTTGTACGTCATGTGCAACAAACCAGTCAAAAACATAGCTCTCGGGGACGTTGCACTTTCTAGTTTCAGGGCTGCAGGTAAGCATGATTCCCATTCACATAATGTTTGCTGTAACTTTGTGCGCGACGATTCATCGGTATCGGACTGCATAGGAAGATATTGTGTCGAGACAATAGTCCGCACTGTCTTCTTAGCATGGGCTCCACAAAGGCAGTGAAGGGAGCATACATATCCTCGCTAACTTGGCCATTTCCGCCGGATAGACTATATCTTCATCTCTTTGTGCCCCAAACACATGTGCATCATCCACTGCTTCGTCTTCACGGATATCACTCGGCTCAAGCATTGCAACATCGCAGTCCTCGTCTCTTATCCGAGGCGGAAGACCCAAGGCTGCTGCACTTTGCTGGTCGCGTATCTTCCTCTATGTTAGAGTACTCATACAGAGAGGGTAAAGCAGATACACACATAAAGGGCCCACCATATTCGTTTCCATAATTTTTCTTCCCGCGCAGACGGGAATGGTAATTTGGACCTAGGACAGTCAGCAGCGCCACGATTCTCGATCGTTCCAAAACCAACATCATATGCATGCCACGCTTTTGAGCCAGACTGATAGCGACTCCCAGCCAAAACCGCGTATCACGTTCCTCAGAAGGGCCTCCACGCCAAGAGCTCAGCAAGAACAATGACTGCAGCTTTGTAGTTTTGTTCGACTCCCAGTCGGCATCATATATGGCCTTAGCCCGACTATAAAAGAGAAACTTAGCTCGATATCGAACAGAGAACTCTGTGCGCGCAAAATCGTCGTCGGTGCAAAGACTAACTCCAATGAAGAGCATCGACTGCAGCAAAAGATGAGAAATATCGCCTCGGGCGTATGACTGTTTGACCGCTAAGCGGTCCAGAATGGGAAAGCATGGGTGAAACCATGTGAAATAGGCTCTTAGCAGTATCGCGCAAGTGTCTTTTGGGGGGTAGGAAAATGCACCGTCAGCATTCAGCTGCTCCTCTACCTTTCGCCTGTGTGCGCGAAGAGCTTCATCGCGTGTACTATTAGCGTCCAGCCTCTCTGGAATGGGATAGTGGAGGCGAGTATTTTGCATAGCATTTGCCGGTCCCTTCTCGGGCGACCGCCGTCCCTCATCAATCACACACGTCAGAGGGCTTGATTCTCCTAGAAACACGGTCTGATGAGAAACGCTTGTCACATCTCCAGGAGATATCCAAGAAGTTCCAAAGCTATTCCGACTATGCGTCGCACTACTCCCCCGCTGTCCCAGATGATGACGCTGATCAGGAGAATTCGATGCATCTATAGGCACAAGCGAACTGTCACCTGGCTGGAAAATGCTATGATCTGCAGAAACAGTCGAATCTGGGATTATGGAATCTCCCTCATGTGGAGTCCCCGACTGGCGTAAAGCCTTCTTGCGAGGATACCTGTAACAACATATTGGCATGCCTACTTCCTCGGTACAAAAATGGTCTATTGTGTGTGGATCAAGCTTACTTTCCTCGCTTGGAAACCCCCACTTCACAGGGAACATTCATAGAGACGCAGTTATGACAAGGTCGCATCTCGAGGACATTACAGCGGATACGGCGCCGATTGCAGTGAAGACACGCCTGTCGGGCGCGCTTCCTGGTCGGATACCGACCTGAGTCGGCTTCAGACGTCATTATAATATTATAGTACGATTTATAGTTGCGAGTTAAAGAATACACAACTGATATGAGAAGAGCATAAAGGAGAGGAAGCAACGAGGGAAGTAAATGAGGCAAGTCGGCTATATGTGTCTTGGCATTTGGCGGTCGGCGTAAAATCTACACGCCGACCGGCATTAATTGCTAGTCTTGTCCATTATAAATCCTCCCCCGCATCTTCGATTCCCAACTCGGCCAGGATCGCCGCATTATGTTCTCCGACATCCGGAACTGCATCCATTCTGGCCGAGAATCTGCCAGGATCCCCTTGCGTTAGTCCTGGTGGTAGCAAGGCCGGAACTATGCCAGCCGGAGTGGAAACCTCTGTCCACCGACCACGCGCTTTGAGCTGTGGATGTTCCCAAACACCCTGCATATCGTTGACATTACCATTGGCGATGGCGGCCTCATCCAAGAGGGTAACCACTCTCTCCGCTGTCAAAGATGAGAAAGCCTCGCAAATGATTCCCTTAAGCGCATCACGATTCTGCGATCGAAGGGAGTTATTGACGAACCGTTCATCCGTCGCCAAATCTGGCAAAGACAGAACCTTCTCGCAGAAATTGACCCATTCACGCTCATTCTGGATCCCCAGCATGACAGACTTTCCATCTCCCGTTTCAAAAGGCCCATACGGATAGACCGCAGCGTGCGAGGCTCCCGTTGGTGTCGGTCTAGGTGCGTTCTGGTAGGTATAGTACAGCGGAAAGCTCATCCATTCGACCATACTCTCCAACATAGAGATATCGATGTTACACCCACGCTTCTCCGGGTCATTTCCCCTTTGGATGATAGCCGCCAAAATGTTAGAGTACGCGTAGCTTCCGGCAGAAATATCCGCGATGGAAATGCCTACTTTAGCAGGCTCTTGGGCGGTCCCTGTAACAGAGAGCATACCTGCCTCGCTTTGTATAAGCAAGTCGTAGGCCTTCTTATCGCGATACGGACCATCTGGTCCGTATCCAGAGATATTGCACACAATCAGCGATGGATGCTTCGCCTTGAGCTCTTCATGGGACAGTCCTAGTCGTGCACTGGCTCCCGGGGCCAAGTTCTGAACTAGGACGTCTGCTTTACCCAGCAAGCGCATCAAGACCCCATGGTCGCGTGGCTTCTTGAGATCCAACGCGAGACTTTCCTTCGACCGATTTGTCCAGACGAAGTGGGATGCAAGACCATTGACCCGAGTGTCGTAATTACGTGCAAAGTCCCCCACACCAGGTCGCTCAACTTTGATGACGCGAGCCCCAAGATCTGCCAGCTGCCGCGTACAAAATGGAGCTGCAATGGCCTGTTCAAGGCTAACCACTGTGATGCCAGAGAGGGGTCCTTTTGGTGAGGCCTGGGTCGAAACGCTGCGAGCGCCTGGTATCCGAGAATACAACGCCTGAGATAGCGGCCGCAAGGGAGCCATCCTGGGATAATTTATTAACAATTATCTTGACAGAAATATGTGTACAGACAAGACTTCAGTTTTAGATCAGTTCTTCAGAGGATACATCAGCTTAATAGTGACCTACCTCGGCCTGATCGGCCGGTGGGGTTTGGCGGTTATTCGACGGTTATATGCCATGCGATGAGCGGGTTTATGCCGGGTACGTGGTTCGCGCCGCGAACACCGCTTATTTATAATTCCCAATCACATCCCGAGTGACTACTTCACCTGTAAATCGATTCGTCATGTCTCGACTTTGCGCTCAGAAAACATTATCCTCCAGAATCAGTCCAGCTATTGGGAGACTGCTGCCACGCAGCCCGGTAGCAACATGGACAACACCGCGGTCGAGGTTCTCCACCTCCACTCGGCGGCCATTGATGGAATTGACGGGATTCACCGAGGAGCAGTTAACCATTCGTGAAGCGATTTCGGCCATTTGTGCTAAGTTTCCAAACACATATTGGCAAGAGTGTGACCAAAATGAGCGCGATCCTAAGGACTTCCACGCCGCGCTGGCTAGGGACGGGTGGCTAGGGATTGCGCTACCCGAAGAGCTCGGGGGAGCTGGGCTCGGTAAGTTCATGCATTGAAGGAATCTAATATAGTGTCACAGTCCTGACATATGCGTAGGTATTTCTGAAGCAACAATGATGATGCAGACCATCACGCAATCTGGTGCTGGAATGGCAGGGGCTCAATCCATCCATGCAAATGTGTATGCCACGCAACCTCTGGCGAAATTCGGTACCAAACAGCAACTCGAAGAGACTATCCCTAAGATCATCAATGGCACCTGGCGGACATGCTTTGGTGTGACAGAACCGAACACCGGTCTGGAGACGTTAAAGCTAAAGACCCTCGCCACTAAGAACCCAGAGAAGCAAACATACTCAATCTCTGGCCAGAAGATTTGGATCACTTGTGCACAAGTTGCCTCAAAAATGATCCTCCTAGCACGAACAACACCTCTGGAAGAAGTAAAGAAGTCGAGTCAAGGCCTGTCATTATTCTGTATTGACCTGGACCGGAATAAGTCCGGACTGGATATGCGCAAAATCAAGAAGATGGGAGGCCGTGCAGTCGACGCCAACGAGGTGTTTTTCGACAACTACGAGATCCCCGCAAGCACCCTGATCGGTCAAGAAAACGAGGGATTTAAGATCATTCTCCATGGCATGAATGCAGAGCGATGTCTTCTGGCCGGTGAGGCGTTGGGTCTCGGCTACGCTGCCTTGGAACGCGCTGCACAGTACGCAAGCGATCGGGTAGTTTTCGGGAGGCCGATCGGGCAAAATCAGGGAATCGCGCATCCACTAGCGGACGCGTATATGCAATTAGAAGCTGCTAAGCTGGCGACATATCACGCGGCGCGCTTATACGATGCCTCCAAAACGGATGATTCAATTCCGTTCCACTCTGTGGGCGTGGCGTGTAATAGCGCCAAATATCTTGCCGCGGAAGCAGCATTCAAGGCGTGCGAACGGGCAGTTCTCAGTCATGGAGGGATGGGCTATGCGATGGAGTATGATGTGGAGAGATATCTGCGAGAGTGTCTAGTGCCTCGAATTGCACCAGTAAGCCGGGAGATGATCTTGAACTACGTGAGCGAGAAGGTGCTTCAACTTCCGCGCAGTTACTAGTATTTACAATACCAAGGTTTACATTTCGCAGTTCAAACTTACTAGTAGCCAATCATCTATTTTAAGGGACCTAATATGCTTTCAAGGTTGACAAGATGGTGTTGATAGTTGAGCGGGTGAACTCACGAAAGGAACGCCGGCTTGACGTAAGTGCTGTTTAGGGCAAACAAGAGCACTCTTAATAATCTTACACTTTCTACACTCCCTACTTCAACACTTTCAATATGAATTTCAAAAGCAAAATCAATTAATTATCTACATTAAGCATTTCGTTAATCACACAGTACTCTTCCCCTTTTTCCGCTTCAACACTAACACGCCGACAAAACATACCAGGCCAGCAGCATAAGCACACCCAGCGAACGCAATCAAGCCCCAGTACTCCCCATGACAGCGACGAATAATCTCACCCGCGATAGGAACTCCCGTCAAAGCCCTATTCCAGTCAGCAATGTATTCATAAAACCAAAGAAAGAGAGGTAGAAGGAAAAGGAGAAATGGACATACCCCAAGCTTACAATCGTATAGACAGTAGTATAAAACCGTCCATACTGTTCGGTGGGACATAGTTCGCCAACACAAACCGGAACGAGACTAATATTGCTCCCCGACCCAATACCAAACGTCACAGAAAATATAACCGTCGCAACCACGTTTCCATTTGCCGGCATCCAGACACCTAACACCGCAATGAGGCAGAAGATATTCGTCAAGGTCAACATTTCGAACCGGCCGATTCGGTCGGCCAGAATACCCGGTAACCAGCGACCGGGGAATGAGCCGGCGTTGAGGAACACTACCATCAGGTAAGCTAGACGGCTGGAGATCCCGTAGGTCATGGAGTATGAGGTGATGTATTCGAGGGGGATGAAGAAGCCCCATTCGATGAAGAAGGCGCCGAGTGTGGTGAGGGCTAGGGCTGGATCCTTTAGGATTCTAAGGTCGGGGAGAAGAGAGGTGGCGGCAGACGACTTCGGCGGAAGACGAGCTTTGAGTAAGACACATCCCGGGATTAGAAGAATAAGGGTAATAAGGGCGATCACTCTTGTTGCCCATGCGAATCCGATGCGAGGGCCTAGGTACTCCAAGACCAGTGGGAAGATCACGCCGCCGATGCTTCCACCGGACATAGCCAATCCTGTTGCGCCGCCGCGGCGAACACTGAAGAAATGGCCGATTGTTGCAACAGGAACGATAAAGATGAATGACGTCCCGACTCCGCCGATTATACTGATTACCACTAGGAAGTGCCAGTATACTTGACAGAATCCTACCAGGACAAGGGTGAGGATGAGCAGGATCGAGCCGGTGAGCATAAGGAGACGGGGCCCTTTGGCGTCAAAGACTGGGCCAATCTGGATGCCACAAAAGAATACGAGGAAGTTGTAGATGCCAAAGATCCAGCTTATTTGGCTTTCACTAAGGTGGGATAGTTGGTGCGTTGAAATCCATGCCTGGTAGATGCCGATACTGTTCATCAAACCCAGGCCGCCCATGATGGAGCTGAAGCTGCCCAGGACGACGAGGTTGGCCCGGAGCCCACCTTCTGGGTAGGACCAGGCGGGATGGGAGGGTACGAGCTCAAGTTGGTCCATTCAGTATGCAGTATCAAGTCTATGTGTAGGTCTAAAAGTAATAGTGAGTCTATACAACAAAACAATGCTATTCCTTTGTACTCTGCCTAGCTTTATATGGTGTCCTCCAACGAGACCCATGCCAACTTCATGTAAATCTAGTCTCTTCTGTTCTCTCTTTCATTGCGACCAAGGCGCTTCCAGACCATGGTTCTGATTCTCATTATCAAACGGCCGCATATGCCGCCATCAGGCTCCACGAGAGTATACGGAGTTTGGACCAATCACACCCTTGTTCAACAGCTATCTCTCCAGCTTTTTCTTTCTATCCGATTCTTCATCGTGAAAATTTTCCCTGTCATATGCTGAGTACGAATCCACGTATGAATCATAGTACAGACATTCCGTCCAACTTCGCCGAATGCCGATGGCCGACTCGGAGTACATCGGCCACTTCTCTTGGCACCATTTCGCAACATCAAAGCAGCAACGAAGTGCTTGAATGCAGATCCTGTTTGACGTGCTTAAGGTTGAAGTTAATCTGTTACTATCCAGTAGCAAGACAAGTAAGTAGGGTGGCCATACTACTAAGAAATCGGTGTCACCCGGGAAGTACAAGACAAGCAATAGGATAGCAACATGTATAAACTCCAGGATGTATCACATATGTAGTCTAGCCTATCCAACTTTGGATTCAGTGGGATGAAGACCAACACATCAAACTACAGACTAAACCTAGCATACCTATCTGGTAGCCATCGGCCAAGCTTCGCCGAGCACATTGGTCATAGACACATGGACCCTGAATATATCCTTGTCGACGGATTGAGTTTGATCGGCAGGGGATCCACATCTCTAGATCATCGCACTTGACTTGCCCGTGGGTTGGGCATGAATGCTGTTCTGCTACTCGGCTTAGGGCTCGTGGGCCGTGGCGAACGCGGGATACATGTGGTTTGCCGGCTGGCCGACGTCCAGCGGCCTAGATTTACGTGCAGACGGAGGTAATCCGGAGCGGCCCTTTCCGAATCTCGGGACAGAGGGTAAAATCTGAAAATTCCAATTTAAAAAAAGAAAAGTTTGGCGATTCGCCCTTGAAGTATATGGGCCGGCGGGCCAGAAGGCGCAAAAAGAAATCGAATCAGGTCGTGCCCGGGATCGAACCGGGATTACAGGAATCAGAATCCTGGGTGCTAACCATTACACTACACAACCGCTGGTTGTTGAATGCTGTTTTCCCTATAAAACCTATAAAATAAGAATACAAAATTAAGAATCTCAATACTCGTAGTGTTCAATGTTTTCATATAGTAGCAACTAGTATAGAGTGTTGGATCATTTAAAGGGAGGCATTTTGACTAAGGACTCGTATTGCTTCAAGTACAAGCACTTTTCCATTTCGATCACCTTACGTAAAGTTATAATCGTTGCGGATTAGTGCGAGTGCTTGCCTTTATTCTAGTAAGTAGCCGTACAACTGATATATATAAGTAGCATTGCGGATCCCTATCTATAACACCATAAAGAGTTAACACGTTTCTTATAACCTCCCATATATGTTAAATAGAGGCTGTCTTTTTATTTAGAAATCAAAAGAATATTTTACAACTCAAAAATGGACTATGCCATTCCGCGCTCCTGTTTACGCACTCGTTCCGGGCTATTTTTGCTTTTCCTTTTCCGCCAACGCTACGCGCTCCCTTCGATTTTCTCTACTCCAACGTCTCTACAGGGAAATTGCACGTAGTCGATTAACATCTTAGTCCTGACTGACGCCATCATCTTGTTTTACATAATTAACTCAGCCTCAAGAATGACTAGTTGCTCTATTCCATCCATATTACGGCCGGAGTTTACTTGGCCCCAGCCAATGCGAAGTACAATCTCACAGAGCACACCCCCAGTCCCCCGGATACCAAGCAAAACTACTCGAATAGCCTGGGGAATCCTTCACAAGGGGCTATTCTACTTCTCCCAATGCTATTGCTCCTGGTTCAATATTGCGTTCGACGTCAATATCTTACAACTACCCTTCGGTCTCGTTCTGAAATGGACGGATCGAGCGAACCTAGAGGAAGCTGTTGCAATGCAGATGGCGAGAGCCGCTGGTATGCCTGTCCCAAAATTATTATGCTGCGGAGAGCATCCGAATGCTCCTTATAACCGGACTTTTTCCATTTTAATGACCAGGTTGCCCGGTGCGCCCCTCGCAAACTCAAGCTATCAGTTAAAAATAGATGCTGAGGGTCCAGGGCTGGAGGAGTTGAAGACATGCGTACATTCCATGCGTTCATGGTACCCACCTGACCCAAGTTCTATCTCTTCTCCCATTGGAACCTCTATACGAAGCTCACGAGTCCCTGGTCACATTATGGGCCCTTTCACAAGCGAGAGGGAATTTCATGATTATCTCTTTAGTCCTGCTTCCAGCCACGGATTTGAAACCCATGCAGAATATGAGCAGACGTTGCTATGTGCGAAGAAGCTACAGCAACGTTCACACCGAATTATGTTCACCCATGGGGATTTCAAAGCCCATAATATTCTCGTCGATGATGGGGGCCATTTATCCGGATTTTTGGATTGGGAATCCGCAGGCTGACAGACAATCAAACGGCAGATGCTATCAACGAAGATTTTCATCGCCATCTGTGACGCATGAGAAGACGAGACGTGAGAAATCTATGCGCAAACCAAGATACTATATGTGAAGTTCCATTATCCTAATCCCCCAATTTTATGAAATCGGTTACTTACACTGTAAAGAATAAGATTCATCGTCGCTGTCGGGCTCCACTGGCACATCCTCCGCCGGCTCAAACTGGATGACCACATCCAACATGAGCGCTTTTCTATCGCCGCCAATGACCGGCATCCAGTTGCACTCTCTCATCCAAATGTTACGCGGAACCTGCATCATCGGAAGGATCTTGCCCGTTTGCATGTTTTGGAAGTCGAAGGACATCAGACGCTCCTTGTGGTACTTTTGCAGTCTCACAAAAGGTCCTGCCACAATGCTCATCCGATCATCAAGTCTGTACTTGCGCAGGCAGCAGGAGCGAACCACTGTTGATACGAGCAGGCAGTTCTTCCACGTATCGTAGTTCACAAAGTCCGGAATGCGGTCATACAGCTCCGGCGGCAGAATGTCTGCCGATTTCGACGCTGCGCGGCGGTTCGCGGCGACTTCGAAGAAGTTGACGAGCGCCGCGAGTCCGGGGAACTGACTCCGTAGTCTCTGGACTGTCCCTGTGCAGTTCGAGTTCATAATGAGCGCACCTAACTGGCGCTGGGTCTTCATCCCAGATTTTAGCTCTGGCCGGTCGCGTGGATGTGTCGACGTGTATGGTCGCCATGGCCGCTGCCACTACGAGCTTTCCTGCGTCAAACCATGCCGCGTCAATTGTTGCAGCCGTCTTTATATTCATATTCAACCTTTTCTATTCAATCGGTTTCTTGGGGGGAAACATTTTGTACTGCACCGAGATTGCTCCTGCCCACCTACGAGCGGCCATGTCCTCCATATCGACCGCGAACCATTGGATCTGGAACTTTATCATCACCATGGTCACACCGGTTGCGTTGTCCGGTATTGGCTGGAGATATTATATTGTCTTTGCCGCCGCATCTGCGTGTGTTCCTCTGATTGTGTTTCCTTTCTTTCCAGAGACCATGAATCGTAACCTGGAATTAATTGATAAAGTATTCAAAGAAGCCCCCACTATCTGGGTATTGTTCCTATGGCCAGGCGGTTACCACAGGGTGATGCTCAGCCCAATGTGGGCGGCACTAGCGAGGAGAAGATCGCCGAAGTAGACGTTGTCAGAGCTGATCAAAGGAAATTTGCTTAATTGATTGGTTCAATCTCCTGAAACTCCGTCCGAAACGCAATGGCGAGGCATACCAACTAGGAAAAAGGAATCTTTCATTTCCTGTCTTACTTTTCCGTTCCTTTCCTTTTTATCGCTTTTTACTTTCACCTTTCATGTTACTTTGTCAAGTTCGCGAGCAAGTGGAAGCGCGGTGGATATTGCCAGCATGCGGTGTTGGTTTGGAATCAATGAAGATATCGACTAGATCACGGAACTGAGCTAAGGACGCTAAGGGTAGTATATAATGTTTCCCGATGGTAGGTATGTACTCAACCGAGCAGCATATTACAAGCGTAAGGGTCCTGAGTCGGCGTCACCTACCCTTTTCGGATGATAATACTACAATTTGGGCTTAAAGATAAGACTTCATGGATAGCTCCACCACAGTTGAGAGTATAAGGAACAGGAGATGTATGCCACGCTATATGAAAACCTCTATACAATATGAAAATCCTCAAGCACCTACTCCGTGATACTCGCCTTATTCGTAGTATAGAATTGAGTCTTCTCTAGATGATCAGGAGTAAAGGGTCTCCTATCTTTTGTACTCCACTCATTAGTTCCTCCTAGAGCTAATTGTAAAACACGAGGTTGCAATGACCGGAGGCGCTGGAGAAAGAAGGCCCACGGTTGACCCACATCCCCCTTTCAATCGTTCATAGAGAGAGGGCTAGACAAGGCTTAAACGGATGCCCGAGAGTTCCCCCGAAGACCTTGCCACTACCCCTATGATTACTATTCCACTGATAGGAACAATTCTATCCACCAAATCCCCTATCCACAGGAGCACCACGTGCGAAATTCAGGAACCAAAAATGATATGATCAGCGTGAGCCGGTGATGGAAATGATAACACCTACATTGCTGGACAGCCTCCGTTCAAGGGTATATAAAACGGCCACGCCCATTGCCTATATTCTCCAGAAAACAAGACAAGACTTTCATAATATCTCGCAACACCTACTTTACCCAATCCCCCTTCATCATGCGCGTTTCTACTCTAGCCGTAGCTCTTTGCGCCAGCATCGCGATAGCCGCTCCGACAGAGACTCCCGACCTGCACAATGTACTCCAAGCCTTCAATGCCTCTAAGATCGTGCAAGACGCTGGACCGGTGCTCGAGTCCCTCCTAGTCACTGGCAACTGCAGTATTCCCGGTTCGTCCCTTTAGCACTATGATTATCAGCTCAAACGAAATCTAACACCTGTTAAAAGCCTGCTTCCAGCAACTCATTCCGGCCGTCCAGAAATGCAACGCTGCTATTGTCGGCGAGGGCTCAGACATCGCGTCTGACCTTGAGTGCGTGAGCAGCGTCGTCGCCGATTTAGTTCCTAGCCAGGTATGCCCTATGCCCACTGGTGTTACTATATTCTCTACCAGTGCTGATTGTTGGGTAGTCCAACAACTGTGCTGTTTGTGTTGGGGATGCTATCTCCTCCATTCGATCCCAGCTGGAGAATGGGTCTCAGTCCCATTGAGTGCCTTGGCAAAAAGACCTTGGGAATCTGATCTTTGTATAGTAATTGGCTGGTTAATCTATAATTCAAATCTGTCTATCTATGTCTTTTTGAGGGTAATTCCACCTGCACTAATTGAAGCCTTCAGAAAAATGGCTTTGTGGAGGTCAAATACCTAATATAGCCATTTATCTACACAGAGTCAAATAATACGCAATGTAAGAAGACACAGGCGAGCCACTCACTCCTAGGAGAAATCCTAGCAAAGAATATTTAGATCCTCGAAAGCTAGATGGACGTCGCAAAATGTAAAATCTTCCCAACAAACCCAGCACAAATTGATCATCACCACAAAACCATCCTTCCCCAACCATCATCAAAAGCACCATAGATTCTAGGAGAATAAATCTACACAACCTATTCATGTAAAGACCGAACGGCACCACCGGGAAAAATTGCACTAATATTTCAACTAATTCCAATCCCTGTCTATGTAGGAGCTTATTCAAGCCCGCAACGCAAACTATATTTGGCTAGTCTGGATAATAAGTCTTGGTAGGAATTTAAGATTTCTTAGGGCTGCATCGGAGAGATTGTTGCCCCGACTGCTACTCTTCTCCACTATTTTGTGGGGCCTTGCCACAGCCCTAACCCTGGTACTGTGGCCAGGGTCGATAAGGAGATGGGATCTGCATTCCTTCTAGCGCGTATTAGGTTGATTTGAGATATTTTGAATGTGTTAATTGTGATTATTAACACGGGAAAGCCTGTCATGTTTTAATTTGAGCCTTGGGATGATTACCATGTTGGTCTTGGGATGGGATTTGGTCTGGGAGAGAAGAGGGCTGAGAGCAGATTGTACTTTGTTCTTTGGTTGGTATTCTGGATGTGTTAATCGTATGTCTTTGCGAGGTATCACCACAATGACGTTTTTATGTTAACATGTATGCTAGTTTCTTAGGGTAAAAAGATGAAGGATTATGTGAACGTAAAACCATATACAGCAGGGATTTATTGAACGTGTAGATTAAAATATAAGGTCTAGGCAATAAAAGAACTGTTGTATACCCAGGTTTCCGAAAATATAACAAATATTATCCTGCTATAGATTGCTAGGGGAAAGCATCTCAACAGGGAAATTGTTTGTCGGTAGCCGAAGACCTTGGAAGGACCCTCCTTCACTGTCAACATCCAACTGGAAGAGGAAAGATTCGGCTAGAGGATTTGTAGTTTTGAGGGCATGGATAACTGAGCGGAAAAACTGGAAAGCAGAGTGAGCTTCTGTATCTTCAGGATGAAGCTTGAGATGCTGAATGTATACGCGTGCTGCTACATAGAGACAAAATGATACAAAAGGATTCACCTGAAACCTGTCAGTTATCTGCGAAATAACTCAACCCCGTATTAGGAGGCTTACTTTGCTCATGCTGATAGGACCAACCATCTTTATAACCTCCAGAATTTGATGTGCAGCAGCACTACACCTTAACCTGCTTTCAACAATGGGGTACTCTGTTATGTTGTTCCACTCCGCTTTGAATATCGCAGCTTGGTGAAGACATATAACAGCCGTGTGAAGAGCAATATTGCAAAAAATAATATTGGGATTGCCCATCCCATTGGGAAGACGCAGATGATTTGGCATGGATAGAGCAAAATGGAGCAGAATCTCATCGCATGATCTGTGTCGCTGCCAGAAGCCTCCAGTACTATAATTATCGTCGTCCTGCGACTGAGGGAGACGAAGATGGTTTGTGATCCGTCCGAAGATGCACGACACGAAGGCGATGCTTGCTGAAGGAGACAGTGTTGAGAGTCCCTCACCCTCTAGAACATCACTAAGGGGTGCCGTTGGCTCTGACTTGCCTGTAATAAAAGCTTCCTCGCTCGCGGGAAGATTTGTCATGGCCTGCTCATATTAATACGCCATTCGCTTCTAGATGCGACAGAGAGAGCTTACCTCTGTCTCGTTGATCCCGACAGGCCACCCCGTTCCAATGGTGGCAAATTTATCAATACAGAAGGTCATCCAGAAGACCCTTCGTCGCTCTTCTTTCTCCACCCAATCTATGGAAGGCATGAAACATTGTTTCACCTGAGGATTCGGGCTATCTAGCTGATGCAGCCCCAGCATAATTGCGAGTCTACATGCCTTTCCACAGCTCAACCAAGCCCTCGGAAAGAACATCATCTTGTACTCATACACGGTGATAAGAAGCCATGTCTGAGCGTGTGCTAAAGAGAGGATCCCTCCTCCATAACCTTTCATCTCATCTGCCTCGGCATACTTGCGGGCTCTTTCGTAGAAGGCTGTATGTAAAGTATCATACTTTTCGCTGACAAGGGCCGCATGGCACCAGATCATGTATTGAAGACAGACTGGGGGCCGGGAATCAGGCGCATGATTCAACGCAGAGAGGTGCCTTTGACGATGTATAATCGGCATGTAGATGTGAACATCTTCAAAGTAGATCCGGTATCTATAGAAATCAGCAAAATCCCACTTGGAGATATGGGGAGTCAGGCGACATGCAGGTCATCGATAACATTTTGATCTGGGAGAGGTTCCTCTAGCCCTAAACTAATCATATCTAACCCAACGCTGGGTTCTGTATATACCCTTTCGGTACTTGATGCCGAGGGATCGGTTTCTTCCATCGTGTCTTGGAAAGAACCAGTACCGCTCAGATTAGAGTGAGTAGCTCTATCTACCCATACACCTGGAAGGGTGGTGGAAGGGGTTTGACTTCCGACGATACTAGGCCTATGGGTACTAAGCAGCGCCTCTACCTGTGCTGTTCAATAAGCGAGTAATATTAGTATAAATAGCCTAATTGCATGGTATCACTGTTAGAAACCTACCTAATCGAGAATCAAAGACTGCTGTATATCCTCGCTTCGGGCCGCTTTTCTTCCGCGTCGTCTCGTAAGCGCATGTCCGGTTATATCTAGAGCAAGCTCCACAAGCAGGCTTTGCCATATCACATTTGGACTTCATCCGTCGACATGTTGTACAGGCATTCCGCTTATAGAACGGATAATTGGCTGCATCATGGCCACTTTGCTCTGTAGGAGGCTGTGTGGGACATTTCGATTGGGATGGTGGATTCTCCGGACCAATGGATGGCTGGCCTGGATGGCTTGCCATGGCGTTTGCAGGGAGGGTATCGGGGGCGGAGATGCGTGGTCACAGTTGCCAAGGCGTACGAACTTCTAGATGACCCGGTGAAAATTAAAATGTGAAAGATAATAATATATTGGATTAGGAAGCCTAGACAAGCCCATAGGTGGATTGGTAACTTCTCATATGAAAGACCCGAGGAAAGCGTATGCTTACTAAATAGCCCCTGGGCAGGGTTCCAGACCCGTAACCCTAGAGAGTTGTTTATAACTGAATTGTTTTTCTGCGAGTTCCGCCCAGTTACCCGATACGGGTGACGCCGCTTTTATAAGGGCAGTATGTGAGTGCTCTATAAGTACTCCGAGAGTGTTCTGAGCCACTTACTGATTGCTTATAGAGTATGTACTAGCTGCTCCGGTTGCTCCCAGATACTATAGATAAATTTAATAAATAATCCGGAGTAGTTTCCTCCTTGTCTTATATCTAATATTATATAACTATAAGAAGGCCTCTAAAGCGCGTATAGACTAAAGTCTACTAATATAGATATTCTATTAATTTTATAAGGGCGTTATGAAAACAAGGATTAAATAATTTAATTTTATTACTGGACACAATAATTGTTTAAAATATATTTTCTAGTTAGATTAGGAGTAGAGGGACTATCCCCTCTCTGGGTCTTTTTTAAAGGATTTATGCCCTAATTGTCACGGATCCGATGCAGAATCGGCCTGTTGGATATACAGAACCCCCGGGTCTCCTAATCCCTGCTCCACCTACATACACCCCAGCTCCCATTATAGTTTTAAACTAGCCTTAAAGAAATTAACGCCTTGACTTTTTAGCTCTTTTTTTAATAAAAGGATTTACTAACTATTTAATTAAAATTTTAAAAGAAAGAACTTTCTAAAAAAGAAAGATTTTTAAATTATTTAAACGCTGCTAAAGATATAGAAAAAAAAATAAAAATTAGTTTTTTTTTTTTTTATTCTATTATCTAGTTAATAATAGATCTTTATTTTTTATCTCCTGTTTTTTTATCTAATTAATAGACTATCTATTCTATATAATAG